>JAQFVV010000070.1:1417602-1965102 GCA_028023455.1 Epiperipatus broadwayi | reverse complement strand
AGTTTTTTGTGCTAGCTCCAAGGATTCATCATCACATTAAGGGGGTACTGGTCTGATTATAACTTCAGCCTGCTCCTTTTCTTTATTCAAAATAATTTATATTGACTCCAACCTGCTTATAGTTACATTCCACTACCAGAAGATTATTTTTAATGTGATATTTGTATATATACTTCCAGTCTTATAGTTATTACAAGATTAATTCTTAGCATCAACTCATTACCCTTATCAACCTCACATCCAGTCATTCTTCTAGGTGACTGTAATATGAATTACTCTAACTTTGTTTCCAATTGGTTTTATTAACCTGAATTTCCATTAATAAGTACTGAAAAATTTCTTCCCACAGACTCATTCTAAAATTGTCAGCATGCCTCATTCATAGATTTATGCTTTTACTCTCCGATGCTTCATCATCTCATTAACCTACTACTTAATCCATGTCTTATCAGACTACTTAGCCCAGATGCTTACACTTGATTAAGAAGCTGCACAAACAACCTATGAAGAAAGCAAATAAAGAGCAAAAGAAAGAGGATGGGAAGTAAAGAAAAAGTTAGCAATAGACAAGGAGATGAGAAGATAAATTCAATAAAAGTCTTAAAGCATTAGCCAATGATCCAAGGAAAAATGTAATGGAAGCTCTGTGAGGACACACATTGTGAGATATTAATCCACAGTGTTTATGAGCAGGAACAGAGTGTAAAAGCCAGAAGATTTCATATTATTCATATTAATTTTATGACAAACAATGTTAGTTTTTAAAATATTTTCAAGGAATAACATCATATGAATTAAGATTCACTGACATATTAGAAAGAAAATATCTATTGTATTTTGTATTGATATTAGAATAAATTTTAGGAAAGAATTCAGTAAAATAAGAATTATTCATGCTAGCAGATATGTTAACTTTTTTGTCATTGAAGAATGAGATATGCTATTTTTCTCACTAGAAGTTAAAAAAGAATATACAAAATTATTTTTCTTATTATTAACATTATTATATATGTTATTATTATTAAATTCTATGCATTGAAAATAATGTGTTCTACATGCTGGAATGAATTTAGTAGCATCAGATAGACAATGATGTGTTGAAGAATTCATAGGTTTTATTGAAAATAGTGTAAAAGAAAAATGTCTATTATACTTTTTCCCCATAAAGGAAATATTTTGGGAATACACAACCTGGGTCTTATACGAATTGTGATAAACTGAATGCTTTCCATTCTAACTTTTGATTTTGAAGTTTTATGAGATAAAAGTTTAGAATCTGTAAAGGAATTGTTAATACCATATTCTTAAAGTTATAAAAATATCTGTTCTATAATTAGATTTAGACAAATTCTTGAATACAAAACTATCAGTTTTATTATGAAAATCAAAACCACTATTATTAGAAGATCTATTGCATATACATTCAACATCAACTGAATTATCATTAAAAAAACCATTATTCAATGTAATAGACTTACTAAAATCTTCAAGGCCATTGGATGTAGATAAGTATTGAGTGTTACTATCCTCAGTAATAAATGGTTGATCTTTTATAATAGAAGAAATTAAATTTTGATCCTCAGAATAATCAGATATAACACACACTGAATGCCAATGTCATTGGTAATAACAAGTTTATCTTTGGCCAATGAAGAGGAGAAACTCTTAAATGATGTGACCTAATTATTAAATTATATATAAAAAGAAGAAGAGTCAGATCATTTACCAGAATCATGGATAATATTATCAATGAAATTTTCAATATCATCAACTTTATTAACAGATAAGTCAGCATCTTTATTAGAAATGTAATCTGATGATAAAGCAGTAGTACTATTATCAAATTTATCTTTAGCAGAGTTCCAATATTCATTAATTTATTTAGTTCTACTGTCCATGCAAGTTCTCAATTAAGCCATCTCAGAATCATTATGTCCATTAAAATTACCAAAAATTGGATTATCAGAAAAATTATCTGTCAAGATTACTACAGATATATCAGTACAATAAATATACTTATAAAAATGAGAACCAATCATAACAAAAATACCAGCATCAGTTTTACTTAAGTTAAAAGTAGTGAAACAATTTTTGACATTGATCAGAACAATTAATACTGGTAGAGTGTTCAGATATAATGCTAGAACAGACTTTGCAAAAAAATGTAGATAAAGCAAAGATGGAATTCAAATGTAAATTAGAAATAGGTGAAACCAAATGGTATGATTCAATCATAGGATTATTTTGAACTATAGAATGATTTATAACAGCCATGTTTGGAGATTAGGATGCATACAAATATAATATAATAGAAGGCTTTCTTGCAGTATTTTTATAAAATAATTTACATACAATATGATATCTATGATAACAAAAACCTGAGTGCTTAAAATTTTTTTGTCTGCCAAAAATATCAGAAAGACATAATGCCATGAAGTATTGAAAGATACCATATAAAACAAAATTGAAGGAAAAAATAGATAAAAATCCAGAACAATAAATAAAAATTTACTAGATGAAAAATAAAATCTCCTTACACAATATTAAAAAAAATTATTAAAATTTAAATATAACAGGTGTATGGGCATATTGTATTTAAGATATACAAAATGTATATGGGCATATTATATTAAGATATTGAATTACAAAATGAATGGTGACAATATTGATTACTCCACAGATTAAATGCCACAACAGTTATGAGCAAGCATAAGAAATGATGATTATGTAGTGGTGGCTATCGTTATTAAAGAACCCAAAACACCAAAATGTATGGGAATTGAACTGAGTTCAGACTTATATAACTATAACACTTGGATTGAAAATATTATTTTTAATTTTAAACTCATAGTTTTGTAGTCGAGATAAAAGGTGGATGCTGGAGGGTTGCATTAGATTCTAAAATCTAGGTGCAGTGCTCTCAGATCCAAGACTTCTCACTGATGAATGCCACAAGCCAGAAACTAGTCTGGAGATATTGGATGAGTAGGCACTAGATAGAAATTTTATGGACAAGCCTTCTCACATCCATTGATTACTCTGGCTTGCACTGAGTGGCACTACTGTATGGAGAGTTTTGACTGTTTTAACAACAGTTATGAGCAAGCATAAGAAATGGTGATCATGTGATGTTTAGTAGTTTAAATCCTAGTTTATATATATATAAATCAAATGTAATGTAAAGGTAAAAAAATTGAATGAAGCACATTATGTATAATAAATAGTATTATGCATATATAACAAAAAATATTGGCCACGATAAAGTTACTAAGAAAAGTCAATCAAATTGAAGTTTTGCATTTGTAGGAGACAGAAATTTGAACAGTATTGTGATCTGCATTTTCCTAAAAGAATCTTTCTTTAAAAAGTAGATTATAAAATAGGTGGTTGTTCCGGATAACAAGGATAATTTGGTTCTCACGAATTAAAATAAATTTGTATAGTACTTGATCTAATTACGGTAATCAGCAAATTTAAAAAATGTGATCATTTCAAATTGCCAATAATGTAAAATATAAAGTTATATGTATAAAAAAGTAATAATTCAATTAAAGAGTCCATAGTTAAAATTATACCTTTCGACTACAACTTTTAAATATTTCCATAAAATAAACAAATTATTCAATCCCCATTTAAGAATGTAGCCAAAAAATAAAACAGTTTAGATAATATATCCCGAAATAATTAAAAGTATGAAAATTTTTTGATTATACTAGATAAGAAATCAATAGGGAGTTGAGAACAATAATTTCCAAGACGAAATATCCATTAAGAACAAAAGGTGGATAATTAGTTCACTTTGGCAACGATGAGATTTAGCAATTTTCCATTACATACAACTGATACAGATGACGAAACACCTATGAAAAATCACATGATCTCCAATATATTTTTGTTCTGAACCAGCACTCATCAGTTGGTCCAGATCATCATCTCTATATGTATATAATCAGTGCTCAGTTTGTATTAAGATAGCAAATCTTCACACTTTAATGGACAGGATTTAATCTATTCCACCTCCAACTCTTCAGCCATCCATACCATTAAAATATGATGATTAAAAATCTAATGATGATGATATTATAAGTATAATATAATTTTTATCAATCTTATAATAATATAAAGATCTGTTTGTATAATTAGTATGGGAAACAATGTTATAATAATAATGATGATGATGATAATGTAATAGTTCAGCAGCAACAGTCCATTTATTCACTACCAAGTTAAAGAGCTCAAGTTTTCCATGCTTCAAAAGTACTCAAAACCTAAGCCTGACAAGGTAAAAACCATATCCCATGTACCTTTTCCAATTTTCAATGAGTTGATAATTAATTAATAATTTTGTATTGCATTTTTTAATTAAAAATTTCAATTAAAATCAAGTTACCCAACGATAATTTTAGAAAACAATATGGAGACAAAGTCACTATGCTTCCACCAATATTACCAGCACAGAGTTTCAAAATCCAAAGTTCAGTCAAATATAACTTATTTTTAATTTTATTGTAACAAATTCCGATCTTTTTTTAAATATTTTATTTTATATAAAGTGTTACAAATGAATTTCTTTAGACAACAAAAAAATCTAGTATAAATTTACATTTTTAATAATAACTTCCGAACTTTGTTGGGAAAAAAAATCCAAATCCAAATTTCCCAACAAGCATTTCACTTGCTCACAAATAAGTTAACAAGCTCTGGTTTTTAAGCTTAAAAAGAATTCAAAACTTATTCTAACGCAAGAATAATAATATACCTTAAATCAATTGATTACTTACTTCCAATTTTAAATTACATTTTTAATTCACACTTGCAATTAAAATCAAGTTACCCTAACGATAATTTTAAAAAAGACATCTGATGACTAATAACACCAGCACAGAATTTCAAAGTCCAAAGGTCGGTCAAGCATCCGTTTATTTTTAATGTTATTGTAGCAAACTCTGACCTTTGTTTAGTAATAAAAATTCTATTTCAAGTTCCCAGCAGTTAATTCACTTGCTCACAACCAAGATAACAAGCTCTGGCTGTCTATACTTATAAAGAAGTCATAACTTTAGGCTAACAAGAAAAAAAAAGTAACTTTATATACCCTTTTCAATCTCCACTCAGTTGATAACTTATTTCCAATTTTGTGTTAATTTTTTTATTCAAATCTTCAACTAACATCAAGTTACCAGATAATTTCAAAAAACATAAGTCACTTCCAATAGCAATGCCGAGCCTAACTATCTATCCAGATTTACTATCTCTACCCTCTAACCATGAATTTCACACTTAAATCACATCAAAATCCTCACTTGGCCTCTAC
This sequence comes from Epiperipatus broadwayi, assembly GCA_028023455.1. Taxonomy (NCBI): domain Eukaryota; kingdom Metazoa; phylum Onychophora; class Udeonychophora; order Euonychophora; family Peripatidae; genus Epiperipatus; species Epiperipatus broadwayi. Next base: position 1,959,788 of record JAQFVV010000070.1, on the reverse strand, counting down.
TTTGAACACAGCCTGACCCAGAGTCTGACCAACCTATGATAAACTCCAACTCAACAATAGCAACCAGTTCTAACATAACTGGACCAGCACACCTCTCTCGAAATTAGGACCCTCTACTCATGAATCTCATGCTTAAACCTTATCAAAAGCCTTACTCAGCATCTACCTTTAACACACAGATAAACCTAGAGTCTAATAAACCTACCACAAACTCCAACATATCAATTGCAACCAATTCTAACATAGTCGTCACCCTCCCCTTTGGGAACACTCATCTATTCAAATGCATCAGAAAGCAGGTATGATGGGGTTGTACCAATTATGAAAGCTATCCTGCCATGTCTTCCATCCACACCAACACTCCCCAACCCATATGGTTAATGAAACCAAAAGGAAAACCTGGTCACCCAAACAAGATCCAGCACCCTAAAAAAATCAAAAATAATTCATTGATCTCATATCAGTGTTGACCTCACAGACAATTGCCACAGTACCAGGATAATTCTAGTCCCTTTTATGTTATTCAAGCAACCCAACCACACAAAACTAAATCTGGTTTGCATCTGAAGATACAGCAGTCCAGAGCATGTAAAATTTATGTAATCTTGTGTAAATTAATTAAATAACTTTTGTATATGTAAACCTACAACTACAGATTGCCCATGTAACAATGGCAATCCAAGCTATGTAAAACCCTTGTAACTAATCCATCCACAGCATATAAAATTTTTTGTAATCTTATGTAAATAAATAAATCAACTTGTACATACATAAACTTATAACTACAGATTTCCCAAGTAACCATAGCAATCCATGCCATATAAAACCTTTAAACTAATCCATAGCATGAAAAAATTATTGTCATGTAAATCAATAAATCAACTTTTACATATGTATACCTACATCTACAGATTACCATGTAACCAGAGCAATACAAGCTATGTAAAACCCTTGTAACTAATCCACAGTATGTAAAAATTTCTGCAATCCTGTGTAAACCAATAAATCAATTTTTATATATATGTAAACCTACAACTACAGATTGCCCATGTAAACACAGCAATCTAAGCTATGTAAAACTCTTGTAACTCTCTAAGACAAAGTTTATCTTTGAAACAATAATAGTAGTAGTAGTTATATCTTAAATTAATTCAATATAACCATCTATTAAGCACATTTGCAACAATGTTTAATATTGAATACATCTTGCAATTAATTTAAATAAGTTCATTAACAATTCAAAAGATAAAGTAAATATTCTGGAGATGTCAGGATTATACTTCTATTCGATAATCAATCAGCACATTAATCAATACTTATTTAAAAACAAACCCTAACTGTAATTCAGACCATGTAATCATAAAGAAGAGATCATCCATGTTTTAAATGTTGATAATGTTGGTATTATGCATGAGGAAAGAGATCATTAGAAACTGAAGTTTAAAAAAAAGTATCTCACTTCTAGTTCATATTATGCATATAACCAGAATTCTAACAATATTCAATTAAAAATTTAATTCATTTTCATGTAAACTTATCATGAGCATTGTGAGTAATCATAATTTATGTTAATACCAGGAATCTTGTTTCAATTAATTGATGGTACATACTTGAACAAACACACTAATAACTTGAACCTTTAGTAATGATATTTTTGATAGAAACAACTTCATATTAAAAAGAAATATAACTATACATTTGAAATGAGAAATTTTTAATATCAGGCATTATTATTTTTTACTTATGGATCTGATACATGAACACAAGAGCAATATAGACACTTTAAGCAACTCAACAAATTATGATGTGTATTAGAAATAACAAAAAGAGATTGAAAATGAAATACATGAGTGAAAGAACAAACAATATTTACATCATTGATATAATTAAGAGTCTAAAATAGAGCTGTATTAAACATATTGCTAAAAGAGATGATAGTACACAGATAATTTAAATCTTAAACCAGATTCAAAGAGAATTTAAAAGATGTAAGAAAGTACATGTGAGATGAATGGATAAAATAAGTAAGTCTATTGGGATATGGAGAGAAGAGGCTAGAAATTGAAATTCTGGAGAAATCATAATGCAAAAGATAAATAATAGTTGTAAATGATGATGATGATGAAGATGATGAATGCATGTATATGAAAAAAGCTATTGGTGACATAAGAAAATAATAAAAAGGCAATAAAAGTATATATATCATTTTGTGCAGATATGGAACATTTCTGTGCTGTGTAAAATAGGTTTTTGTTGCTAATGTAAAAGCAAAAGCTATTTTTACAATTTATTTACATGTTTATTAAAATTATAAAAAAATATATAAAAATGTTTACATTTTATTTAAATATATTAGCTTTTTTAGCAGAAAATTAGTCAACTGAAAATTTATTGATGACAAAAAAAGAACAATTACTGTCAATAACTTTCTTATTATTTTTTTTTTTGTTGTTGTTTTTGACAATTAAAAGTGAAATTTTAATATTTCAAAGAGTAATTTTATTATTTGAACTTATGTTTTCATAAAATATTTCTTAAATATACAATTTTTTTAAAGAATATTTATTATGAAATTCATTTTTTTAGTCTGAAGGCTGAAATGAAATATTTTGTTTTGATTACTTATTTTTATTTATTATTTTTTTGTAAAGTTGATATTTTGCACAAGACTATTTTTATTTTTTAAATTAATGCTTTTAATAAAATTTGCAAAAAAATGTAAAGATGGAATAACATTTTTTTAAACTTAAAAACTACATCAGAAAACATTAAAAGAAGATTGATGAAGATGGGGTATATTGTAAAAAAGGAACACTTACAAAGTTATATCATAATTAAATTTTAATTAACACTGGAATTTTATTCATGTAAAATAATTTTAACACTAAGAATGAATATGATATATAAGTATTGAAAGTCTATTTCATAACTACTGCAAAATTTAAAAATATGACTTGTTAAATGTCAAATGTTTATTGATTTTGTATATAATATGTATTAAGTTTGTATAGGGATAAAATATATGAAATAAAATTATAATTGACTAACCTTTTCCTAGTTATGAATAAATAAACAAACCCTCAAAATGTTTTGATTAGCAAACTCTAAAGAATAAAACAAAACCATTTACTCTTTGGACTGACAATATTTAACTATGTTGAAATTTTGAAATAAAATACAATTAAAGGCAGATGTAAATTTAACATTATTAATTAAGAAATATAATTAATTACACAATGAATAAAGACTATCTTATTTTTAACAATGGCTTATCAAATTTCATATTTATAATTATTTGATTTCTATTGATTATTAATGGATAATTCTTAAAAATAAGATGTGGTTATTATTTCTTTGAATAATTAATTATAGTATTATAATTTTCACATATTTACATATGAATATTTTAGTATTTCCATTCCAAAATTTCAACATCATTAACAAACCAAGCTTATTAGAATTAAAAACACAAAGAACAAAAAGGTTCACTCTATTTTTTGGTATTTAATAATATGAATGTAGATTTATTTATATATAACTAAAAAAAGCTTGTCAGCTGTAATTTTAATTCACACATAATATACTGGACTATTTCCACCATCTATCAGTAAATGTTGAATATACAGAAAATTTTAAACTTTACTTAAACTTTTCAAATACAAACAACTTGTTAGTAATAACATGAAAATATACAACACAGTTAGTAATTACACTGTTTTAAATAGTATTATTCTCCACTCTTTTTTAAGTGTTGCTGACCTGACCTATGCCAATGTTAGCTCAGAAGTTGACTTATGTCTTTAGATTCTTGAATATTGAATTTTAAGGCAGTGATCTAACCAACAACCTTTGACAAAATAGCTCAGTTGCTTAGAACTTTGCCTTAAAACTCGTTATTTGAGAATCTAAAGATGTAAGTTCAACTCTGATGCTAATATTGTCATTGGTCAGGCCAGAAACACCTGAAAAAGACTGGAGAATAATACTACTCCAAACATTGTGTAATTAATAACACGTGTTGTCTATTTGTGTGTGATTACTAACAAGTTGTTTGTATTTGAAAAGTTTAAATAAAGTTTAAAATTTTCTATACATTCAACATTTCTGATAGATGATGGAAGTAGTCCAACATATTATCACATCTAATATATCATTATCCTAAAACTTCAAGTAAATATATAGTAATCATCTTATATCTACAGATATTATTCAAAAAATAATAAAAGAAAAATTAAAAATTCATTAATTTGAATTTGTAAATCTCATGAGTGCATCTAAATCAGTTAGTATATTTCATATATTCTCGTTCAATGAACTAGCTCCTCATCTTTGAAACTCTGCAAGTTGTATTGTTTATTTAAATTTAATATGCTATTTTTTTCATAATTGCCTTCTTTTTTGTTGATATATCAATAAATGCATTTTTAAAAATTAAATTGTATTTTAAATATATGTATATGTTGAATACATATATTAAATAGAACTTGCTATTCGCTATAGAAAAGCTTGGAAGTGAAATACCTTGGATAAAAGATTACTATATATAAACACACTTGTCATACTGGCAAAGCCCTTGTAAAAATATTTGTAAAACTTACGTAACTCATCTTATGGTCAATAAAGTATGTTGTTGAAACATAATTTTCTTTAATAAAGTATCACATAAAATTATAAAAACTTATGATAATCTATAATCCCTTTTTTTTTAAAAAACAATATAAATTTTATAATTTGTAATAATTTAAAGAAACCTTAATATTATTTATGCTCAGAAAAGTTTCACTATTTTATGATTAAAAATTTTTAGACGCTAAATTTCAATATCATAATAAAACTTTATCTGAACTCCTCTAGGCAAAATCGGTCTAAAAATGTTCAAGGTATTAACGATTTTAAGAGGTCGTTGACTAATTTTAGAAAATTCTGACTCTGATATTAAGATCAACTTCTTTGAAGATGACAAAAAAGGAATCAATATGATTTTAACATGGTAAAAGCATGAACATTCTATAGAAGCAACTAAGTCTAATTATTTTTTAAGCAAGAAAAATTAAACTTTTACGAATCACGTGTACAAAAATCTATATTTTTAAAAAACACATCTATGACTGTATAGTTCTCTATTATCTCTTATTTTATCTATAAACATTAAAACATATTTATTAGATATTATATTAAAATATTAGGATGAGCAGATAAGTATCTCTCCTCCCACACACACATTTATGAATGTATAGATTTAATATAGGGGACTTGAACACAGAGTTTCAAGCTCCCTTCAGCCATCCACTCTGTCATATAACTGATACACAAATCACACACATGTGAAAAAGACAAACGGTCTTCATGCTAAGCCAGCACTCATCAATTGGTCCAGATCATCATCTCCTACACACACATACGCACACACACACACATATATATATAAACAGTGCTCAGTTTATATTATGATAAAAAAATTTCACACTTTAATGGATAGGCTACAATCTACTCCACCCTCCAACTCTTCAGCCATCCATACCATTTAAAATTTGATGATGAAATCCCCCAAATCCCTTGTTAATGCCATATTATTGTCATACCCATGTTGACCTTAAGTCACACTGACCCTCATGACTTAGGATCAACATGGGTATGACAATAATATTGGCATTAACAAAGGATTTTGGTCTTCCATCATCAGATTTTCAATGGTATGGATGGCTGAAGGGTTGAAGGGTGGAATAAATTGAAGCCTGTCCATTAATGTGTGAAAATTTGTTATTTAATATAAACCGAGCTCTGACTATATATATGTTTGGGAGATGATGATCCAGACCAACTGTTGAGTGCTGGTTCAGCACAAAATACATATATTAGAGACCATTTATCTGTTTCACATGTGTGATCATATATATCGTTTGTATGAGATAGATTGGATGACTGAAGCAAGCTTGAAAGTCTGTGTTCATATCTATTACAGCTACACACCAGGTATGTAAAATATACTTGTATTTAAAATATTACAAATATATAGATTTGTAAATTTGTGTTTTTATTTTAAAAATATATTACATTTTTAATATATAAATTTCTTTCTACATACAAGCTTTTTCATACCTGCACTCCAATATGTAATATAGTGGGTTTGAACTCAGACTTTTACATACCCTCAACTATCCATGCTGATACTTGCTGACACACTTGATATGTCGAAAAGATAAATAATTACCAATATAAGTATTTCGTGCTAAACCAGCATTCCTCAGTTGGTCCAGATTATCATCTCACATATATACAATCAATGCTCAGCTTATATTAAGATAGCCAATTTTCATACTTTGCTCAGCTCATATTAAGATAGCCAATCTTCATACTTTAATGGACAGGCTTCAATCCACTCCAACCCACAACTCTTCAGCCGTCCATTTCATTGAAAATCTGATGATGGAACGCTCAAAGCCCACTTGCCTAGAACTGTTTACTGTCTTTTAATGTATCAAAAAAATATTAACCCATGTCATACTTTATTATTTTACACTTTATCAATCTGTTCACAATAAAATAAAACATATAGTTAATTGTTCGTGAGAGCAAGTAAACTTTGCTTACAAAAATGACAAGCCAAAAATTTCAGTTGACCAAACAACGATTTGTTTCTCTATTTTTCTCATTTGAATGTCGATTCAGAAATTTCAGCTCTTGAATTCCATGCTCTCTGATTTCTGCGCTGCATTAGTAGAATCTCAGACTAAATCAATGTTGTTTCACTTCCTAACACTTTATTAAATGTTTTTATAGTCATGTCATTTGAATCATACATTTTTATTTAAGCGATAAAGTAAAATTTCTATTGATGATTAGTTTAATATTAAACAATACAAATATTAGCAGCTTAACAAAGGAATTCATTATTTATAATGCACTAAAGTTGAGATAGAATAAATATTTTTAAGGAAGAATGAATCTTTAAAGATCTTTTGACTTTGACAAGATCTCTGATTTAAATATTCTAATTTGAAATTTATAAAAAGATGTAAAATAAAAACATACATATATTATTTATCCTCTAATTTCTTTTTAGTTACTATTATTAACTTCGTCATTGTCTAAAAATTCGAATATAAACAATTATCATTACTTATCTACCAAAAGAGAATAACCGGTATTTCTGTCCAAAGGTTTGCAACTAAAACATACAATTCACTCTCAGATAGCTGAGAAAATTATTCAGAGAGCAAGTGAAGCTCTGTTAAGAGAAAGAATTAATGCTCAAAGGTTTTCTAAACATCGAACAATGCATTCCATTAATAATGTAGAATGTTTTCTAAAAAATAAACTTACTGATGAAGACTATATGAGAGTTTCTCAATCAGTAAGAAAATTATATTTTACATTACATGGAAAAATAAAAGAATGTCAAAAGAAGAAACTTACTAACCTACATGGGTATATCAAAAATCATAATGTACCGAGCAATGTACCAACTTCATTTGTTAAAAATCTCAATTCTAAACATCTAATAAATACTGAAATTTCTGTTCTTGGAAGAGGATTAAACTTTGCCTTAACACCATCTAATATCTCTTTATTAGATATAATGGCAGCCATTGAGAAAATCACTCAAAAAGTTGCCTTTAAAAGAAGCAGCAGAATTACGCTGGAGAATAAAAAGAACACTTGACAAGCAACAAAAACTGAAGTCAAACATATCCTATGGTGAGAGGAAAATAATTAAATCTCTCAAAGTAGATAAATCATAATTATTCTTTCTGCTGACAAAGGCAATGCAACAATTATAATGGATACAACTAAACATGACAACAAAATACAGAAACTCCTCGCAGCAGTCCAATATAGAAAAGTGGCAAAAAATCCAATACCGAGTACAGAAACAAAGTTACAAGTATTACTCAGAAAGCATCACAAGTACTTCACTGATTCAGAAAAAAGTAAAATACATCATATTTCAGCAAACCTACTGTTAGTTCTAGAGATTCACCTTGCCAAAATTTAGCAAGATTTCTTTTCAAAGTTCTAAGTCCTTTGGCATATAAGACCTAGTCCTTTGTGAGGGATACTAGACACTTTGTATAATTAGTTAAGAATATGAAAATTGAGAGAACTGACTTACTGGTAAGCTTTGATGTGGAAAGTTTATTCATAAATATACCATGTGAAGAAGCATTGTCTATTGTAAGGAAAACATTAAATGGTGATAATGATTTATGAACCAGAACAGCTCTTCCTGTTGACAGTGTAATGGAGCAAATAACATTCTGCATAAAAACAGCCTACTTTCAACATAACACAGAATTCTTCCAACAAAATCAACGAATGGCTATGGGCTCACCATTGTTTCCCCTGAATATCAATATTTATATGGAAGAACTTGAAATCTTAGCCATAAAAAACTACTACATATCCACCTAAAGTTTGGCTTCACTATGTGGATGATACATTTGTTTTATGGCCACATGGTGAAGCACTGCTACAAACTTTCTGAAAACACATCAACAATATATCACCTTCAATTAAATTCACAACAGAATCAGAAAAAAAACCACAAAAATTTGCATTCTTAGATGTTCTTGTGACAAGACTCTCTCATGGCAAAATCAAAACTACAGTTTACTGAAAACCTACTCATACAGGAAAATATCTAGCTTATACATCCAATCACATCAGAAACACAAAACATGGAGTTATACTATCACTATGGAACAGAGCAAAAGAAGTTTGTTCAGAAACCAGCGATTTGGAAAAAGAAAACATCTATATAGAACAAATTCTTACAAAAATGGTTATCCATCAGCTGTTATTAAGAAAATGTTAAATAGACAACAAAAAGAACCATCAAGAGAAAAGACAATTATTGGTACTCTAGTGAACCCATACATTCCAAAAAATAGCAGACAAATTAAAAAAAATCTGCAATCAGTATAATATCAGAACAGTTTTCCAGAGCCATACCACACTATGAGGAATTCTAACATCTACAAAGCCTAAATTTGAAATGAAAAGAAAAAAAACTGCACCTATGGTGAATGTGGAAGAACATATGTTGGTGAGACCAGTCATCCCACTGAAAAGTGCTTGCAAAACACAAACTGATGATTAGAAGAGAGAAAACAGATGTGTCTAAGATTGCAGAACATGTATGTATCAATGAACATATGTTCAATTGGGAAAATACAAAAATATTGGATAGAGAAGAAAAGGTACAAAGAAAAAAATTAAAGAAGCTGCTCACATGACAATGTATGAAAATGACTAATCAACTTTGCTCTTAGGAAAAAGTGGAGAAATAGGAGGAACCTCATAGATAAATATATGAAATTATTACAGGCTGTTGGCTTTGGCAGGATGGCTCAGTTGGTTAGAGCATTATCTTAAAATTCAATACTCAAGAATCTAATGACCCACATTCAAATATCATGCTAGTACTGTCACTGGTCAGGTTAGCAACACCTGAAGAAGAGGGGAGAATAATCCCTCTTGAAACATTGTGCATATATTAACCTGTTTGATGTGCTATTACTAACAGTTGAATGTATTTGGAATATTTAAATAAAAAGTTAAATTTTTCTAAAGACATTCAATACACATATTAGGTGATGGAAATAGTCCAATATAAAAATATAACTAGAACACCATCATCACAAACCTTTAGGAAAACACATACAACACTAATATTTTAAATTAATTATTGATATTATCATAGGAAAATATTCAGATCAGTGGACATTCTAATATAATTATTATTGTTAGATAATCATAATTTATGTATGAAATATCTAATGTAGTAAATTTATATTAAAATCATTAATACATAAAATAAAAACTGAACAGTTATTTATTTGAAAGATCATATGGCATTTGAGTACTATAAATAGTTGATAGATTAAGACTTAATCAAAAATCTTTAGTTCATAAATGTATCATTCTGACAAACACAGAACATAAAATATTTTTAACAATACATGACACTATAATTTCTAACAAGTCTTTTATTATCTAAATTAACAAATCATTAATAAGTTAATTGATGTTTCATGTTATATATAATTTTTATTTGATCAACTTTTCAGAATTCAAAGTGCTTAATAATATTAGACATGAGGTATCATAAATAAAAACACTGATATGTATATTAATAAAGCATTTATATTATTTTGATTAGAATTATACTAGGATTTCTCAAAGTTATTATTAGAACATATTGAAACAGGCAAAACTCTTCATACAGTAGTGCAACTCAGTGCAAGCCAGAGTAATCATTGAATGCCAGAAGACTTGTGCATAAAATCACTATCTAGTGCCTACTCATCCAATATCCCCAGACTAGTTTCTGGCTTGTGGTCTTCATCAGTGATGAGTCTTGGATCTGAGAGCACTACACCTAGATCTTAGGATCTAATGCAACCCTCTAGCAAACATCTTTTATCTCTACTTAACTACAAAACTATGAGAACAAAACACAATATTATCAATCTAAGCTCATTACCTTATATAGTCATATAGGTCTGAACTCAGTTCAGTACCCATACATTTTGGTGTCTTTGGTTCTTTAATAACTATAGCCACCACTATCCTTTTAGGCAGGATTGGTGTTAAACCACTAAACATCACATGATTACCATTTCTTATGCTTGCTCATAACTGTTCTTAAAACAGGTAAAACTCTCTATACAGTAATAACACTCAGTGCCAGCCAGAACAATAAAAATGTATGGCTACTGAACTGAGTTCAGACCTATATGACTATATAAGCTAATGAGCTTAGATTGAAAATATTATTGTGTTGTCAATTTTGTTCTCATAGTTTTGTAGTTAGTAGAGATAAAAAGTGACTGCAGAAGAGTTGCATTAGATCCTAAGATCTAGATTCAGTGCTCTCAGATTCAAGACTTCTCACTGACAAAGGCCACAAGCCAGAAACTAGTCTGGGGATATTGAATGAGTAGGCACTAGATAGTAATTTTATACACAAGCCTTCTGGCATCCATTGATTACTCTGGCCAGCAATCAGTGGCACTACTATATGGAGAGGTTTGACTGTTTTAATAACAGTTATGAGCAATTATAAGAAGTAGTGATCATGTGATGTTTAGTGGTTTAATACATATCTTTATCATAGTCATTATACACATTTTTTTTTCTTATTTTAGTACCTTCGTATGTTTTATAACAAACTCCATTTTGGAAATGACAATTACATTTTATCATTACATTTTATCATGGTCTTAATTATATTGATAAATTTTGAAAATTCTTAACCACAGCCTTTTTATCCAAGGCAGTTAATACAGTTATTATTTTACAATGAACTGTGATATATACAACAAGCTGTTTACATCATCACAATACAATGATTCTTAATATTTCATGGGATATCATTATTCAGTGAGTACTTGGTATTTTGCAAATGATGAATGGAAATATAAAAAATATTTAAAGTAGTCTCTAAACATTTTTATAACTTTTATCTGATATTCAGTTGAGACAATATCTAGACTGGTTCTGAATCAGTATATTAAATGGCACCAAAAAAACACAGAAAGTCAAATGTCACTATAACAGGACTAAATTAAGTTTAAAAACAATATATTTACAATTTTGTTTATTCAGATCAACCTGATAATGGCTGTACACAGTTACAAACATATAACATACTTCCCCCCTCCCTAAAATTCTTTTTCTTCTTGAGCATCTATGAACATAAGTTTTTAAACATCAATTGCTGAGTTTGTATTATATTACATAATACACTCTCACCAATTAGCGAAGCAAAGCTACATTTAGTTAAATATTTTTACCTTAAAGCCAATGGAATTTGTTCATGAGCTATCAATTTAGTAATTATTTTGTTTTTCATGAACAAAATCCAAATAGAGATCATTTTTGCCTCAGAATTAATGTTTTTCATTATGTTTTTTCTTCAAGTTTGTTTTTTATTTTGATATATTAGTTCTAGCAGAAGTTTAATCATTACCAGGTTTGTATGAATCTAAGAACTATGCTTCTTTGGCTGATTTGACTTCAGAAAATGTTATATTTAGACTAAATATAATAAAACATTAATAATTACAACAACTCCATTGTTAAAATGTAATAAATTAAATACTATTACAAAGATGCTTCTTAAAAAGAGAAAAACAATCAATATTAAATATATGTATTATTATTGTTTATATTTTCTTCATATAAAAAGCATTTTTATAAATGAACTTAATTTATTCACATTAAATATATTTTTAATAATGATCTAACCAATCTATTTTTACTTTAATGTACAAATAGTAAAGACTGTAGAAGAAATCCAAATTGTCCTTACAACGTGTTTTAACAGTTGATATTTTTATTTGTAAAAGTTTATTTAGACTATAATGTCAAATGCACTTACTTTAATATTGAGTATGAATAAAAATTTAGGCGGACATTTTTAATATTTCAAAATTTGTATTTAGATTATTGCTATGAAATATATTCTATTCTTTGAAAATGCAGGAAACCTTTATCATATAGGTCTTCCTTTTTGATATATATTTTAAACCAAATTTATATCTTTTAATGGCTTTGAGCGTTCCATCATCAGATTTTCAACGAAATGGACGGCTGAAGAATTGTGGAGTGGTTTGAAGCCTGTCCATTAAAGTATGAAGATTGGCTATCTTAATATAAGCTGAGATTTGATTGTATATATGTGTGGAGATGATAATGTGGACCAACTGACGAGTGCTGGTTTAGCACGAAATGCGTATATTGGTAATTATTTATCTTTTCGACATGTGTGTGATCAAGTCTATCAGCGGTATGGGATATTATGGATGATTGGGAGTCGTGTCAAAGTCTGAGTTCAAACCCGCTATATATTACATATAGAAGTGCAGGATGAAAAAAGCCTGTACTGTAGAAAAAATTCATATTTTAACTTTTAATGTAACTTTATAACTTCAGTTTTTATTGTTATATATATAAAGTACTATTTTTAATATCAATTTTTATCGATGTCAAATGCTCAGCAGCATAGCTTATTAATTTAATTATTATTACAAATCTTAAGTGAATTATATTTATTAGATGATTAACTTTGAATTACATTGTGAAAGTAATTTTCAGCAATATATTTTTATACCAAAACAGAAAAAAAAAACAAGTTGTGGCAGAAAAAGGAATAATCTCAATATATGTATATTTTATGTTGCGGTTAATATTTATAAATAAAAAAAGTACTTCTTTTTTATATGTATGAATTAATTTTATTTGATCAAACATCTTTTTTATCTTTAAATAAAACCAAACTAATTAAAATTAGTGAAAAATAAAAAATAAAAACTTTAAAAAGTTCAAAGTTAAATATTAATTAACATTTTTGTTTTAATCCTATTAAAATTTTACCGAAGTTTATTAATTTGAAAAAAAAAAAAATCATGAAAACAAAAATAAATGAAATCAAATCTTTTAATGCATATATTATACATATAATTTTAAAAATCAAAGATAACTATTAGTTACCCTTTTGAGGTGTCCTACCCACAATCTTGACTGAAATCCAGGCTAAATGAAAGTTAAAAAGTTGCAGTTACTAAGAAAATCTAAGAGTATTTTTTCTTTCAGGTTGTTATTCCATTAAAAGACGATACAACAAGAACAGGCATTTTATCTTCCAGATGATATTCAGTGTAATACAGTATTAATAAATATTTTTTAATAAATAAATATTCATCATCATCCTCAATCATTATCAATCCACTGCATGATGTAGGTCTCTCCAAGTTCAATCCATCTTCTCCGATCTTTAGCTTCTCTTCTCCACATCACCCATGCACACTTTCTTATTTCATCCATCCATCTCACATGTGGTCTCTTTCTGGTTCTTTTACAATCTCTTGGAATCCAATTTAATATTTCAATTGTCCATATATTATCATCTCTTTTAGCACTATGTCCAGCCCAACTCCACTTCAGTCTTTTAACTTTTTCAATGAGATCTATAACACCTGTTTGTTCTCATACCCATATATTGCATTTTCGATCTCTTCTTGTTATTCCTAACATGCATCTCTCTTTACTTCTTTGAGTGGTATGAAGTCTTCATTAAGTGTCCAAGTCTCAGATCCATAAGTAAAAAGTGGTAAAACACATATATTAAAAACCTTCCTTTTCAAACACATAGGCATATTTCCTTTTAGTATCATGTTACTTCTACCAAAAACACTCCAACCAAGCTTACTTCTATGATTAATTTTATCCATTATGTTTCTATCTGTATTAATAATCTGACCAAGGTATTTGTAGCTGTTAACATCTAATTCATTATAATCAATCTTTATTTTCATATTTTGAGAAAATCCATTGAACATTACTTTAGTTTTTTTAACATTTATCTTTTAGTCCTACTTTCCTACTTTCATCTGATAGCTCCTGCAACATTTCCTGCAGCTCTAAAGCATTATTTTCAAAAACAACTACATCATATGCAAAATCTAAATGACTTAAATAATCTCCATTTACTTTAACTCCTTTAGATTCCCATTTTAATTCACAAAATACTTCTTGCAGCACTGCTGTAAAAAGTTTTGGAGATATGGAGTCACCCTGTCTTACACCCTTTTCAATGTTGATTTTCCTAGTATCATTATGTAATCTAATTGTTGCTGTTGCATTTTTATAAATATTCTTTAAAATATGACAATATCCTGGATCTATACCTTGATGATCCAATGCTTTAATCACTGAAGAAATGTTTATAGAATCAAATGCCTTTTCATAATCTACAAATCTAAAGCATAATGGCAACTCATAATCACTTGTCTTTTCTATAATTTCTCTCAATACCTGGATATGATCTACTGTACTAAAACCACTTTTAAATCCAGCTTGTTCTCTTGGTTGGTGAAAATCCAATGTTCTCTGTAGACGAGTTGTAATTATCTTGGTAAAACTTTTGTATAAAACTGGTAAAAGGCTGATAGGTCTGTAATTTCTAATATTTTCTTTATCACCTTTTTTAAATATTAATATTAATACTGCATTCTTCCAATTATGTGGTAAATCTTTAACATTTAGACATTTGGTATATAATTTTGCTAAAAAATATATATTTCTTCACCTGTTGCTTTTAATATATCAATTATAATTCCACCATTACCTGGAGCTTTTCCTTTCTTCATAAATTTAATTACATGTCTCACTTCTTGATTTAAAATTCTGGGCAATTTGGAAGATATAATAGATATAGGAGGTATTTGTTCTTCATTACTATATAATTCTTGATAGAAGTCTTCTACTCATTTTATGATGTCATCTCTCTTTTTAGTAATAATTCCATCTCTTTTTTTATTGAGATAAATATTAGTTATACTTAAATCAACACAAGTGTAGATCAATTGATTAATAAGTTTAATGTTTCAAACAACAGATATTTATATATAGTATAGGCAAAAATCTCAAGATATTTAATCATTGGTTAATAAAATTTATATTCCAAAAAAAAAAAAAAACAACTTTACATATACATATATATGTGATTATATAGAATGAAATTAATCATCAAGCATGTGCTTTTATATATATATATATATATATATATATATATATATATATATATATATATATATATATATATATAATGAAATGTTGGAAAAATAATAAGATTAATGTCATTTTCATAACTATATGGGATAACCACTTGCATCAAAATTGGAATATCTACTAAAGAAATAGTAGTCCATTTTTCAAGAAGAAAAGATTTAAATTATGTGAAACATATCAATGGAGAATATTGATTTTCAATTTTTGTCAACTGGCCCAAAATAATGCTTAATCAAGGTACTTTCAGAAAGCATGGAACACTATTTTCTTATTACCATTATGCCAACATTTGATTGTAGAGTCAAAATGAATTAAAGACTTATCTTTAAGCATACATGGAATAAGTATGATTTTCTGAAATGTTTAAATGGTATTTAGATGTGATACATCTGTGGTTAGTAATTATGAGACCAAGAAAAGCTCAGATATAGGTGCTTAATTCATGAGATTTTATAAATAGATTTCATAGTTATGAAATGGCAATCTAAATGATAGACCTCTTTAGAAACTGTCAATAAAATCTCTTTTAATGATTGAAAAATACATAGATAATATAATTCATACCATCTTATAAAATATTTGCAGTTATGCTTTTTCAATTCTTATACCCTGGACATGATCAATTTTGTTTAACAGAATTTGTATCAAACACCATTAACTTTGAATGGAAGACAAGGTTTTATATGTAATGTGTGTAAAGTATATGCTGGGAATTTTGGTAGAAAAAGAATTTTAGGTATATATTAAATCTTAAAATAATTTGTTGAATTATGTTTTGTATTTTATGATTAAAATTATTTGGGAGTGGGTCAGTTTTTTTGTAATATGACATGATTTCCACTTATAATGGCTCTATATCTTTTCTTGAAATTATCAGCTTTAATTCATTAAAGTTTTGATCATTGTTTTGATAGATACTCAAAAACTAATAATTTATTTTCTTATAAACCAGTCGCATGTGATATTTTTTATCACATAAAAAAATTGATGTTAATTTCATGTTAGATACTCCTAATCAATTCCTTAGGATTTGATGGGTAAAAAATATGTTGATAGGTAAGTAAACTGTCACTTTATTAAAGCAAAAAGATATATGGTGCTAGATTGAAAGATGGACTCATTTTGTCCAAGTTTTATATTTAAATTCTGTATAAATAATGAATGTTTTAACAGTTTTATTTATATGTATAAGCAAATAAAAATATATATTTAAATATTCAATTGTATCTTATTTATTTCATTCAATAATTGGTTGCATACTAGATTTGAGATAACACTGAACAAAATGGTGAAGAACAATAGTTTTATCACCATCCTCAAGATTAATATGTTATCTTTTGAAATTAATATAGAAACTTCTTGCTAATATCTAAGTTATTATATTTGCAGAATATCATGCATAAGCATAGATGTAAGATACATTGTATGTTGCATTTCTAAAACTAAGATGATGAAACAAATTATGAGTTTAAAAGCCATAGTAATCTCTTAAAAATGATTTAGTGTTATTCTTATCAACATATCTTGTTGTCTAATAGCCTTATATATTTTCCAGGCAAAGCATACAGTAAGTAGAACATGTATTAATTGGATTAAAACTTACAATAGTGTAAAGGTATTTAAAGCTTCATGCTCTCATTTTAAAATGCTTAAGACTGGCTTATTTATATATAAATTCAAGTAGAGAAGAAGGTGGGAACCATCTTTTTCTCATAAAATCTCTGCCTTGTGTTTTGAATTGAGAGTTTCCTATGCAGTCATTACTATATCTGATTGGCTGTCATATAAGCATTTTTAAGGCACTTCTGTCAAAGGTTTTAGCCTTTCATGTTATTAATAGAAGTCTTTATAAATTATTTAAACTCATTTTATTAAAAAAGACCTTATTGTTAAAGAATATTAAATATGTCAGTAGAATGTCTGTATGAATTTTACAAGTTTTAACATTTATTTGGATTAAGTTATATAATTTATTACAAATCTTATGCTTTTCCAATCTTTAAATTTATAAATAGTACTGATTCTTAATTAAAATAAAGATATGAATGACAATAGTAAAAAAGTTATAATAATGAAGTACAATGAAACTCTGTTATATTCTGTATCAATATACACTACTTCAATAATATGCACTTCAAATAGATGTAAACAAACAAAAATATGCAAATAAACAAAATAATAGAAAAAGTAAAATTAATAAATTTTATATGGTAGCATTCATTTTTCCATTCCAAAGCAATGCATGTTTATTAATAATTTCTGGTTAGGTTACATGAAAACATATTTTATGATTCCATTTTTTATATCTTCTGCAATGTTGGACAATAATTTTTATAATAAAATGTTTTAAATGAACATTTTATGGTGGCAAAATTTTTTTTATTGAATTGAATCAGAAAGCTTAATTTGCAGATAGTTTAACTAAGAATTTAAATTGCATAATGAAAAGTAAAGGTAACTGTATATATTCCAAAGTCAGTACAGACTTGAAAACATCAAAACAATTAATTCAAAAGAGCATAGTTAGGTGATAATGAGACTACTATAGCATTTTTATAAAGGAAAAAATTATTGGAAAAAGAATACTATGCCCGAGATGTTTAATTGTGATAAAAGTATTTGTTTTATTAAAAAAAATAGGATCCAATTAGTTTTAGTTATTTTTTTGGGTGAATGTGAATGAATGATCACATGTAATATATATAAATGTGATATCTTTATTTATTATTAATAACTATATTACTATTATTAATTTTGTTTCTACTGTAATCTTAATTTATATATGCTTACTATACACACTAAAGTATTTGATATATATATATATGTTCACTAGATGGAGCTTACTACTAGCTCCGGTCAAGCTTTAATTATAAGTGCCAAAAGAGAAAGAATTCAAAATCTCTATCAGAAAATCCTCATCCCCAGACCAATTGATTTTGAGTTTAGGACTTCAGACACTAGATCTAAAATTCCAACTCAAACATCAGCACTTATTTAATACATTACTATTAATTTGACAATCTGAACTTTTCAGACACATAAATGTCTATAAACCCAGCCTTACAAACCAGGTAGCTATATCAGTCTGAGCTTAGTTCAGTTTAACCACATATTAATAGCCAAAGCAATATAACATTGCAAGAGCCTTCAAAGGTAAACTTATAATAATTAATAAAACAAGACACAAAATGTGTTACTTGCTTTTAAGCTTGTACTAAAATGTTCACTAGATAGAGCTTACCCCTAGCTCCAAGCAAGCTTTAATTATAAGTACAAGCTTAGAAGCAAGTTACACATTTTGTATCTTGTTTTATTAATTATTATATATATAATAAGCAAAATATATTTAAGGAAAATAATATTTATTTAGTTACCAATACCATCATACATTTAATTTTACATATTGCTAACAATTGTTGATGCCATGGTCAATGCTGGACATGTACAGATTATGCAGCCAGCATGTTTCAATATGGTTCAGCATTTAAAATCATGAGGTTTTTCTTAATTTTTATAATTTTTTATGGAATACTTATGGACTTTCCACAAAACATAATGTGGAAAACATTTGGATAAATCAAATAACAGATTCTCATTAGCATGCACTGTATCCTTAATGAAGATTATTTTTAATTCATTTGTAGAGTAGGAATCCATACTATAAAGAAGATACTATTTGATTGATATTAGCAATAATTTATATATATACTGTACTGGTCAAAATCATGTGTTCATTCAACAAGACCTAGAATCCAAGCAAATGTATATTCATCTAGTATGTGCAAGATACATAAGTGAGGAACAATACCAAATATCAACCTATTTACTAGTGCTTCAGGATCTATGATTATATGAACAACGCTTTTGATGATACTAGTGAGTTTCATTCTCACTCCGTCCCAGCTAGAGTTCAGGGTTTACGCACGACTTCTTTAATTAATACCTATTTAAATTTAATACAATTACGGAACGGTGTGGAGTATACCTGACATTGATTGATAATTTAAATAAGTTGAAGATTTGATTGATTTGAACTGCAATAATAATAACTTCATGGCAACATAACAAAAGTAATTTAAACTCATAAAATCTTATAACTAATAAAAGGGATTTATGTTAGGGATTCGAAATAATGACAAACCGAGATTTCAAAGTACTAATATAATATATATTTATTATACATATAAGGTCATCATACAATATACATCAATGTTTGTCTACACAACTTGATTATACATATTGGACTCACAATTATGTCATTTAAAATTCATTAAGTAAATCAGAAATAGATGTTATTGCGTTTCAATTTAGCAAGCAACTGAAATCCATTTAAGACCCAAATTATATTTTAATACAGCCAAAATATATAAACAATTGGTTAAGCAGTTTGCCAAGTATAAATCACCAATAATCCATCATCTTTGCCCTCAATAAATTTATAAATTGAAAAAAATAAATCTATTTTCTTCCTCCATACATATATAGACAACTGAATATGAATGAGTTGCATTAGACCATTATTACATTTAAATAGGTTCTAAATTATGAATGTGGGAAAACAAACATTTATTCTATGTAAATACAATTCTATATTATATGCGATTAATTAATTAACTGGATTAGCTAAGGAAAGACATGCCATCATAGTAGAAAAAGCATTTCAGGCTTATAAATAGAGACTATATAAAGAATGCTAAAAGTGGTAAGACATTATGGCCATAATAAAAGATTACATGAGGTCATTTATGACCCTCAAAGAGGCTTTGCTAGGAGAAGTTGATGAATGAGAGGACATGCTGGTCCACCGACAAAACATATCTCTGCATAACAAAAAAATTGATGTGCTGGGATGGCTTATCCATGTGTACCCATGCACATTTTAATGGCAGTATCTGGACAAGGGAAATCCCTAGTAGAAAATACATCTACTTTTACAGGAGACTAACATTATTGGATTAGTCATATTTGAAATTCTGATGTTCCTGAGAATTACATAGCAAAGCAAGAACAATAATAATGACAAATGAATAATTGTAACTATAAAGTGCATAATACCGTACACACACACACACACACACACACACACACACACATATATATATATATATTGTGCAAACAAAGGTAAATTCAATCCTGATTTAAATAGTTAGCTCTCTAGCATAATGAAATGTCCACAAATCCCAGGGCATTTAATGAATCTTAAGAAAGTATAATATAAAAGGAAATAGTGCGAATTAAAACCAAATTTAAAAGAGTGGATTGTTTTCCCACATTTCCAAACTTTAAAATCTCTTATGGCTTAGACTTTATAAACAAAGGATGTTTATATAACAAAACATTAAAATAAACCCTATATAAAAAAGAAAATTCACTTCAGGTGAGTTTTTACAAAATTCTGACGGACAATTAATGTGTAGGTGCAGATCATAAACACAAATGAGATATACAGTGTACATACTGATAAAATTTAATTTTAAAATCTCTATAATATACACCGATGCCCAAGACTTAAAACTCTGAAAGATATAATTATAATCAATTCCAACATAAGACCTGATATGATTTTCTCACTTGAAAATGCCATTCATAATGTTTTTTTTTCAATAATAAGGCTTTCTACCTTTGTCCTTTATTCCATATGGATAGTGAGATGCAAAAGTCTCATGGAATTACCCCTGCCACAAATCATACCATTGTTTTATCAAACGCTCAAAAAAATCAAGAAACGTGACCAGCTCCTTGCCTCCAGTAAAGTCTTTGCTGACACCTGGTCCTTAATTGCTCTTTCCTTTTCCTGATTATCAATTCCCACCTACCCAGCATTATAGAGTAGTCAATTATAAAAGAAAATATTCATGTTTATATTAAAAATGCTAATACCATTAAACAAGTTCTTAGAATCTCTTCACTATACCTAACCACATAAGAGTATAACATTGTGCTCTCATAACATAATCTAGCCAGATGACAAATAGAACATTATATAATCATATTATTGTACAATTTATTAGTATGTAATCACTATTTATTGTTAATAAATTTTTATTGAAATGAAAATCTCTATAATATATTTTACTTAAAGAGCTAAGTTGGTTTAGGAAAAAGTGATGGATTTTGCTAAAATGTGGACTTAATCAGTGAAGTATTGAATAGCTTCACGCTTGCAGATCTAACCGCTTCAGCTTCACTTATTTAAATAGAAAGTAGGTTGAAGTAAAGAAGGGTTCCCCTCTTTTCTTCCATAGCATAAGCTTGTGGTTAAACACCTGTAGAGGTCCCTACTATCACATTTTACATGCATATGCTTGAGGTTATAGCCTCAGTAAATATTATTTACGTAATCAATGTGTGTTTAATAAATTTATAATCACAACTTTAAATTACTGCAATAGATTTCTAACTATAAAATCTTTCCATTGACTCATTGTAAATCGAAAGATTATGCGAATATTAATGTGTAATAAGAAATGTGGACTTAATCAGTGAAGTATTGAATAGCTTCACGCTCGCAGATGTAATCGCTTCAGCTTCACCTATTTAAATAGAAAGTAGGTTGAAGTAAAGAAGGGTTCCCCTCTTTTCTTCCATAGCATAAGCTTGTGGTTAAAAACCTGTAGAGGTCCCTACTATCACATTTTACACACATATGCTCGAGGTTATAGCCTCAGTAAATATTACTTAAATAATTTAATAAATTACATTTTTTTTGAGAAATGATTACGGGTAAAGATTAATTAGTGAATAAGAGGAAACTTAAATTTGATAACTATTTCTATCATTTAAATGATTTACAAAATAACAAATGTACAAAACTAAATGAGCTTATCTATTAATTATTTAGTGATAAAATTTACATCTGCAATAATTTTGACCGAAGAAAATTATAAATTAGGGTTGTAATATGCTCTTTGAATTTTGGAATTAACTTGGCAGCTTAAACTAAGTCAACATTAAAATAAATAAATTGCTGTATCAAAATAATTTGGAAGTCTAATAAGATTAAAATGGTTAAATTTTATAAAAATAAAGTTAAGGTCATATTTAAAGAAAGTTGTATAGATATTTTAGAGTGAATAAATGAGTATAAACTAATCATAGATTAATATCAATTTAAAACCAACATTGTTAAAAGATCAGAGGCTGGCAGCACACAGGATTACCTCAAAACATAGCTGGATACAGGCTTCATTAAGGCAGGTTTTTTCAACGCAGTTTAATATCACGGGCAAAATGTTGATTGCACCAGAGTGGCATCATGATCAGCTGGAGGAGAAAGAGTACAGGAGGTGAATAGTCTTCTTTTATTCTGACATTATTTAGATGAAACTTAAACTGGCTTGAAGTATATTCACTCTGTGAACAAGACTCCAACTGATCCTGATAGCCAAAATTTAGCTATTTATATGATTCAGCCTTATCTATCAGGATCCAATGTGCATGATGTTTTCTGATGACTTTCTCTGTGGTTAGCATCTGCCTGGGCAGAAAATCTACAATCCTGCATTAAAACATGCCTCAAGGGTTCATTTGCTAATTAAAAAAAACAATGACACAAATCCGATTTTCATCTTAATTAAATTTTATGAGCCATCATATTAAACAAAGCCTATTGAATTTGAGATTTGTAATGAAAATTAAATAAAATATAATAAATAAGTAAAAATAACTTTACTCACAAAAATTTGAGGAATTTTTTATATTCTATAAATAAGAAATTTTATAATCCATGGCTTGTAATACTTACATTTAATAAAATAATAAATTTATAAAGTATGACAAAATTACAAAGTCTGCCTTATAAATAGTTAATTTACTGCTTTTACATATTATTTGGGTATATTTATTAAAAGAAAATATAAAATATTATAACCTGACTAAATAGAAAACAACTTTGTCACACTTTATAAACATCTGATATTATATTTACACTTATTGCCCATTTATTTTATACATAATTAGTAATAATAACACAAATAGTCAAATGTTATAGCTTACATGTACTGATTATAAAAATTGATGATAAATTATACATATACTACCACCTCAAGCAAGATGGGTGTCAGTTAATGTATAAGACTGGGTTCAAATCCATACTAGTGCTGATAACATTGCACTGGGTGAAGCAGAAATATGTGCTATAATATTTCCAGCTTCAATACACACCTCTCAAAAATTGGGGAGGACCTTGGCATATATGAAGTCCCAAGGAAAAATACAATTATTAAAAGAAAATAAAGACAAAGGACAGAGAAACAACAATAATTTCATCTGTATCTTGAAAATGAAGGAAGAGTTATTATCATGACCTGAATTAAAATGAATTTTAAGATACTTTATAGTTCCAGTAATATCATTACCAGGATAATTATCATGCTTTTTTATTATTACCAGAAGAAGTAGAAGAATGATGATGATGATGATGATGATAATAATAATAATAATAATGATGATGATGATGATAATTCAATTCAATTCTTTATTTAATGTACATATCTACAGTCAAAGGACAATTACAGATTGCACATAAAAAATAAAGGTATATACTATACGTTTTAGGGGATTCACTAATCATATATATATATATATATTGAAACAGATATTACTGTCCTTCTATCTGTTTCACCTTTATGTCTCCATAGACACATCTATGCCGGTTTTGAACACTCTTTAGTACAAGTGTATATGTATACACACAGTGTTATATGCCTTTACACAGCTGTATATATATATGTTTACACAGTGGTATATATCCACACAGCGATATATTCATTTATACAGTTATATATGTGGTCACAGTTTTATATGCATTCAAACAATTATATGTTTATTGTCACACATACAAGCACCTGTAAATGATAATGATATTAAATTTTGTATAGATATTGCAGCATTTATATAAATAATATATTGTATAAGGGTTATTTTGTTTAGAAAATATGGCTAAATATTCTTTAACAAGTTTGGTTTAGGTAAATTATAAATCACATGTGAAATTCACAGATTGGTAATAAGACTTTAGAATAATTCGCAGGTGGGATCAGATAGTCCCTAGGTTATTGACATTGTTTTAGAGCTCATTCATTACGATTGTAATGAATTTCTTTTCCCAGATCAAACCAGTAAAAATTTGGCAACAAGATAAAAAAAAGAGAGATTAGAATCAAAAGAGACAGACTGCTTTAAAACTTAGAAGAAGTTTGAATTGTGTTTTAAAATAGATAGTCTCTGGCTTTTGATCTAGGGAATATAGATATCGCAGATTTTTATTTAGAATAATTTGCAGGTGGGATCAGATAGTCCCTAGGTTATTGACATTGTTCTAGAGCTCATTCATTACGATTGTAATGAATTTCTCTTCCCAGATCAAACCAGTAAAAGTTTGGGCAACAAGATAAAAAAAAGATAAGAATCAAAAGAGACCTAAGGCTAAAACTTAGAAGTCTGAATTGTGTTTTAAAATAGATAGTCGCTGGCTTTTGATCTAGGGAATATAAATATTGCAGATTTTTTTTTGAAAAGCACTCTTTAGCTTTTTTTTTCTGAAAATTGTTGTGGAGACCAGAATCCAAAATGATCGAGTAAAATAATATATTTACTGGCTCTGAAGCCAGATGGCTACTCTCAATTCCTCTAAACATTCCTTTGAATAGACTTTCCAGCAACCTGCATGGAGAATATGAAGAAATTTAACCTATCTGAAAGGCCACTGAAGATTATGATGCGGTCAGACGCCCTATTCCAACCACTATCATTGATATACGCTTCAAGTCCACTCAAGGAGGCAGAGAGAGATGGTAATCATTTTTAAAAAGGCTTCGGTATGAACTTTAAATTATAAATTCTTATAACACTTTAAAAAGAACGTTCTATCTAAATTATAAAAAACTCTTTCAATTTTACCCTCTTATAAAAAGAAACTATCGGTCTGTGACTTTGTATATAATGTAAAGGAAAGAAAAAAAAATCACTTACTTTAATTTTATAAACTGCTGAAATCTTTTATGAACTAAAAGATTTCATATTTTTTTATATACTCATTAAATGTCCAAAATTTATTCTCTTCAACTCCTACGAACTAACGGTCTTGCCAAATTTCAGTAATTTTAATATTTTGTTTAAATGCATTTTATGTTTAATATGTGATAATATGCTCAGATTTCGAAACAATGAAACTAAGTAAGTAATTTATAAAGGAGATAATTGTAATCTTCACTTAGACATTTTAAAAGCCTTGTTTATTTTATTAAATCATTGTTTCGAAATTATAATATTGGTAATAAACGAATGCGCTAACCACTCGTTGTTATCATAGTTATATATATATATTGTAAAATCGTATTTTTTAAGATTTGCTTAACCGATCTTATATTATAACCTTTGATATTTATTAGTTGGAAGGGGATATATATATATTGTCTAGAGATGATAAAGTATATTTGCTAATGTTTGTATTAAGTCACATCGAATATACTTTCCCTCCTTAATTAAGAATCTTTACATGCAGATTCAGGATCTTAAGTAGATTATTTTTATATAGTTTAAGCCCATTTTATGAGCATACTTATAATGCTAATTTTAAGAACTGTTTTGAATTAGCTTGACAGATAAAAGCTATCTGTTTTAGGCGCAATTAATTATATGCATACTTATTGCTTTATATATATATATATATATATATATATATATTGCGTGCATTGCAGGTGTGTTTTTATATAGTACACTTATATGTGTTACGTTTTGCTGCCTCTGACAAGGGTTCACGGTAACAAACTGCCCCTTTTATTTAGTTCGGGTTATGGCTATCTTCATTAGAACTGGGGGCATGAGGACCCAGAATTTTCCTAAAGCCAATCCGACTTCCTGAACTTTATGTTCATACATCAATAGCAGCAAACCGTCGGTCTCAGAGCAAACCGAGCATTTGATGCTGAAACTCTTGAAGAATCACACACTCGCACTGCAAGTTTATTTCTTTAATATTTTATATAGCGCCATAGCGCATATATGTGAACCTAATGGTAACCAGTTCTTTTTCCCATAGTAATTAATCATTTAGCTTTAGACTGGAGTTTGAATCTGCATGATTCTGAGTTTATTTAGTTGCTCATTTAATTAGTATATATAACAGCCTTTAAAACTGGCTGTACTCATCATCATCTCTACTAAAGTATCAACTTCTAACTTAAGCAAGTCAAGTTCATAAGATGAGCATATTAAGTAATTATGCATGACCTCTATAACTCACACACACATGTATTGTAATATGTTTAAAAGGGAACAGATGTACTTGATAACATTTCCAACTATTGTAACATGCTTGCCTGTATTGAATACCTTGTGAAGATTATACAATCCCTGCCATTATGATATTTTGTGTTAGATCATTTGTTATTGTTTTAATAAATCTTTTTTTAAATATAAACTGTTGTATATCTTTCTTGCTCAGACTCTAGATCAAACCAAACCACAGTATCTTATCCAATCCATAGTATTTTATCCAATCCATAGTATATTATTAAATGTCACAGTTCATTACTCCAATTTCTTAATGAGTTTATATGCTATATGTGTATGTCTAGTATTTAAGATTAATAGAGTGTTGAGTGTTATATATATTACTTATTTAGTAAGGTTAGTAATGACCTTAAGTCTCGTGTTTCTCCCTGTTCTATGTCGGCTCGCGGTTAAATGAGAACTGAGTGTAGCCCCAGGAATGTCACTCATAAGGTGTTAAATTTGGAGTACTGGCAGATGAGTTGGAGTTTGGTTGGATTAGAGGTCTCAACCACCTCACTACGGTCAGCTTTGGTATATTTTGCTTGGGCTCTGAATTTTGTTGCATGAGTGTACAAATCTGACTGTTACAATATATATATATTTAAAAACTTTTGAAAATTCATTAATATTAAGTTGAAAAAGATTTTCACTAATGAAATCTAAATTGTAAATATTCATCATCATCAATATCATCAACCATTATCAATCCACGGCAGGATGAAGTCTCTCCAAGTTCAATCCATCTTCTCCAATCTTTAGCTTCTTTTCTCCACATCACCCCTGCACACTTTCTTATTTCATTCATCCATCTCACATGTGGTCACTTTATGGGTCTTTTACAATCTCTTGGAATCCAGTTTAAGATTTCAATTATTCATCTATTATCAGCTCATCTAATAATATGTCCAGCCCAATTCCATTTCAGTCTTTCAATTTTTTAAATGAGATCAGTAATACTTGTTTGTTCTCTTACCCATATATTACATTTTCAATGTCTTCTTGTTACTCCCAACATGTAGTCAAAAGAAGGGGGGGATATATTAAAGTATCACTTCTACAAGTTTCAATGAAGAAATAATTATGGATACAGTTTTATATTGACAGTAATTCAAATGCAGTTTTTGAGATGACATTATAAGAAATAATTTTTTGGTAATAACTTTATATAAAAATTTCATATCCCTAGCTTTTCTTTTTGCTAAAATAAACACATTACAGTCATTTTCCAGTTGACAAAATCTAGAAATTTTTTTGAAAACTAATTGCATTTTATTTATGTCTCTCTTTGAATGTGAATTCCATAAAACTGATCTAAATTCCAAAATAGGAAGCACCAAAAATAGAAAAAGTTTATATTTGGTAAAGTATTCAAAAGCACTATCATGTCTGTATATAGTTCTCATGATCTTGAGGGCTTTATTGATTCTATATGATGATGAAAGAAGCAATTACTGGAAAATATAATTCCAAGATCCCAAACAGTATCATCAGATTTATTTTAAAATTATTAATACAGTATTCAAATTTTAGAATTTCAGGTTTACTAGAATAAAATACTGAAGAGCATTTGTCTACATTGACTATCACTTTATTTTTTCCCCAACATTTGAAAAAACTATTAATATCATATTGAAGCAATATACAATCATGAATAGAATAGATGTGTCTAAAAATCTTACAATCATCAGCATAACACAGGAAATGAGAGACAAGTTTTGAGTTCATTAATATTAAAAAGAAATGAAGCCAAAATACTACCTTGATGCATTAAAAGACAACAATAATATTGGGAAGATAATAATGATGATGATGATGATAATTTAATTTAATACACTTAACAGATTTTATATACAAACAAAAATGCATAGTTAACATTATTCACTAAATGTTGAATTTTTTGTACAGTAGTTGTAGCTCCATCATTTGGTTCAAATATATCCACAGCACTAAAGTATTTATTATATAGTCTAGATAGTCTTATTTGTTTTGAATGTTTTAAAGTTTTACTAAATGTTGCACAAATCTTCTAATCTCATATTCTTTACTTTTGTCTTAAAGATCTTGACAATGTCTCATATCTATCCTATCTGGTGTAATTTTTCTTAACTACATCATATCAATGAAAATTCATTTTTTGTAGAGAACATTGGCATAATATATTATTTCATAATTAATATATCTTAGACATCTTTTAAAAATTATTTCCAGCAATAATCTACCACTTAATTTATAGAAATTCCAAATCACAGATCCATAATTTAAACTAGGTAAAACCAGTATATGAATTAAATACATTAAAACATTTTACAGTTTCTGAAAATCAAATCCATTATTTTATAACTTTTTGCAACAATATAATATATATTCTTATTAAATGAAACATCATTATTAAAAATAATATCAAAGTCTTTATGATATTCTTTTACTAAAATACTTTTGAGGATAATATGCAATTAAACACACTTGTAGATGACTTTTCAGAGAATAATATGGTTGTAACAACATTTTTCAAACTAATTTCCATATAATTCCTAAGACACCAATCCTGAAATCTTGATACAAGACTGTAACATTTTATGATAGTCAAATTGATATTTTATACAATTTAATATCATTTGCAAAACAAAAAAAATATTGCTCTGTATTCAAGTAATAACGTGAAAGAATAGCTAGCAATCTGTGTGTGCTTTCTTGAGCTACTCCAACACAACTAAAAATAAGCATATGCTCTTTCAAATGCATAAGATTCAAAATTGGGCCTATCAATGCAGTAATTGTGAAGTAAAAACAATAACATGTAATTTTAAAATCAACCTGGAATGATCAACCCTGTCAAAAGCTTTGCTTAGATCAAAATAAATAATAGCTAGTTGCAGCCTGTTATCAACTATATTTGCAATAGGGTCATGTATATATATATCAAATTTGTCTCAACAGGTCTATGGGGTATAAAACCCTGTTGTGTTTTAGATAAAGATCCAGATACTTTATTTATTATTTTATTATACACACATTTTTCAAAAAATTTTCTAGTACTACATAATAGACAAATAGATCAATACTATCAATACCATTTAATTTGGATTTTGGTATTGGTATAACTTTTATAACTTTTCATGAATTAGAAAAAATATTTTGCTGAAAAGATATTAAAGATGTAACTAAGTACTGGATGTAGCAGCTCAGGATATCTTTATTTTTGATCTGCTTTATTGCCAACAAAATAACATCAGTATTTATCATGCCAATATCCACCAAACTGTCTGTTTTAAAAGCAGTATTTGTGCAAGGTTTCGATGACACATGTTTTTTTTGTGAAAGATAAAAATTAATTAGCAATACCATCAGCTGCATGATCCGATTCACAAATGACAATTCATTTTTAACATCAAAATAGTTTATAATAAATGGTCAAAAATAAATATAATTATATATTGTTAGGACTTCCTCATATTTCAGTTGAATACAATTTTTTTCTATTATTTTAAACAATCTATATTTATAAGTTTATTACAACAAATTATCGATCCAGAGTGAAGTAAATTGGCGCTTGAAAATAAAAATGAGACAATTTGTTCTATATAAATACTCTTCATATGAGAGATAATGACCTGACCCAACTGAAGAGTGTTAGTTCAGCATGAAATACATCTTGGGGGTTATTTGTCTTTTATTGTATCTTTATTTATATGAAATTATTTATGAAATAAAAAAGAATGGAGAAATATGGAAGTAGTCTAATCTATAAAAACATGCTTAAACAACGTACAATATCTAAGCTTACTTTTATAAATACAAATTATTTTTTTTACAAAATCAAGAAGATTATTTAGATGATACACAGCATAAGTGTATTATGTATTTTAAAATTTTTGCATAAAATTATGAAAATAGAATGGATTTGAAGCCAGACTTTCAAGTGCCCTTTAGTGAATGACTGAAGGAATCTTGAAAGTCTGTGTTCAAATTCCCTCTAATTACATCTAGCTTAAAATATGAATGCTATGCATGTAATTAATTATTACATAATTATATGAAATAAATCAATTGCTCATTTATACTTTAGAGCAATATATTTGTTTCCAATTAGGATACTTGATATCATAATATAAATTATAATAATCATCAAGTTTATAATATCTATTTAAAGTTATCATATTCTTATTGCTTAAAAAAGGTTCAATATAAACAAAAAACCTCAATTGCTGGATAGTGAAAATCTTCCTTCAATAATGATTGGAGTCTATACTTCATGTTTACATCTTTAAAGTTAATTAAAATAGAATCTATCGTTTTCAAATTTGCATACATTTTTTCATCCGTATAATGAAGTGCTTACTTTCAGTGAATTCATCATTTTTTTTAAATAATTTTTTTAGATTACATCAGTTATATTCATGAATTCTATAAATCTTTGTCCTTTATTAATTTTGTTATTGCACAACACACTTGTTCTATCTAATGCTACTACATAGCTTGCATTGAGGTCACCACAATTCAAAATATTGTGTTCATAACTATGTAAATATTTTTCCAAATCCTCCAAATCATTAAGTAGTTCACTTATGTTAAAAAGAGGAGAGATATATTTATTACCAACCAAAAACAATAGACTTCCTAATATCATTTCAATCTAAATGGAACCAATAAAATTCAGCTTTATATTTACTTAATTTGTTACAATGTTCTTTTTAATAGCTAATACAATACCTCAACCCCTTGAACACTTTTCATAACCATACCTAGAAAATAAATACCAATGGTCTGCCATCTGATCATTTAAGAAATTGATTGTTTAACCAATGTTTCTGTTAAAGTTATCATATCATACTCTTCTGTAAGCATAGGAAATTTTAATTGCTGACATTTAGTTCTTCCATAATATTCATTCAATCAAGTAAAGCTTGAGAAAAATAATTCCATTAAAGTTGGATGGAAGTTTACAATCCAGAAACTTTCAATTCCTAAGTCCATCACTCTGAGTTAAATTACACAAGAGTATATAACATATTGTGTTTTTTAAGGTTTGTGATGATAGTGTTTTAGATGTATTTATACATTGCACTATTTCCATAATCTAATATTAAGCATTGGATGTCTTTAGAAAAAAATAACTTTATTTAAATATTCCAATTACATTCAACTAATAGTATGAAATTTCTACTGGCGTTGCCTTCAGCAAGATGGCTCAGTTGATTACAGCATTACTTTAAAATTTAATATTAATAAAACTAAGGGTCTAGGTTCGATTCCCATGCTGGTACTGACACTGGTTAGGCCAGAAACATCTGAAGAAATGTGGAGAATAATACCTCTCAAAACATTGTGCATATACTAACCTGTGTGCTATTACTAACAGTTAAATAATGTAATTAAAGAATTTAAATAAAGTTAAATTTTTTAAAGACATTCAATACCTAATATTAGATGACGTAAATAGTCCAATATATAAACACAACTACAACATATTGTAATTTATAGAAGAATACTTGCTATATTTAATTCAACACGGAAAATAAAATCCAGAGATATTAAATGTGTTTCATTTTATTATATATAACCTAAGATCTTTTAAAAAAAATATTGATGCAAAATTTTATAATAAATTTCGTTAACTATTTAAGATGAGATTTATAATAAATATAGCAATAAGAATAAGTAACAAGATAAATTTTTCAATGGAAAAAAAGCCATAAATTTTAGAATTGATCTGAAACTGAAATAATTTATCTTTGTTAATTAAAGTGGCAAGCATTAATACTCTAAAAATTAAAGTTTGATTTTTATTTATAATAAATATTGTTGAGTTTTTAATCTAGTTTGTAGAAAATTAAATTCCTTTTTTAAAATTTATTTCAGAAGCATGAGCATTTTTGTTGATAGTTATTTCTATTTGGATCAATAATTAATTAAAAACTACATTTCTGATTAGTTTAGAAGTACTTCTAAAGAAATAGACATTTTCTCTATAATTTAAATCATGGGGGTCTTTTTATTAGCACCTTCTGCTTTTATTTCTCATTTATTAGCCTTACAATATATTCTAAATAAAATTTACATAAGTATACTTGCAAATTAAAAATGAGTCCACAAAGGTTGAAAACTTATGTATAACCTCAAACAACATATAGTGTTGTGTGATCAAAAAAATGGAATAAATATTTCAGGTGAAAACAAAATATATTGAACATAATAACCAAAAACGTTAATCAAATTTTTTTTCCCCCTCATATGTCATAGCATCGGCCGGGAGGCGAACCCACAACCAACTACTTGCTTGCAAGGCGGCTACGATGACCTCTCAGCTAACAACGCTTGACAAACGTTAATCAAAATTAAACACTCACAATATTAAAAAAAAACTACTTAATAAAATATTTAATGATTATGACTGCCATCCAAATGGATGATGTTGAGTAAGTTTCAAAATTTCACTGCAGGTCATATGGCTTTGGAGTTATCTAAGTGAAAAATGAAAATAG
Source organism: Epiperipatus broadwayi (assembly GCA_028023455.1). Lineage (NCBI taxonomy): Eukaryota > Metazoa > Onychophora > Udeonychophora > Euonychophora > Peripatidae > Epiperipatus > Epiperipatus broadwayi. Next base: position 1,926,453 of record JAQFVV010000070.1, on the reverse strand, counting down.
ATAACATATATTAGTAAAAACGACTATCTGATAATGATATGGAAAACAGTAAAATTTTAAAAAGAAAAAAAAAATTGTTTTTAAAATATCTATATATAAATATATTTAAAAGAACTAAAATTAGGCCTTATATCAGCTTGCTGTCAAATCAAAGGCTCATTGTTTGAAAAATATAAAAATAACAAATCAAAAATGAATAGATTTTAACTGCCAAAATAAAGGGGGATAATTATATGAATTTTAAAAAAAGACATTAAAATTTAGATCTCAGCATGCTCTTCTTGAAACTGAATTAGAATAAATATTTTAGAGAAACTTTATTTGATAAAACAGTTAAAGAAGATGGGAGGGGGGGGGATATGAAAATAAATAATAAAATTCATTGCTGTAAATTTTTGAGTGATAAAAATTTTAATTATTATAATTAGAAAACAAAATGGAATCATCATTTGAGTTTTGAAAATTTCATAAGAAGATTGAAGGATTCATTGCTTGGAAATGCATAAGAAGTTCTTGCAATGGAAGTCTCAAAGCACAATCCATGAACTCTGAGCCCTTGTGTCTGGGATTCTGTCTCTGCATCAAATAATATAGGATTTTACACAAAGGCTAGACTCTCCATACAGTAGCATTACCAGTGCAACACAGAGTAATCAATGAATGCAAGAAGATTTGTGCATAAAATCCTTATCTAGTGCTTACTCATTCAACATCGCCAGACTAGTTTTCAGCTTGTGGCTTTCATCATTGAGGGGCCTTGGATCTGAGAGCACTGCACCTAAATATTAGGATCTAATGCAACCCTATGGCAGCCACATTTTACCGGATTAACTAACTATAAAGCTTTGAGTCCAAAATAAATACACAATAATGTTGTTTTCAATTTAAGCTCATTATCTTGTATAGTTTTATAGATCTGAATTCAGCTTGTGTAAGCATAAGAAATGCTGATTGTGTGATGTCACATAGAATTTTGTTAGATATTTAATGTAATTATAATATTGATTTTTCCCTTCTATTGTATTTGCAATTTAAATTTACAAGTGATTGTTTATTGTGAACATCATTGAAAGAGCATTTAGCATTAGGTTATGAAGAGGAAAGATACCTTTTCGATATGCAGATGAACAAATGTTTTAAAATTTAAATAATAAGTGAAATAATGCTTAAAGCTAAAAAGGATAATTAATAACCATTAGAAACAACCAGTAACCACATAAACATTCACAATAAGAATAGTAATCAATATTTCTCACTGCTGTCAAGGCAACCTTCACACCTTTTAATAGCAAGAATGGAATCCATTCTTACTAATGGTCCATTGAATATATATGGACACTTAAAGCTTGCAACTTGACTACAGAGTATGAAATATTGATACATTGAAGTTTAAATAAACCTCTTTAAACATGAAATAAACATGTCACTGTAATGCAGACTAATAAATAGTCAATTATAACATTACAAACTGCAATACTTCTAAATTGCTCATGTATTATTTAAATAATAAGTGAAATAATGCAGTTTGTAATGTTATAATTGACTATTTATTAGTCTGCATTACAGTGACATGTTTATTTCATGTTTAAAGAGGTTTATTTAAACTTCATTGTATCAATATTTCATACTCTGTAGTCAAGTTGCAAGCTTTAAGTGTCCATATATATTCAATGGGCCATTAGTAAGAATGGATTTTCATTCTTGCTATTAAAAGGTGAGAAGGTTGCCTTGACAACAGTGAGAAATATTGATTACTATCCTTATTGTGAATGTTTATGTGGTTACTGGTGGTTTCTAATGGTTAAAATTTAAATGTTATTCTAACCTATGAAAATAAGAAGAAAATGTATTTTACATTAAAAAAATAATGTCTGAAAGCAAACTTTGATACCATAAAATTGTTTAGAACAAAGTTAAGTAATTTCAGAGAAAATAAAATTAAAACTTTAAAAATTTGGAAACAAAAGGCTACATATATAAAATGTAAATAAATAAAGTGATATATATATAAAATTACAAAAAGGATGTTTGTAAATAATAAAATAAGAATAACATATCTAAAAAACTGATTATATATATATAATTGGTAAATAAATTCTATATAATTATTTAAACAAAAAATATTTTTGACATTCAATGCCTAACTGGTTAAAAGAACTCACATTAAACACCTGTAGAACTTAATAGGCTGATTCTAGGGAAAATTGTTATCCAACCTCACTCTAGATATGAAACATTTCCTGGATAATTATCAGTTTCCACAAAATTTTAGCCATAAAAAATATCAGTAGTATGTTTTTTAACTTTATTAATATGCATTTTCCATGTAAACATTTAACATTTATATAAATGACTTAGCTTATTCTATTTTCTTCTATAAATATTATTTTTACATAAATATATTTTACATCTCCTATTTGATAATGATGTATAATTTATTCATATATGCATAAATTTTATACAATATATACTGTGATTCAGGCAAATGTTTTATGAAAGTAAAAACTAATTTGCATAATGTTTTCCTGAAGATGGTATTTTAGTTGTATTTATATATTGAACTATTTCCATCATCTAATATAAAAATTGAATGTCTTTAGAAAAATTTAACTTCATTTAAATATTCCAAATATATTCAACTGTTAGTAATAACACCCACATTAGTATATGCACAATATTTTGAGAGGTATTATTCTCCCATCTTCTTCAGATGTTTCTGGCCTGACCAGTGACAGTACTAGTATAAAAATCAGTCCTGAACTCTTAGATTCTTGAATATTGAATTTTAAGATAACTCTCTAACCAATTGAACAGTACCAATTTCATAATTTGCATAATAATTTCAAGAGCTATAATTACCCTTTGTAGTTTGTTATCATATACATATTTGCAATAATATGTTGTACTTATAAAGGCAGCTATTTAAAAAACATTAAGTTTAAAAAATAAAAATAAAAAGGCCTTGTAGAAGATTTAAGTTTAAAATTTTTCTAAACAATCTAGATTTTAATGGTTGTAAAATATATATTATTTTCTTTTACATCTAAAGATTTATGTATTTTAAGATCATATAAACATGTCACTAAAATGTCATAGACTTTTATATGTAAATATTTATAATTTTGACAAAACAAAAATGATCCCATTTACTACTAGTAATTATCTGTCACTCAGATAAATGTGGTTACTAGATGGGATAATTGCAATCTGTAATACTAATTTTTAATTGATACTTTTATTAGTTAAAGGATGGCGGAAATATAAAATAATATTTGGAGAAATTTCATTAAACTTATTGATATTTATATCTAAAACTCTTGACAATATTTTAATTTTTATTTACAACTCTTTGTAGAAAATATCTCATTTACTTGTGAAAATATTTTCAATTTTAATATATTGTTAAAGTGTTAACCTTTCAGTTAATTAATATTTTTAACAACCCTAGCAATTAGTTGGATTAACTTTTCAATTTTTATTTTATGAAATTGACCATTATTTATTATTAGATTTTCACAAATTTCAAATTATTTATTAGAAATATAAATTAACAAATAAAAATTATTTTTAAAAAAAACAATATTTCACTTTTGTAAATATAGGGGGAAAGTAATAAAGTGCTGTATATAATTAGAATAATAACTTTTTTTTCTTATTGGATAGTTATAGCTTTCTGACAAAAATTTAAATTAATGAAATAAGATCCATTTTAACTCAGTTTTTAAATGACAAATGAATTATTATTCATAGCATAAAGCTAATGAAATTCTATTTAAAATTTAAAAATCTATTTACAATTATATAAGGGATTTAAACTCAGACTTTTACACAACCCTCAACTCTCTGTGCCATCTCATATTGCTGACCAACCTGATCACACACATGTTGAAAAGATAAATAATCACCAATATACATATTTCATGCTAAAGGAGCAATCATCAGGTGGTTCAGCAATATGAGATGACATGGAGAGTTGAAGGTCATGTAAAAGACAGAGTTTGAATCCCTTATATATTATATTATATGTGCAGGTGTGTGTAAGCCTGTACAGTATATTATTTATGATTGTGTTTTTAAGATGACAAAAATAACTGCTATGGTCAAAACAAAATCTTTTTTTCCTGTAATTATAGTTTGTGACTATATGTTATTGATTTCTTTTGACTGGTCTACTTTTCAAAGTAAATATTTTTGAATAAAATCTGAATTTAATCTTATATTTTTCTTTTCAAAAAATGAATATTACATAAACATTTTTCAAAAATTATCATAAATATTTAAACAAATTGTAGAAAATATATAATTTATTTCTTAAATCTATATAAAAGTATGAACATCCTCAAAAGCTTTCAGAAGGAGGCTCAGAAGGGAAAAGCAAAAATCTACCAATCAGCAATTGTTATTGGCCTATTTGTAAAAGGTTTCTCCATAAAATATTGACCTGTTGAGCTTTTTTTAGAATTAATAAATCAAAATTTAGTTCTAGTTTTTGGTTTTAAACAAATGCAAAACCAGAAAATGAATAGTAAATATCAGTATAAGAATGAATTAAGGCCAGAACAACTACAATATCATCAATATCATTGTAGTATTATATTTATAACTAATAAAGAGTTAATATCTGACTAATTTACCTCATATACAGCTAGGATATATACTAAATGCAATTGCACTTCAGAAGTTTCTACATTTAAACATCACATGATCATAACTGTTATTAAAACATGCAAAACTGTCCATACAGTAATGCCATTCAGTGCAAGCCAGAGTAATCATTGGATGCCAGAAGGCTTGTGCATAAAATCCCTATCTAGTGCATATTCATCCAATATCCCCAGACTAGTTTCTCAGATCCAAAGCTCCTCAATGATGAAGGCCACAAGCCAGAAACTAGTCTGGTGATATTGGATGAGTAGGCACTAGATAGGGATTTTATGCACAAACCTTCTGGCATCCATTGATTACACTGGTTGGCACTGAGTGGCACTACTGTATAGGGAGTTTTGCCTGTTTTAATGTCCAAAGAAATATTGTTAAAATTATTAATATTTACATATATGTTTTAAAGTTTTTTGTCTTTTTATTACAACACCTTATAACTTAGCTTTATCATATTTCAGTCATCCACTAGCACAGAATAGAGATTTATTGTTAAAATTGTTAATATTTAAATATCCATATACATGGTGAAACATTTAACAAATAGGGATTCCATTTTAAAATTCTAATTAAAATTTGAAGCTATAATGTTCTCTAGGCAACAACCAATTAAAATGCAGGTGGAGATAATAATACATTATCTAAGATATTTTAACCAAAAGTCACATTGCTTTTAGTTAATACTCAAGTTGGTAAATGATTTCATAACAAGGTAAAGAACATATATAAATATGAGAATATCTAAATATATGTATATATGCACTAATACAACATTCAGTATAGTAAATAAAATAACTTTTTTATCAGCAGTCGTAATACTAAACTATTGATTCTTTAGTTATGTTATATAAACTTATAGCAATGGTAACGCTATACTTTTAAGCAATGAGAGAACATACATTTTAATTTAAAAGCATTAACAATATGCTTCTTCAGTTTATATTCATGCATAATTTCTTTTAGCATTTTCTGAAAAATCTAAATATTTGCAATATATATATGATTTTTCAATACTTTTTATAATAGTAGAAATTATTAGCAATAAAAAAAAACAATAAAGAGTACACAATAATTAATTTAAAACATAAAATAGACAATTTTTTGTCATACAAATGGACTATAGGAAACAATTTGTTACTTCAGTATTTATTTTGCAAATAAATATAATAACATTATTTTTATTTTGATATTTTTCAAGCAAATTTATTTTCTTTTGTTCTAACTATTTTGGCGAAACCTTCACCAGAGATCTATTTAGTTTTTCATAGAATGCTAGACTGTTTTGTTTAAAACATATCTTTCATTAGAGATTTATTTAGTCTTTCATTCAAAAATAGATCTCTCTGACATCAATATGAAAGAATAAACTGATTGCTGGCGGAAGTTGCAGGTTTATTAGAAAAAAAAAAAAACCTTGACATGAAGAAATGGTGGGACTATAATAAACTGAGTAATGAAGGAATTGAATAAATGTACAAATAAATACTTTTATTATTTATGATAATTGAATTTCTTATTGATTATTAATAATTTTTATTAGTCATTCGTTAGACTAGAGATTATCTAATAATGAAAAATATTACTGTAGTGTAATTTTTACTATATCACTCTCCTGCAAGGTAGAAACTGATTTCTATCTACTTTTAACATCCTGTGGAGTGATATAATCATAAATATGTGACCAAAGACATTTAAAAAATATCCATGATTTCCAACATGTACATTTCATGCTGAACCAGGACTCATTGGTTGGCCCAGATCACAATTTTACACATTTTTATCATTGTTTAGTATGTATTTAGATAGCAAATTGGGTGTTAAAAATGGATAGAAACCAGTCCTACCTTGTGGGAGAATGACATAGTGAAAATTACATTACAAAATATTATTCATATTGATTATTGCATTATTATTTTCTTAAAATTACATTTGTATAAAAAAATACATTGATTATATATCAAAGTATTTGAATACAAGTATAATTTATATGTTCAGGTACATAATATATATCATAATTTTTTTTTTATATATATTTATTGCTTCTTTTGAAAAGTGTAGAAGTTTACTGCATGGATGCTAAACCATCATCCAAAATATATGTAAATGAAGGTTATGCACATATATGCATAAGTTATGCTATTGGATTTGGTATCCACTTAACAAATAGCAGTTTTTTAAAATTTATATATTATATATCATATTTGTGTGTTTAAGTGTATTTTTAATTGCATTTGTAATAGTGATGTTTTAGCAATAATAAAAACTGATTTCACGATTCTTTAAAAATATTAAAACTGAAAATATTTTTTTAGAAAATAGTAATCATATAGCAAACAAAAATAACTTTATAGTCTACGAAGTCTGTATACTTATTTAAAATTAAAATAAATTGAAAAATAAAACAAAAAATATTTATACATATATAATTGAAAAATGTTCGTTAACAGATATTTTTGTAGACATTAAAAATATTTTTTAAAAAAAAAAATATATAAGCTGCAAAAAAGTTAATATTTGAAACTAATAAAGATTATCATTATATTTTAAAAGATAAAAGTTAGTTATTGTAATTTAGTTTCTAAATAAGTCAAAGGATTTCTAAAGTTACTAAAAAATTATCACCTTGTACAAAGCCTTAAGAATTTCGCTTCTCGCGTCTTTCCTTTTTTAGAATTCCTGTCTTCCAGTTGAAAAGATAACTATTTCAAATTGAAGAAATTTACATTAAAAACACGAGCGAAAGTTGAATAAAAATTCTGTTCTCATTCGAATTTGAATATGTAACTTCTGTTCAAAATAAACTGCTCCAACTGGGTTAAATTTATTCTCTGAAAAATACACCATCATTTTTATAAATAAATGTTAAAGAGCTTTTAAAACTGAATCTTTTTTTTAAAAAAAAAGCAAAAAACATGTAAATGTGTAATAATGCTTTAATAAATTAATTATAAACAATAAGACATAAAATAAGCTATAAGTTAAAGAGCTAGATTATCCGGAATATATATTTAATTCTTTATAGACGATTAAAAGTTAAGAATTATTTATCAAATCACTGCAAAAATCATTATAAAATATATTAAAGGCCATAAACAAATATGAACATCATAATTCTAATATAAAAAAATAATAGTGAAATATTTAAACTAAGATTTAAACTATAAATCCACACATTACATATTACTTCTATAATCTGTTTATCCGACATTTTGCATGCAGTTTTAATCTACATTTTTTATAAAAAATTTCCAAGTCTTCCTGATAGTAGGTTTTCATTGCATATTACCATCAAGCATAATCTCTTAATAAAAGTAGTCAATATTGTACCATTTAAAAAGGTCTTCTAGATTATCTTTATAAGTAGATTATGCTTCTTCCACAAAAGTTATATTAAATATTTTTTAGGAAGATTATTACACTTCACAGAATTAATCTCGATCCCCATAAGCCAATTGGTTTTGCAATACACCTTGGTCTCGTTTTATCCCGATTATTTTAATGCGATTTTGAAGTTATGTGATTCATATTTCTTTTTAATATCTTTCATGTTTAACTATATTTATTAGATATCAAGAAATTTAAATAATTAATAACTTATTTTTTACTTGAAATACTTTTCCCCCCAAAAATATAACGTTATACTAGCAGCTAACGTGAATATGGCCTGAAGCAGTATTTAGATTTTTAGCTTCTATGTAAATAACCTATTTATACTAATGAGTAAATAATAATAACAGATTTATACTTACATATAAAAATATCGCAATAAATATTCAAAAAATTTAAACTTTTAAAACGTATTTTGTTATATATAACAAAAATAAATAATCTTTTAGATTTTTAAAATAAAAAAACGAACATTTTATAAACTGAAAAAAATCTTTCTAATGATAATGTTTTTATTTTGATTATGATCTCATTTTTTTAATACAGAAACAGAAAAGCATTAACACAGCACAAGACTGAAAATGGCGCTAGTTGTACATCATATCACGAATAAAAATAAAGTGGCTAACAGGTTTCTCTGGGCATAATTGCTGAGAGATTCTTGACTTCGTTTAAGGAGAAGCTACAATACATCACATCACATAAAATCTGATTTCCTACCAATTTACAAACGAACGCTAGTGGTAATGATTAAAATATGTATGAAAAATGTAAAATTAAATACTGTAGTTAATAAAACAAGTAAAAAATGTTTGTCTTGTATTAATTTTGTTCAATTATTTAAAAAATTTTATTAGTCATACTTTATTTGCTTATTTTTTTAATGCGAATTTTAAAGTAATTTTTCCTTGTTGCTTTGCTTTTATGCAAATTCTGAAAATTATAGAACCTATCCCCTATTTTTCAAGGTAAGTTAAGTCTATTTTTGTGCATTTTTTTAATGCGAGTTTTCTGTGGACCCTATCTACCACATAAAATGAGACCCAGGTATATTTTCAAAAGTATTAAAAATAATAATTCAACTTTTCTTTGCTTTTATATTACAGTAATAGAAAATCCACGCCTTGCTTTCATGCAATAAATTTGAAAGAAGGATAGCTCTATATTACATTTAACTTAGTTGAAGTAATTATATCACAAGTATATACTATACTTACTATCTTCTAACTTAGTAAATGCAGGAACTTTACATTAAAGTTTATGTTACACTTCACAATAAAATCTGTCTGTCTGCCTAAAAAGACATATTAAAACTTAATTAAAAATACTTGCATATAGATATTCAAGCAAAGTATTAATCAAATCAAAAGATGATGTAGGTTTTAATGAATTGTAATATTAATTTAATAGAACATTAAAATGAAGATCATAAATTTAAAACCACATACATAAATGTATTTTTTTTTTACAAATATGCCATTAGTAATTCTACCACATTCATTCTGATTTCAAAATTTATTTTGGTTATATACTGTAAAATTATATATAAATAAATAAAAACATAAACTTCAATTCTTAAAAGAATTACTTGTCTACAAAATCTAATTAGTATAAGAATATACTATCATATTTAGGTGGCAAAATCTTAGTAATCAATATTTGAAGTTGTTATCATTTTTCATATCTTATATTTATATTGTAACCATCAACAAATAACAATAATAAATATATTATTAAAAACCGACTTGGCTAGCATAAGCATAAGTAAGCATAAATAGAGGTCATGAAAAATGCATGATGATAATAACCTCCAATATTAAACATCGATTAAATTAATTTTAAGATTAAAAATGATCTCTAAAGCCAGATTTTTTTTGATTTTCTTCTGAATTAACATATATTGTATTCACATCTCACTTCCTATGATACTGTGAACTATACATAGCAATTGACCAATCAAACTAAATAACATTCTTGAGACATACCACAGATACACCACTCCAGCTATTTATTCATGCAAAAACATTTGGTTTTCAGGATTTTTGTCTACACAATGCACTTTTTGCATTGGTAACAACACATGTCACCATCTGATCACATGTTCTAACAATCTTGAAGAACTGAGAGCCAGTGATCATAAACTTGCACATCTGAACATATTTGCCACTATGTGATCAATCCTGAAATACTAATCCAGTCTTTAACCTTATTCTACAATACTGATGAATGTGATTATCTCCCTCTGGACATAATTATAATCAGCTATTCACAATATATAACAAACATTACCTAAATGATAATTAGTATACCAATGATGAACTTTGGACTTCATATATATATATATAAAGAATGCCAACTTTTGCAAAAAATGAACTAATGCTTAAAACCACTGATCATCATTTTCCCAGACTATTTATCAGAAGAACATTAAATAAATGTTTGCCAAAATTGAACCAATGTTTACAGTTAGAGACTATCAATTTTCCACACACTTTATGAGAAGAACATTTAATGACTCCTTATATTGATTGTTATTAAAATTATATATATATATGTAGTTATTGATTCATCTCTAAATTTCATATGTTATCTATTAAAAAAGAATTATATTTGCATATAAATGCTGCTAAAAATGGGACAATTTTTTTTCTATACAGAATTACACACATATAATCTTTGTTTAGTAGTAGTAGCAGTAGTAATAGTTGTGGTGATAGTAGTAGTAATAGTATCAGTGGCATCAGCAGCTGTAGCAGTAGCAATAGCAGTAATAGTAGTAGTAGTAATAGTAATAGTTGGTAATAGTAATAGTCATAGTAGTAATAGTAATAGTAGTAATGTGCCAAAAAAGCTCTTCTAACAGCCAAGCAGCACTCATATTTATAACAATTTCTAAGATCATTTCAAGAAAATAAAAAACACAGTCCCATTGCAGTCCAGCTTGACATACAAGCAGCTTTTGATTTAGTTTTAATTAGACTACTAATTCAAATGCTCGCTAACACCACCATTCTGCCTACTCTGTTATATCTAATCCCCAACCTACTTCTGAATCATGAATTGCACACCACTCTTAATGGTAGAAATTCTCCATCCTTCAATCCCACACTATCAATCTCACAAGGATTGCCCCTAAGCTTATTACTTTTTACATTCTACATAAATTGACTTTTATAACAAATCCTTTATAAAATTACTGGAATACAAATTCCACACATTGACACATAGCCTACATGGATGACATCACTGTTTTCCTGTCTTCTCAGAAACAACTTCCCATATTACAAATCATTCTTAATGACTGACTATATAGCAAGCCTGTAAACTGCATTTTAATCTCCCCCCCAAAAAAAAACTAATGCATAGAATATTTTCACAAAGAAATCATGATTCCAAGTATTCCAAGAAAAACCCATTCCATTCTTAGGATTTCCCTTTTACAAAGGCTCCCTTAGTATGAGATTCATAATACAAATCATCTTATAAGATATTAATATATAAATTAAAAGCATGTAAAGCACTTGAAAGAGAAGCTATACAGAATGCAAAAAATATTAAATACTAAGTGCTTTCAAGGCCGTTTGCCTCATATTCATAGCGATAATGTGAAATGCAGAACAGAGAAATAAAGGTGATATGCAAAGTATATGCAAATGACTTAAATAGCCCAATGTTTGTAAATGTCAAAGCATTGCAATTTACCAACTTACTTATCTACCATTTTACTCCAAGATAATTTGTCCCAATATTCTTGGTATGTCAAAAATCACAAACAATGTTCTTATTGTCAAATTTTCAAAGATCCCTTCATTTCTGCTATCAACTCCATGTGCTATAAATTGTTCTGGGACTGTAAAATCATATCAATATCCATAAAATGGTTTAATGTTAATACTTATACAATAGTCTAGGCTTGCACAATATTCAGGTGTTCTATATGCAAAAAGGCATGAAATTAATAGCAGCTATTACCAACCACTTCCAAAACTTTCATTATCTTCTGAAAGTAATTGTATGGAAAAACCTCCTTTAACACCATACCCCATAGATGTTATTTTCTCAATCCTAGATACCACTAACCAGGTCAGCCTTTTCCACAATTCCAAGTACACTAATTGACAAACATTTAACCTGCTTTATCCAGACCCCGGCATTTTTTGACTTTCTACTAAATTGATCTCAGTCATAGTTAAAAAACAATTGTTGCAAAGAAGTATAATAATATGAAGTTTACAAAAACTATGTCCTAAAAGCTATTACTGAACTGAAAACTGAACATTTGTTGCTCTCCAAACCTGTAAACTAATTTCAATAAAATGAATTTAGGAGCTGGAACATGCCCCTGAGAAACTTCTTGATTAGCTTTGCATACTGGTGATACAAAAGCAGGATAATTTCAATTTATATTAACCTGAAATAAAAATAATTGTTAAATTGGAAGCTTGGACCTATAATAAAAAGAAGAAAATGACAAATAGATGAATATAACTACTAAGAATGCTATAACAAAAAGCTGGTGTCAAGAGAATGATTAAATCATACCCTACACAAATACAAAAAGATAGGCAACTGCAAAAGACAATAGCAAATGTGTAATATTTTTGTGGTCAACTACAAAGGAACTAAAAAAATCCATAGTAAGATATGGCATTATAGTGTGTACACATCTACATTAATAAATGTTCCTTTTTTAAAAAAATGAATAATTGAAAATATTGAATATTTTTTATTTGGTCAATTTTTTTTTTATATTTGTTTCAAATTGTACAAGAACTTCCTCATTTTTCAAAAAATAAAATGAAGTTTCCAATTATATTTATTCTATTTTTTCATAAAATCATTTTTATTGTAAATTCATTATTGTAAGGGAATAACTCATCTAAATTAAAATTAAATAATAAGAATTAGAAGAGAATAATAATTATATGTGTTGCATGAAAATTATCTCTACATTACATGAATAGAGATGATAATAGGTATTAACATTGGATTATCACATTATCATTTTCTAATTTTTTTTATTATTATTTTGTCAGCTATATTTATTAAATAATGGCACATAAATAATTTTCAAGATTTTTTTTATGTCTTTGTTTCTTTACCTATACATTGCATGAGTCATCTGTAGGTATGGATAATTTAATCCTAGAATTATGCATTAATATGAAGATAAATACGAACACAATGCAAAAGTTTATTACATAGGAATATATATATTTACCTTGTTCAGAAGTTTCTATGGTTATTGCAATCCTAAAGGTAGCTCAAATATAATTGTAATTGCTATATATATATATATATTGTGACCGTAAATCTTCTCATGGCCAACTATAGCCATCGAAGGCCATTGCCCTCTCAACTACCTACCGTGCCGAACTCGTTGCGGCACCAAAAATTGTAACCATTTTGATTGTGTCCCAACTACGTAATATCACCAAAACATAAGTGCGCTAAGAATTGTAACCTCGATCACCTATCAATTCCCTTTGCACATTATCAGCTATTAAGAGCTGTATCCAAAAGCATATCATGCTATATATTTAATGCACCAAAGACCACAATCAACATCTGGAGCAACTTACCATAGACCAAACTAATGATCTAACATAAACTTTTATGATTTAATTTGATCGCAGCCAGGGTGTACCACGAAGAACTATCATAGTAGTACGATAAAATACATCAAACAAATTATAAGTGTAATGTTATTACTTTTAAACCTTAATTTGCGATTTTTATGGTATGCGACCCTATGGCCGACCATGTACAAGATGGCATAATTTGTGGAACTACATAAGATTATGAAATTTTAAACCATCTATATGATTTTTAATACGAATGCTAGTCCAGGTAAAGCTTTGCAATAAATAAATATAAATACTTGGGTTCTTTTTTTTTATAGTTTACTATATTATTGAGACTCTTATTACACTGACAAATGACAATTTAAAAACGTTAAGTAAATATATTCAATCATGTCATTATTTGGTAAATCTGTTTACAAGTTTAATAATTAATTTATATTTTATACTAGAATCAACTACGCAAAGCCAAAATGATGGAAAAGGTAAATGAGATTTTATTGTACCTTACACATCATAAACTACCAAAGACGAAAAGCATCTAAATGTTTTCTCAAAAAAAAATATTTATAAACTCTTATATCATGTTGACGATAATATGTAATTCAAGGTATGCTCTATAATGTATGCTCTTCAATGTATGCTCTTTAATGTATGCTCTATCCAAAGTTTATGATTTCTGATTTTATGAATGACACATAGCAACGGCACAGTAAGTTTAATTATAAATCAACTTTTATTTACAAATTTATGAATAAGAAGTAATTAATTCCAAGGTTATAATTAAAGACATAAATAAACAAATAAAATAAATAAATGATAATTCCATTGACTTTCTTCAATAACATCTCATAGATACAGTTTTAAAATCTAATCATACCTTATTTCAATCTAATATAATGAATATTGAGGAGATTATACGAAATTCAGCATCAAACTCATGAAATATTTAACGTCATTTCCAGATTCAATAAATCCCTACCGTAAACTTATAATAATATAATAAATAATATTATATCTGTAGGATTTAACTATAATGTAATCATTAAATAAAGTGAAAATGTAAACTTACATTCCGGTAAATAATAATCAACCAACAGATAATTATCATGAAGTAACTTGAATAGAGTGTCCTGCTACAATTTAATAATCTAACTTATAAATTCTACTTACACTTGAAAGAAGATGATTTAGCAGATCAACTAAAATACTTTGCCCAACTTATATCTGTGAAGCAAACATATTCCTGTGGATGTAATCATCTACACGTAGGAATTAAATAACACTAAACACTTTGGTGGATTTATACACCTTCATAAAGCAATAAGTACAAGTACACCATTCCGCGGATTAACCACCAGCGCAGGAATGAGTGTAAAATACAAAATTGGCAATTAAATAATCTGCGGATTAACCACCAGCACAGATTAATGCCCTTTAACATTATAAAACAACATTACTATTTACTTCACATTAAAGCGCAAAATCATCCTCCTCAGTTATTCTGACCATTCAGAAAAACACTAACACTTTAGCAAATGTGGGTTCTTGCATAATAAAATGTTACACTAATCAGGACAACTAATGTACTAACTTATCTTGCTTAAATAAAATATATGTAATATAATATAAGTAATATTAGTATAGGAATACAAATCTGGAAAGACTTACAAAATACCTCACAAAGATTGATATATCTCATGAATTCATTTAGTACTGTTTAAGCTTTTTCGCGAGCGCTATTCTCTTGAATAAATATTTTATTCAACCCCTATTAATTTAAACTTAATAAATATAACTTTTGAACTTCACATGCAAGTTCATATAACGATAAAATTAAATAATACATTATTCATCAAATACATAAAATTTAACAGGTGTGTGTGTGATATAAATTAACTGTATAGCATTTTATAGTTCACTACATGAATTATAGCAGGTGCGTGTATCACAAATTGGATTGTATAGCATTTTATAATTCCAAATAGGATCCGTGGAATCCATGTACGATGCGTCGAACAATAAATATACGAGGCAATAGCTATATCTTTAGTTGAATTCCATACATGCAATTTTATCCGTTTGTATTAGTTATTATAATCACTATTAGATTAACGATTTTACGTGGCTAGATAAACATGAAACAATTTCAAAACATGACACGCAGAATTTAAATGAAAATGTTTTTCAAAAGTTATTAATCTCTACATTTCTCTATTAAAAATGTTCCAAGTTTATCACATCCATGCGAATATTTATTCATCCACGCTTAAATCTAGGAATACTAATTATAGCAATTAATTCAATCATTCCAACTGACGATAAAATTAGAAAATAGCTTTGATTAATTCTTTGAAGACTATTTATTATCCGAATGTTGAACAAATTAACTAGCAAATATTTTACTGGCATTGTAAAGTTAAATATCAATCAATACTATATTTTTATTAGAATTGGAAACGGAAATATTAAACTATGTTGATAACTTTAACATTTTACTTTAACTTAAACTTCTTCTTTTTTAAAAAGCAAATTTTCATTTTCATAAAACTTCTGTAATTAAAATACTTATTTAATTTTTTCAAATTGTAGAATAATAAACATTTTAAAACATACCAAATTCTTGCAAATAATTCTTTCAAACTGGGAAGCTCCGACATTTCAAAAATGTAATATTGGGAAATTATTACCGGTGATTCGATCCACTTGGCCAGCCGACTTGAACAGACTTTTAAATTTAGCAATTCATCTTATAATTAATTACCACTATGTTATATTTACGTTTATAGCAAATTTTGTGGTAATCCGTTTACTTATTAACTATTTTAAAATAAGCTTATCAAATTTACACCATTTGCCTTTACCATTTTCTTTTCTTTCTCCCTCCAAAAGCAAACTAACAGACGATCTTCCCTTAAATTCACGCTCTTTTCTTTTTACATTGAGACACATATGTAATTACTGTATTTATTTTTAATAATTAATTTTAACTGAATAAATGGTTCTGTAAATTTAATAGAAATAATTTTTAAGATCATTTTAAACAAATAAAAATAAAATATTATTTTTTAATACTATTTTACCAAATTTTAATGTGTTGTCAGATTTTTAAAAGTTAAACATTTTGATGTGAGATAGTATATGGGAAGAGGCAAATTTAAATTTATCAAAATAATATAAGAGAGTAATCTGTTCAAAGTGCAGCTCAAGCCAATCAAATCACCAAAAGAAGAAAGAAATTTTTATACTAGTTACATCAATTATTATATTTTATACTAAAATATATGGTTACAATATATATATATATATGGATATGCATGTTTGTACATCAATGTGATTCTTTTCAGAATTATGTAAATTGCACTAAAGCCACAAAAATGACCTTTTAGACCATTCACTTTATTTTATAGGTATTTTATGTTGAGTACTATTTTAATGAGGGACAACCCACGACCTGAACATTGATGATGATCAACATTGATATCAAACCCCAGAATTTGTGTATACAGTCATTTTAACATTTAAATATGCATTTGCTGCTTTTAAATCTGGTCATGGGGATAACTGTTGATTCTTAGTGATTATTGATGCTGATGCAATGTTTGTCATTTAAACATCACATATTATTTACTTCCAATCTGATGTCCTATCTCCTCACTAAAGTGATCCATAGATTGAAACTGGTCTGGGGATGGTGACATTCATAGATCAAGAATACTAATTATTTGCTCATTTTCTATGTTCAATAAAACAATGATGCTTTTGGATGCTGACTTTAATCACTCCTGGCTACCCTTGTATTACATACATTGCCTTCTATTACTGTACCATTTTTTTATTCATAAGAAATGCTTGATCTGTTAAGATGATATTTAATTTTCTTTTTTTTAATCCAGTAAGCAATAAAAAAAATTTATAAAGAAATTACGATTAAAACTTAAAATTTGCGTCAAGTTTAATAAAAATATACGTCATAATTAAAATTTTAAATCCTCATTTCAATAGAGAAACATATTTATCTCAAACATTAACACTTATTTTCTTTTGTGATATGTTACAGTAAGTATTCCTGAAATGAGACCACTTAAATTAATATTTAACAATGTGATTTTAATTATAGAATGAAATTTTGATTGTTTTGGTATTATAATATTATTATATTCACAATTCAGTATAAAAATATTAGGTTAACATTAAATACTTTTTTAGCAAAATAAATAAAATCTGGTTTTTTATATAAATTAGAACATTAATTCAAAAGCAGAATAAACAAAAAAAATAATTTTGAATAGAAAAATTTACAATTAAAAGAAAATAAACTCATAATAATCCTGTAGTATAATTTTCACTACACCACATTCATGCAACATGGGGACTGGTTTCATATCCACTTTAGCATGTTGTGTAAGAATATAATCAGAACAATCAACTCTTAAGCTATCAACAATATCAACTTGTTGTCAAGGCAACCTCTTTTAACAATGACAACAGGTTTAGATTGTTGATAACTTAAGGGTTAATACTTACCATCTACATTTATGAACCTATTAAAGCATTGAGTATTTGGCTTTATTGCCTTAAAATGTAGTCATAGACATATGACTAAAGACATGAGAAAAAGATCTATGATCTCCAAGATGTACATTTTGTGCTAAATCAACATGCATCAGTTGGCCCAGACCACTATATCTTACACATATCTTTATCATTGTTCAATATATATATATATATTGTAACGATATATAAATATGTCGTTACATTAATTTAAAATAAAAACTTAAAAGTTCGCAAATAAAAGTAAAAAACTAAACGCTAAAATTAAAACATTGTTAAACGTGTATACATTCACACAGATGTTAAACTTTAAAAATTTTTTTTTCATAAACAAAAAAAATATTAATTATTTTTTTAAATAAAAATACAAATTGAAATATAAAAATATTTTAATAAAAAAATAACTAAGTTAAAATAAAAACAGGTATTAATTAATTCCTGTAATCTATAAAAGGAAATGATTTTTATTAATTATCTAAAAGCTGTTTAATTAAAAAGTCAATGGAAAGTTAGATAAGAGAAGAAAGAGATTTAGCTTACAAATGGAAGCACTAAGTTGCCTGGACCATAACGAAAAACAGATTAGTGATGTTTTGTTCAGTAATCCTTGTGGATAATATAAAAAGGAGAAATATTGAGTATTGGGCAGTTCAGCTGTTTGTTTTGAGAGTGGTGATAGAGACACAATATCACACACTCTCTCTATTTTAAAAAATGAACTGATTGTGATACCAAAGGAACCAGCAAATCTGCCTCCAGAACATCTGACCTTTCAAACAAGACTCCGTAAAAACAAGAACTGGACTCTTCTTCCGTAAGCTGTTAACAATGAACTTAAAAAATTTTTTAAATAATCAAGAACTTTCCAAGTTGAACAAATTAATAAAAACCGACTTATTTAAAATGGACTCTTATCTGACTTTTGTAAGTTTAAATCAAATTAATAATTAATTTTAAATCTTTCCCATTGTGAAAAGAATCATTTCCTTTTAATATTTTTATGTATAGTAATATTTTATTGGAGAAATTATTAAAGCATTACATTTAAGTTATCTATAGAGCTTGCTGGATTGTTTTTAATTAGATTTTGTTTTCATATTTGATCAAATATATAGACATTGATAAATGATACCTTAGAGTATCTAAAGTATTTATTGGAGTCTTTTAGTTATTGGTGACACGCAGTATCTTATGGTGAATACTATTGGGTTACTTATAAGTTTCCATTGGGTATCAATAATTGTATTTTGATGTTTATGTTTATTTTGAAATGTTTTTGAGTGGAATGGTAATCGATCTATACCCAACTTTTTAAATAAACTGTGCACTATATAAATGTTAAAATATGGCAAGGCTATATTTTTGTAAGTGTATTAGGGAGGGAATCTTAGTTATCATTTCTGTTGAAGTTAGATTGGAATTTGAATAGTATAAGAAAGGAGAATAACAACGGGTTTGTAGAAGACCTGTTTTTAGTTTATTGATCTACTTGCCGCTGGGGGGACTTCCTTTCTACTTTTTTCAGTCTCCTGATATTTATTTTGTTTATCTTGAATAGTTCGGATGGTCTGTTGTATCGGGGTTTTCTTTCGCAGACCTGTAATCCATCATAGACCCAAATAAAAAAACTTTGTTTTTAAATGTAAATTAAAAATAAGACAAAAACTAAATAAACTATTCATTTGAATGATTTTATATGGAAATAAATATTTTCTGTGTTAATTTCTGCGTGGCTTTTATTATTTTATTCTTTTATATTTAAGATATAAAATTTATAGATTTTATCTCGCGTCTCCCTGAGCTAGTGACAGGCTACGACTAAATTGTAAATAAAGTGGAACTAACAGGTAGCCTCTTTATAAATTTTTCTAGGCTCAAATGCCTAGATGGTGCCCTTTAGTGGATGACTCCCCTTCGTTTGGATCGTATAATTGGCGCCAAGGGGATCCAAACGAAGTGGAGATGCATGCACCGCACCCCTCCAAGGGGCTCTGGCTGAGTGATTTTGTGCAGTGTGGATTCCCTTTATTTACATATTTAGATCTTAGCCCTTGTCACTAGCTCAGCGAGAGAAAACTATAATTTATACTTAAATATAAAAGAATAAAATAATAAAGCCACGCCAGAAATTAACACGAAAATATTTATTTCACATATAAAACATTCTAAATTCGAGAATAAGTTTAATTTAGATTTATCTTAATTTTTAATTTTACATTTAAAATCTTCTATAAGTTTAATATTTTATTTAGAGGGTAGTATGAAGATACATAGGCTGCATTGAAAGAAAATATGATTTAACCTTGCACATTAACGGCAAACTGATACTTCATGTATCAGGATGATCACACCAAACTTTTGTCAGGATGTATGAACAATAAGTAGAAATAGAGAGATGACCTCCACCAACGAAGAAGGGGCAAGTAGACAATAAACTAAAACCTGAAGTGACTACACCAAGGGAACTATAGGGACCAACTATATACACAAATAACCGACATGACATTTAACCGAACAATAATAGTACCCCCTTTCTTTACAAACTCGCTTACGATTTAGTTAACATTTATATAATTTAACTTAACAGAAAACAGAAACATAATAAAACTTAAAGAACATATTAAATAAAGAAATGATTTTAAATAAATAAATAAAATACATCAAAAACATTATAATAAATTAAGTTGGTCAGATAGGATAATATGCAATCATTTAAATATGGAAATTTAATTTAATGTTCATTATTTATAAAGTTCTTAGGTTTAAAAAGTTCATCTTTACTGTTGCTTGCCTGAACGTGAATTCCCAGCGTCCTAGATTGGTATCCTTTAGCTTTTATTTATTCATGGAGTTTTTAGTTTATTGGCCTCGTGGAAGAGTTTTTTCTTTTAGCACTGAAGGGAGAAGCGTTTTCAACCCTTCTCCTTCCTTCCCTAACACCTCTCTCACATCTAACATTCACTGTCACTGATAATTCCATTCCTTATATTAATGGAGGATTGATTTACATACTCACCGATGGAGGCCTTGCGGGTCCACATGGGATTTCTTTTGCAACGTTCGTTTTCCTACTGACCGGTATTTTTACTTTAAAGCCCAGGCTGGTTTAATTTGACTAATTAACAATCATTTCCATTTCTGATTAATTAACCTGTTTTCCAAACAAAATTATTTAAAGATAAATTAAAGATATATTTCATCTCCAAACTTTTAATTTTTTTTAAAATACTTTTCTATTTTAATACAGTTTTATTTTAATAATTTTTATATCTGTACGATTTAATATATAAGAGTTTAAGATGATATTTAATTTCAATTTTTAATTCTAAAAGAAAATTTTTAAATGCGAACTTTTTAATTTACTTTCATGTTTAATAAATAAAAAAAAACAACAACAATGTAACGAACATCTGTGCTCGTTACATATCAGTAAACTTACTTAAAAAAATGATCAAAAAAATATTTTACTTAGGGTTAGTAATTACGGTACACGATTGACGAAGACATTTACAAAACATCCGGTTAATAATTTTACAAAAGACTATAACAAAAAGAAAAAGAAAAGTTGACTAGCACAAGGACATACGTTCACCTCCTCCCGACCAGAGTTCTAACTTTTTTTTAATCCATTTTATTTTTACACACGGCATGACAAGCAAATTTTATAAATTATTTATTTAAATAAGGTTGCATTGAGATAAATATGTTTTAAGAAATAATGGGTTTAAACATGTCTATTTGCCGCACAATTATAAACACCACCAACTTATTTATGACTGATTGAAATGCATACATAGAGTTACACTGAAGTAATTCCCAAAGGTACTCATCGTAGGCACCACTTGTCATAAACTGTGCTGTGCGTATACACATTAAAGTATAATTTATATTACCACACAAAAAACACAACGCAACCTACTCTTTTAACGAAAACAGTTTAGAATTATTTATACTTTCTCGTGTTTAATATATGACTCTTTCTGGGGCTTTTATCAGATTTAAGTATACGACTTTATGTAAACAGATAAAATTTCATTTTGACAAAATTGCTCAGGGTATTTGTGGTTTATTAAAGACGGCCATTGGGAAAGCCGTTGTAACGATCCAGAAGGCCAACTAAACACTACGCCCCTAGGCATTTGAACCTGAAATTTATAAGTAGGCAGAGAAGCAAAAAAAAATTTTTAAATTTGCATCCAAACGAAGTGGGGACACTGCAGCACCAAAGGGTGCCCAGGCATTTGAGCCTAGAAAATTTATAAAGTAGGCAGAAGGTGTTAGGATTCACTTTATTTACATATTTAGATGTTAGCCCTGACTAGCTCAGGGAGAGGATAAAACTATAATTTATATCTTAAATATAAAAGAAAAAATAATAAAAGCCACTGCCAGAAATAACACAGAAAAAATTTATTTACACATATAAAACATTCAAATGAGGAATAAGTTTAACATTTAGATTTGTCTTAATTTTTAATTTTACATTTAAAATAGCTGCTATAATGTTTAATATTTTATTTAGGGGGTCGAGTATGAATGGATTACATAGGTCTGCATTTGAAAGGAAAATTCTTCCCTGATTTAACTTAGGCAACAATTGCAATCAACTGGGCAACCACTGATACTCATGTATTCATGTAGCAGATACGACAACACAAAACTATTTGTCAGGAATGACACTGAACAATAAGTAGAAAGAGAACATTGACTCCACCAACGGATGTGACACTGTGGGCAGTAGATCAATAAACTAAAAACTCATAGAATGGAGGCTTTGCACTTACAAACCACCTAGGCAAACAGGGTGGGTGGGTATATCTATAATCCTGCCGTAGCGGACTCATACTACATGTACTAATTACACAAATATATCTAACCATTGAACCAATTCAACTACGAAATGAAAACCTAAGATTACCTCCTTAATACAACTTACAAAACTATAGCCATCGCGCCCGACATTAACTTTATATACGTCCACAGATTTATTTAAAAATGTTGGGTATAGATCGATACACGATTCCACGGTCAAAAACTTTCAAAATAAACATAAACGATCAAAAACAAAATTATTGATACCGACAATCGCAGAGGGAAACTTATAAGTAACCCAATAGTATTCACCATAAGATACTTGGTGTCACCAAAACTAAAAGACATCCGAATAAATACATTTTAGATACTCACCGTAAGGTATCATTATTTATCGAATGTCTATATATTTTGATCAAATATGAAACCAAAATCTAATTAACCTAAACGAATCCATGCAAGTGTCTATAGATAACTTAAATGTAATGCTTAATATTTCTCCAATAAAATATTACTATACATAAAAATTTAAAGGGAAAGACTTTACAACGGGAAAGTTAAAATTAACCATTATTAATTTGATTTAAACTTACAAAAGTCAGATAAGAGTCCATTTTAAATAAGTCGGCTTGTTTATTAATTGTTCAACTTGACGAATGTTCTTGATTATTTAAAAAAATTTTAAGTTCATTGTTAACAGCTTACGGAAGAAGAGTCCAGGTCTGTTTTCCACGGAGTCCTTGTTTGAAACCGGTCAGATGTTCTGGGGCACTTTGGTTCCTTTCGGTATCACAATCAGTTCATTTTTTAAAATAGAGAGGTGTGTGATATTGCGCTCTATCACCACTCTCAAAACAAACAGCTGGAACTGCCCAATACTCAAATTTCTCCTTTTATATTATCCACAAGGATTCACTGAACAAACGTCACTAATCGTTTTTTGTTATGGCCGGCCAAGGCTTAGTGCTTCCATTTGTCAAGCTAAAACTCTTCTCCTTATCAACTTTCCACTGACTTTTAATTAAACGCTTTAGATAATTAATAAACAATCATTTCCTTTTATAGATTACGGAATTAATTAATACCTGTTTTTATTTTAACTTACGTTATTTTTTTATTAAAATATTTTTATATTTCAATCTTGTATTTTTTTATTTAAAAAAAATACATTCAAATACCTTTTTTTTTTTGTTTATGAAAAAAAAAAATTTTTAAAGTTTAACATCTGTGCGAATGTATACACGTTTAACAATGTTTTAATTTTAGCGTTTAGTTTTTTACTTTTATTTGCGAACTTTTAAGTTTTTATTTTAAATTAATGTAACGACATATTTATATATCGTTACAATATATATATATTTTACCGGATGAAAGCTTTGGATTCACATATAGTGCCACTAGTCTGAAAATCATAACTAGACTTATTTTAAGGGTGGGCAGGATATACGAACATGAATGTGCCGGACTAAACCCAGGGTGAACAAAAGCTCATGAATGTTGTTCAGACAATTGAGAAAACATTGAGACAAATGTCAGCCAAAATAATTACAAAAACTTTTTAAATTTATTAAACATAATAACAAAATAAACATGAAAACATTCTACATTTTCCTAGCAGATCTTAACACTGAGTGTATGCGAGCACTAATACGTTAATAGCCAGGTAGACAAGTTCATTTCTCATTTATAACACAATAAGGGCTTATATCTTCCTGCTAGAAGTTCACTCAAACAACCCCCTTTTCCCTATAGAGATTTAGTAAGATGAATGCATGTGGAGAACAACGGTACAGCGCAGACGAGCTTTTCTTAGTCCAGAAAGGAAACATCAGAACCAAGAATGTTCTAATTCTGCAAAATGCTCATGGACAAGTACATTTAAATGAGCCAAGGTTGGTCTCACACAAAAAAGTAACATTATGAACTATGTAATCTGAATTATAGAAAATAAATCTCTACCAAGAAAACAAAATATATTCTCTAAACTGCCAGCCAAAAGATCAGCGGTCTGCAGAAAACACAAAACAAGTTTGATTAAGTTTAACTACAAAGCAAACAAACAAAAAAAGTAAAAGAAAACTACTAAGGTCTGTCTGAGTATTTATCAAAGGGTTAATCATAGAACTGAGAAAATTTTAAGCATATAAAATATCACTCGCCATACACTCTCAAATAAATAATATTTTAAGATGGAAAATCTTGCTACTAAGATTCTAATGTAAAAATTAAAAAAAAACAATACATTAATATTTAAATTGATAGATTATACATCATAAATATAATTTCTCTTTAAGATTAAGCTGAGATTTGCTAGAGACTTAATTAGAGATTTAGCCCTGATTTTGATATGGAAAGGTAAGTTACCTTGAGGTAATATTAATTTCTGCTGTTCACACAAAGTTCAGTTTATAGTCCTATATAACAGCTGTCATTTACTACAGCTTCAGAAGAATGGAGGCACTATCAGGATCCGCTCTGGACTTGACACTTTGGTCATGATTGAAGTCACAGTTTGGAGCTCCAGAGGTTCATCTTTGGAAAGGCTCAGCCCATCATGTTGTGGAGATTATTTGTGGCATATATTATAGGTATGGCATCGGAATGGCTGCTACTATCATGGCAAATCATAGAATTATTGTTGGTCAATGAAAATTCAACTTTGTGATTTTTGTGGAATAATTATCAAATAACAATTAGAATCACTTTAACGATGCAGCAGTTCAATAACAGCTAAAATCTGGATGAATCCTCAATAACAAGAAGCTGAATAAGCTGAGCAATCAGAATAAAAAAAAAATTGAATGATGAGAATAGTCTCTCAGAATAATCTGATAATAATAATAAATAAAAAAATCCAGAGCTATTTATGTTCATTATTATCTCCTGCACAGTCTTTTTTTTTCAACTTTCAACCAGGGTAAATCTCTACCTACCTGCTCAATCTCAATTAGAAAAACAATATCTTACAGGGCTTTATCTTAAAAAATTATTACTATTCTTTTTTTTTTAAAAAAAAACATACCAAACTAAATCTCAGCTTTAAAAATAAATCAACATTATTTTTTTTTTAAATAAAATACTTTTATAAGATTAATTAAACTTTGCTTGCTTTTAATTATTTTAAAAGAAAACAAGCATCATAAAAAAAGTATTTTATACTAAAATCAACAGAAAATTAAAACTATAAGATTTCATTATAAATAGTTATGTGTGTTATTGCACATATCAAACTTGATTTTTAATTTACATGATAGAATTTTTGAATCGGATGAAGTATCCGGCTCAACTACCCCATTACACCAACAAAAAAAAAATAAAAGCATTTATTTGCTGTTTTTTATTTGCTGTTTATTTTTTTTTAAACTTTAAACCCCAACATTTAAAACTTTTAAATCCCCCTCTTCCTGGCTGAACATTTGCTCTGAGATAAATTCCTTAAGTGTACCTCCTATCTTTTATGTGGCTCACCTAAGGCTCTGTGCATTATAAGATCCATAAATCCCATGCTCATCTTCCAATACAAAGGCATTTGGACCACTTTTCTTTTGTATAGTAAAGGGTTCCTCATATACAGGGAAAAATTTCTTATATTAATGTTGGGTTGGATTGCTGACATGAGGTTTTTGTACAAAAACCAAGTCCCCTACCTCGAATCTACACGGTAGTGGATTTCCTCACTTTACGCCTACTTCAGCCATATGTTTCAACTTTATTCGAGCCTTTCTTTTTTTCATTTCTTTATCAATTTTCTCCTGATCTACAGACAAGGGAGCTTTATAAGAATTGGATAATTCTGTCCAAAATGTAATCTGATGGGTGCAAACCCTGTAGATTCATTCTGTGTCCAATTTATGTAGTTAGTAATGTTTTCCATCTGATTCACCCATCCACTGTGATTTTTGCTGACATAAAGCTGAAATAAACAGTTTAACTCCCTCATGACTCTCTCACAGGGATTCGATTGAGGATTACAAATAGATGTTAATATATGCTGAATGCCCTGCTGCTGAATCCACTTTTTCCAGTGGTGAGATTTAAATGGTATCCCATGATCTGTCAGTATCATCTGGGCCAATCTTAGTAAACTGATGCTCCTGTAAGATCCAGATAGTATTTCAAGTATCCGCCTTCCTTAACGAATATACAGTTACATACTTGGAAAATATGTCGTACATTACGATTAATTATCGGTAACGCTTATAGGCAGGTAAAGGCCCATAAAATCTATGGCCAACAATTCATTAGGGTTGTGTGCTAAAATAGGCTGTAAGATCCCAGTAAACCTCTTATTTACATGTTTAGTTTGTGAACACACATGACATTTTTACAAAACTGATACAACATTTGAATATAAACTTGGCCAGTAAAATACTTCCCTGAGCATATGTTCTACTTTACGTGGTCCAAAGTGTCCATAAAGGCAATGTATATATTCTATATGCTTGTTCCTGAGTCCTTGGGTCATAAGAATTCTCCACAAGTCTTCTTCTGTGGCAACTCTGTATTGCAATACACCATCTTTTATTCTATAGGCTTCATATTTTCCCAATGTTGCTGTGTCACTGGGGTCTGAAGTTGCTATCCCTTTCTTATATGTCATGATTGGTGCATACTCTGGGATGGACTCCTGTATTTCAGATAGCCTTAGTAATTGTTGCTCTACAGACTCATCTATGGTCAATGTGAATGCTGCAATACTCATATTGTTGGGTTCGAGATTATGTGGGGTCATATCTATGGGATGGCGACTCAAAATATCCGCCACAATATTTTCCTTTCCTTTACAATATAGAACTTTATACTGGAATTTCTGTAGCATAAGACTCCATAATATCAATCAATCATTCGATAAGTAACTGCTATTAAGAAATTCCAAGCTCTTATGATCCGTAATTACAATAATCTCTGACCCAAGCAAGAAATGTTTGAATTTACTGAAAGCCCACACAATGGCCAGAGCTTCCTTTTCTGTCATTGTGTAATTATTTTCCACCCCATTTAGCTTATAGCTACAAAAATACAACACTCTGTGACATTGTTGTTTGTCAATTTGAAATAACATGACCCCAAGCCCTTGCCCACTGCTGTCAGTCTGAACATAAAAAGTTTGTGAAAAGTCAGGGTAGGCTAGAACCACCTGTTCCAAGAACTTCTTTTTAATGTTTTAAAATTCCTGCTTCTGTTTGTACTCCCATACCCATTTTTGGTCTTTTGTTAATAACTGAACCAAATTTGCAGCATCTAATGCAAAATGTTCATAGAATCTATGATAAAAATTGCATAATCCCAGAAAAGGCTGCACCTGATGCCTATTAGTGGGTGTAAGAAAATGTTGTATCACTGTTAATTTCTCCGGATGAGATTTAATACCCTCTTTCCCACTTAAAAAGCCTAAAAATGCAACCTCCTCCTGGATCAGGCAACTTTTTTTGTAAATTGATAGTAATGTTTTTTTGGTAACATTCCATTAACAACATTTTCAAGTGTTCCATGTGTTCTTCCATATTTTTAGATGCAATGACTATGTCATCCATATACATCACAATCAGGCTCTTGGTTTTGTCTGATAACACTTGATCCAAACATTTTAGAAGTCCTAAACCACTATTGATTAATCCAAAAGGCATTCGCTTAAACACATACATATGCCCTTCATAGTGGAAGGTGGTATATTTGCAGTCAGATGGATGTAGAGGGATCTGCCAATAACTGGATGTCATGTCCAATGTAGAGAAAATGGTTTTCCCTTGAAATTTTGAGAGAAGTTCTGTTATTGTAGGTGGAATGTTTCTTTCCAGAATGGTAATGGCATTCAATCACCAGGCATCCAAACATATTCTGACAGATCCATCTTTCTTCTTTACCACTACTAACAGATTAATATACAGAGATGTGTGCTTTCCTATAACTCCCCCTTCAATCATTTGCTGTATTTGAAGATCTACTTCAGTCTTATATTGAAATGGAATGGGATATGAATGACTCTGGAAATGGCTTTCATCCTTAACTTGAATGCGATGCACATACCCCTCAATGATCTTAGGCCTATTCGAAAAGACTGAATAAAACTCCCTCAACAGTTCCATTAGGGGGTGTTGTTCTTCCATTCCTTTTTAAATAGATTGTGACACTTTATTATGCATTTCCACAGTATCCCTCACTTGCTGAATGCATTGTACCTGAAATGGCTTATAATTCTTTAGCCCTTCAAATAGCATCAAAACTTCTTGGCAAAGAAATAAACATTTGTCATAATCCAACACACATTTATACCTGTATAAAAAAATCAGTCCCAATTAAAACATCTTGTATGAGACCAGTCCTTATCAAAAAGACATTGTCTAACTCTATGTTACCCAGATGCAAATGTAACCATACCTGTTTGGTTTCAATATTTGCTTTCTTGCCATTGGCCAGTGTCACGTGCATTCTCTTTATGGCAGTATATACAAATGTGGCTGGTCTCTTTTTATTTTCACATAAAACTTACTAGAGAGAATGACATTTGACTTCCTGAATCAATCAATGCTTCTGTAATGATATCTCCAGTCTTTATACTGACTATTGGGCAAGTCTGCATAGCTCCATTCCATGCTGGTTCTTCTTGATCCACCACCACATTAGCTACAGTCCTACAGCTTTCCTTGCTTTTTTTAATTAGAGCTAATTGACTCTTTTGACCTTTTTATATTGAAATTACCTGATAACCCTGCATCATTCTTTTCTCTACTTCTTCTTGTGCCTGATTATGTTCAATTTCATTTAACAGTTTGATCATTTCTTCAAAGTGAATGTTGCTACTACACAACATGATCTGCTATATATCCCTTGGTATATTGCCCAATACTATTCAGCATATCAGCCTCTCAGACAAAGAGAAAGCTATCAATGACTTCATTATCCCTTATATATCTTTCTTGTGATATATTGATGAAGATATGATACTGCTTTTCTTCACTCCAAAAAGTGTGCAATAATTTGCATCTGTAATCCCAAAACGTCTGTGGCTTGATCCTTAAAATATGCCCCCAATCCTCAGCCATTCCTTGTAAATAGTGGCGTGCAATTGCCACTTGTTCAGTCACCTGCCAATTATGAAATCAAAACATCTCTTGCAGGTTTTCCAAATGCTCTAATGGGCTTTCCCAAATTCCGCCATAAAAGATTTTATTTGCCAATCTATTTCGGCCATGATGCTAGCTTGTCTATCTTCAGCCACTTCTCTAACTTTATTTAAATTCTCAACGGAACTTCTGTCTATTTATGAAATTTATTTTTTATTTTTTAATCTTCTACTGTTATTTATTATATATATATATTTTTAAAGCACAAAAGTTAAACTCTTTACTTCTTTTTTTTTTTTTCCGAACGAACATAACAGCTAATTTTTAACTTAAAAAAAAAAAAAAAAATATATATTTTGTTATTTCTAAAACGCAAACCCAAACTCTTTGCTTTTTATTTTATTTATTTATTTTATGAACATAGAACTAATACTCTTTTTTTTTTTTTTTTTTTAAAAAGAAACAAAATACATATATATCTTCCTAATATCTAAAGAATGCTGTTTAACTATATATTAATTATTCATATTAAACAGATGAACCACCTACTCCAAACTGCTTCCTACAATTTAGCACAAACTGATCCCTACCTACTGAATCTTGTCTCCAACACCTGAAATATTCCTCAATTGTCTGAAAAAAATCTCACGTGGGATTTAAAATCGATGACCCTCATTGGTTGTGCTAAAATTAATATAGCTATGTACTGGACAAAAGCTTTGAATTCACATATACTGACCACAAGGATGCCATAATACATCACATCACATCCCAATAATTTATATCAGTATATTTGTACAAAAGATGGGATGATTGTGTTAAGAGAATTATTGAGTGTTATAGTAGTAAGGAATGGGCTAAAAGAATAAATTTATTAATAAAGACTAGGGAGTTAGAGAGATGGAGAAATAGTATAGAGAGTAAAAAGAGTTTATATATAGAAATAAACAGAATATTAGGTGTGAGTTAATATATGATAATTGTAAGGAAAGTAGTTTATTGTTTAAGGCTCGAACGGGATCTTTAGCTACAAAAGAATATACATGTAAATGGAAAAATTTGGGTGATTTATTTTGTAAATTATGTAAGGAAGGAATAGAAAATATTAGGCATTTGTTAATTGAATGTAAATGTTTGAAAACAGAAAGGGTACATATAATGAAGTTGTGGAAAAATAAATATGAAAAGAGTGATTATACAGAAAGTGAATTATTGGTTTTTATGCTGGGTTTGGGAAAAGATAAGGAGATTTAAATATAAAGGTTATAGAGTTGACAAAGATTATGTTGTGGAAATGGGATAGAGCAGATTATGGGTAAATTTAGAGTGGGGAATGTAAAATAAAGTGGCTAACAGGTTTATCTGGGCATAATTGCTGAGATATTCTTGACTTCGTTTAAAGAGAAGCCATAATATATCACATCACTAGACATTTATTTTAAGGGTAAGCAGGATATACAAACTTGAATGTGCCGGACTAAACCCAAAGACAACAAAAGCTCATGAATGTTGTTCAGATAATTGACAAAACACTGAGACAAATGTCAGCCAAAATAATTACAAGAACTTTTTAAATTTATTAAACATAATAACAAAATAAACATGAAAACGATCTACATTTTCTTAGCAGATCTTAACACTGGGTGCATGCAAGCATTAATACGTTAAATACCCAGGCAGACAAGTTCATTTCTCATCTATAACATAATAAAGGCTTATATCTTCCTGCTAGTGGTTCACCCTACCAATCCCCCTTTCCCTATAAAGATTTAGTAAGATGGATGCGTGTGGAGAACAACGGGACAGCGCAGACAAGCTTTTATTAGTCCAGAAAGAAAATGTTGGAACCAAGAATGTCCTAATTCTGCAAAATGCTCATGGACAAGTATGTTTAAAAGAGCCAAGGTTAATCTCACACAAGAAAAGTAACATTATGAACTACATAATCTGAATTATAGAAAATAAATCTCTACCAAGAAAACAAAATATATTCTTTAAACCACCAGACAAAAGATCAGTGGTCTGCAGAAAACACAAATCAAGTTTGATTAAGTTTAACTAGAAAGCAAACAAGCAAAAAAAAGTAAAAGAAAACTATTAAGGTCTGTCTGAGTATTTATCAAAGGGTTAATCATAGAACTGAGAAAATATCAAGCATATAAAATATCACCCGCCATACACTCTCATATAAGCAATATTTTAAGATGGAAAATCTTGCTACTAAGATTCTAATGTAAAAATTAAAAACAAACAATACACTAATATTTAAATTGCTAGATTACACATCATAAATTTAATTTCTCTTTAAAATTAAGCTGAGATTAGCTAGAGACTTAATTAGAGATTTAGCCCTGATTTTGATATGGACAAGTAAGTTACCTCGAGGTAATATTAATTTCTGCTGTTCACACAAAGTTCAGTTTATAGTCCTATATAATGGCTATCATTTACTACAGGTTCAAAAGAATGGAGGCACTATCAGGATCTGCTCTGGACTTGACCCTTTGGTCATGATTGAAGTCACAATTTGAAGCTCCAGAGGTTCATTTTTGGAAAGCCTCAGCCCATCATGTTGTGGAGATTATTTGTGGCATATATTATAGGTATGGCATCTGAATGGCTGCTACTATCATGGAAAATCGTAGAATTATTGTCGGTCAATGAAAATTCAACTTTGTGATTCTTGTGGAATAAATATCAAATAACAATTAGAATCACTTTAACGATGCAGCAGTTCAATAACAGCTAAAATCTGGATGAATCCTCAATAACAAGAAGCTGAATAAGCTGAGCAATCAGAATCAAAAAAAAAATTGAATGATGAGAATAGTCTCTCAGAATAATCTGATAATAATAATAAATAAAAAAATCCAGAGCTATTTATGTTCATTATTATCTCCTGCACAGTCTTTTTTTTTCAACTTTCAACCAGGGTAAATCTCTACCTACCTGCTCAATCTCAATTAGAAAAACAATATCTTACAGGGCTTTATCTTAAAAAATTATTACTATTCTTTTTTTTTAAAAAAAAAAAACATACCAAACTAAATCTCAGCTTTAAAAATAAATCAACATTATTTTTTTTTAAATAAAATACTTTTATAAGACTAATTAAACTTTGCTTGCTTTTAATTATTTTAAAAGAAAACAAGCATCATAAAAAAAGTATTTTATACTAAAATCAACTGAGAATTAAAAATATAAGATTTCATTATAAATAGTTATGTGTGTTATTGCACATATAAAACTTGGTTTTTAATTTACTTAATAGAACTTTTGAATCGGATGAAGTATCCAGTTCAATATATATATATATAATATTATGATTTGATGTCTGTATTTTAAAAAAATATGGATATCAATCCCATATATTTCAAATTATAAAGTAAAGTTTTTAAGGAAAATTTATAAAGATATATGTGATATTGCATTTTGCACACCTCCTACATTAAACAAATTAATAAATAACCCCAAAGATAAAACCTCATTTATAAATAAAAATTGTGTCATTTATAAATGGATATGTAGGTGTAGCAGTGGATATATTGGTAAATCTAGATGTACATTGGAAAAAATATCTAAAGAACACTTGCTATTATTAAAACGTGTTCAGAAATCGAAACAAAATTGCATAGTAGATAATAATATTTCAGCATCTGTTTTTTATGACCATAATAAATCATGTATTATGATTTTGACTTCAATTTTAACAGTGTAAAAATATTGCAAATTGAAAAAAATAACAATAAAAAAAAATAAAGAAGGCTATGCTAATATACAAATATAAACATGACTTAATTAACAGGCAAGCAGCAAACGTTAAGATCACAGAATTGTGGGAAAGTTAGCATTTCAAAGCTTTAGTTGACACAGATTACTGGGATAATCAAAAGTGCTCCTATGTGGATAAAATTTTTTAATTATTTAGTTACTGTATTTACAAATATTCAGTTTTGTTTTATATATATATATAATAAGATTCCAACCAGTCACAACCTAAACATTCACAGTAAATATAGTAATCAATATTTCTCTCTGCTATCAAGGCAACCTTCTCACCTTTTTAATAGCAAGACTGGAAATCCATTCTTACTAATGGCCCATTGAATATATATGGACACTTAAAGATTGCAACTTGATTACAGAGTATGAAATATTATTACAATGAAGTTCAAATAAACCTCTTTAAACATGAAATAAACATGTCACTATAATGCAGACTAATAAATAGTCATCTATAACATTACTTAATGCAATACTTTTAAATTGCCCATGTATTATTTAGAAATAATAAGCAAAATAGTGCCTAAAGCTAATCTGGGATAATGATGTAATTAGTTTCCAACCAGTCACCAGCTAAACATTTACAGTAAATATAGTAATCAATATTTCTCACTGCTGTCAAGGCAACTTTCACACCTTTTATTTCTCACTGCTGTCAAGGCAACTTTCACACCTTTTAATAGCAAGAATGGAAATCCATTCTTACTAATGGTCCATTGAATATATATGGACAATTAAAGATTGCAACTTGACTACAGAGTATGAAGTTTAAATTCATTGTAATAATATTTCATACTCTATAGTCAAGTTGCAATCTTTAAGTGTCCATAATATTCCATGGGCCATTAGTAAGAATGGACTTCCATTCTCGCTATTAAAAAGGTGAGAAGGGACTTCCATTCTTGCTATTAAAAAGGTGAGAAGGTTGCCTTGACAGCAGTGAGAAATATTGATTACTATATTTACTGTGAATGTTTAGGTTGTGACTGGTTGGAATCTAATTACATCATTATCCCAGTTTAGTTTTAGGCACTATTTCGCTTATATATATATATCAAAACTACCCCAAATGTAAAATTAAACCAGACCAGCATAAAAATAATATTAAAACACAACCTAAGGTTTCACTGCTACAAGCAGACTTCTCAAGTGTAAAGAACTACAAAAAAAAACCACACATTATATATACTATTAAAAACTACCCACAAATCCATTCACTTCCCATCCACCCTTAATATTAAAACAACTCTTAAATAAGTTAATTGCTTCAGAATAACAAATTTTCAATAATAAAGACTCTTTAATTCTTCTTTTGATTTCATTTCTCTCAAAGAAGACAACCTTAACTTCATCAAAATCAATAGTGTGGCCTGTATCTTTTTTATGGACATACAAAGCAGAACTAAGATATCTATTTTTAACTCTACTTTTATGAACCTTTATTCTTTCATTTAAACTCAAACTACTCTGACCTATGTAAACCTTCTTACAAAATAAACAAGGAATAAAATATACCACACCAGGAATAGTCTTTCTATCAAAAACTTCTATATATATATATATATATATATATATATATATATTGTAACCTAGTGTTATTGACACTTGGTTTATTTGGCATTGTTTCCACAGGAAAACAATGCTATCCTTTTTTAGAAAATAAAAAGATAAAATAATAATAATATTAAGTGATTAATAAAGTATGCTATTTACTCACTGTAACGTGTTTTAAGCAAATAATTAAAAAAATTTGGTAATCCAAGGTCATTTTGAAGAAGAGCATGAATAATTTAATTAAAATATTAACAATAAGAGCAATTTAATATAGTATAAAAGCACATATCATAAACAGTAATTGATTTTGGATGGATAGAGGGGGAGAGTAGATGAATGTCTTGTCATAAAGCACAATAACTTCTGATAATTTATTTTTGTAGAAAATCATATTTAAAAGAAATATACATCACTAATTATTAATTGAGTATATTTATTATTTTTCATTATTTGTCAAATTACTTTGTAATTCATTTAAATCATACGGAAAGCTATATGATTGTAATGGGTTTTTCTTTTCTTTTGTTTATGTTATAATTAAATGATTATTTTTCTGTAAGAGGTCGCTAAAAGAAGACCGCCAAATTTTGAAGAAAGTTTTTAGTCTGACATTAGTTTTACAAAGAGGAAGCAGTACTGAAATTCGGTAACAAATTTTTTATTATTTTTTATTGCAGAAATAAATATAAGTCCAGTAAATTTTTAATAATATCATGCGTGGCTAATCCTATTTGATAAGATATTCTGTTTTCTGTGGCCATCTACCTATTTAAAGCTTTTTATACGCAAAATATACTATCGTATGCTAAAGTTCAAAATGACCGTATTAACTACAGTAATCACGGAAAGCGTCATTATATTTAAATTAAGCAATATAAATAATTTCCAGGAAATAAACAATTATTTGTTAACTTTACCTTATTTAATAATCTTTTCATGGTATAAAAGAAAAATTATAATTAAAAGACATATTATAAAAGCCAAGGAAAGTTAACTAGAAAATTTCGCGCTCTTTCTAAAAGAAATTGTCTGCTTTGAAAATAATGTAAGTTCCCCACTTTAAAATATGTTCTATTCACTGAAAATTATCTAAAAATAATATTAATGATCAATGATATTTACTTATGCACCTGTATATTTTAAAAAGAAAATATAAATTTTCTCAAGGCAAATATCGGAAAATTTGTATGTGTGCATTCTACGGAGAATTCCTTATTAAAGACAAATTATAATTCCTAGAGTAGGAATAAAAACTACAAACATTAGTGACTTAATTATAACCATAATATAATATGTTATATGATACATCAACTGGAGTCGTTAAAACTTTATATCCACGTAAGTCAGCTGCAGTCGCTATAATAATAGTATTTTGGAAAATTCGCACATTAGTTTTATTCCTAAGCCAGCTAGCTAAAAATGATACGTATCGCCAATAGAAAAAAGAATTGTATATGTGATCGTTTATCGTTAAATATTCGTCATGTTAAAATATGTATTGTTTTCTTGGATCCCAAAATTATATCAGTTAATTCAAGGAAGAGTTAACATCCAATGCTGCTATGTTTTCTTTGCCTAATTTATTAATTGCACCAGAATGGAGGCAACTTTTATATAAATGAAATAATAAAATGTGTTTCTTATTTTAAATTTGCTTCGTGAACTACGAATGGATCAAGTTCTTCATCTAGATAAATTGCCCAATGGAAAAACATTTTTCTAGTGAGATAATAAGCACTTGTTAAGTAATGAGTTTTTTTACTAATTTGTAAAATTATGTGTATTTTTTTTATACCAACAGGTGAAAGGCTGTATAGTCAAGTAATATTTAAATGACCTTGTAATCATAAAGGTATGTTTTCATGTAATTATTCTAGGTTAAATTTATATTTGAAATGAAAAAAAAAAAAAAAATTTTTTTTATAAAATGTGTTTACTTATGATATGCAATTATGGGTATAGATTTATATGTTAGATGTGTAAAAGTAGAAAATTTTAGATACTTAATAGGTAAAATATCTAGTTAAAATTATCAGAAGTAATTAAAGAGAAGTGCTATATAGGATATTACTTATTTAAAGTTTGAAACAAATTTATACTATGTTAATTGCCGAACTTATTCCCAATTATTCTTTATTAACGCATTCACTTAATTTAGTTCAAGATACTATACTACCAATTACTTGTTGAATGTTTCTTTGGCAAAGGCGAAAATTATTATGGTTTATTCTGTGTTATCCATTGATTTCAGACGTTGATCTAAGTATACCCCGGAACATAAATTTAGTGTAATTAGTGTATTTGCTTGTCTTGCCCCAATATAGCATCAGTATATGATTAATATTCACATTAGTAATAACTGTAATGTCTTTATTTTGTGGGATGGAAAATGATCTCCCCAAAAGCTTTATTTTCCATGAGGGGAATAGATAAATCTAGAATTCGGGTATGTTTATAACCCAAGTGATCGCTTCTCAGAGTTAGGACGATCAGTAATTTATATCGTATTTAGTGTATTTCATTCATTAAAATCCCAGGAGAGGATTAGAATTGGTGTGTGTTCCTATTATGCCCAAGTAAGAGGCAAGGACCCACCAAACTATTTTAATGTAGTAGTTAACTCTACAGACCTTCAGTGTTATTCCATATTCCTCATGAGAAAATAGAGATAATTCCACCACGGAAGGTGTTGAATATTGTGTTTTGTTTAGAAAGTTATGGCAAGATAACGGGTATATTGGAGGTTAATTCCTTACGATCCATTTAGTATAAATAGCGTGCTAGTATATATGATCAATGTCTGGATTGTGCGGTGGAATAGTGCTGGTAATCCACACGTAAGTCACTGGAGAGAGTAAGTTTAAAATTGCGTGATTTAAAAATTTTTATTTGCCAATGGAGGGTTCAAATACTAGGTTTAATTCGGGTTAATGATTAAGTAGAACTCACAATATAACTTATACTTAGAAACAGTGTGTATAACAACTTCAGTTGTTATTAAGGTAAATATTAAAATAATAAGTGTAACTTCTGATAAATAACCCATAAATTATAATAAGTTATTTAAATAAATACTATCATTTAATTAAAGATATGATAATAAAAATCGTTTGTACGCATTGCCTAGAATCAGATTATTTTTATTTTAAAACAAATAGTTAGTTAATAAAGTTAAGCAGCCGTTCATATAAGATACACTAAACGGATGAGTTGATGTATCGATAATAGTATTTATTTTGTTATATTCAATTTGCATAAATGTAAAAAGAAGATGAAGAAGTAGTTCGAATCCAGGTCTAAAAGTATAGACGAATTAATGTTAGTTATATTTTGTTTTATCCATATGGGATCGAATAAATTGTATATGTTTGTTTATTATGTTAATCATAAAGGATAGTTTTGTTAAACTGTAATAATAAATTATAATCTTGTTAAAATTTAATAATAAATTATAGTCTTGTTACAAGTTGTTTTGAGTCATTTTTCTTATGTGCTAAATAAAAGTGTATTTGCATAATATTTGCAATACTTTTCTTGAGTCCGAAATCATTTGTGAACTCTTAAAATTCAACACATCTGATAGACAATTGTAAGCAGATCAGAATATTTCATTATATTTTAATTTAATAAGAATTATTTATGGAATTGAAAACTTCAGACCAAGACATTTTATTTTATGTGTGTGTAAAATCACTTTCTTCCCAAACTACCAGCTTTGGTTGCACATTGTTCCGTACACATTTAAGTGAAGTGTCTAAGTAATAAATCTTAGTTAAATTATTGTGTTGTCATGGATAATGGAAGGACACAAAAGCACCCTTGTCTTTTCATCATTCCGACTGAGATTCTGGATAAAAGGGCTGTATTATTCAAAATTATGCGTTGTTATTGAAT
Organism: Epiperipatus broadwayi; assembly: GCA_028023455.1. Lineage (NCBI taxonomy): Eukaryota > Metazoa > Onychophora > Udeonychophora > Euonychophora > Peripatidae > Epiperipatus > Epiperipatus broadwayi. The sequence continues at coordinate 1,887,164 of JAQFVV010000070.1, read as the reverse complement.
ATGGTTATCATCTCGTTAAATATTATAATAGTTGATGTGGGGATGAAGACACCTGGAATTTAATAAGGTAAATGTTTCCTATAGCCGACCAGAATGTCAGTCATATGCGACAACACAATACTGCCGAGCATTTTATTAAATATAACAGAGAACCCTGAGATTAGTGTCATTATTATAAGTGCTCTTAAATTAAGAATTGATTAATTATGATCAATATTACAAGCGTGGCATGGCTTAAGAGATTGAAACTTCTGATTGTATAATAATAAAATATTGAGATCATATTGGCAAATTAATGAATGTTTTGTTTTAGTCAGTAATATTAACAATGACATGAAATCATCATCATCATTGTCGAACAGTGCAAGTACTTGCAGCTCAGAGAATGTGTTTTGGATAGAGAAAGAATGTTAGTTTATTTTAAATTTTCTTTTTAAATTTATTTTATTAATGATAATTTTTTTTTAAGTCTATCTCTGTCTGAACTGCATATCGCTGTAGCTGAATTATTATAACTAACCAAACGTCGAGCTCTATTAGGTAAAATAGGGTTCGCTACCCGTCCTATACGGAAGCGTTTAATTAGGCTTTCCGAATTCTCTTTATTGAATTCGCTCATTTATTTTAATAGGTCTTATCTACTAGGTTAGAATATATATATATTATTACAGTTTAATTGATAAATGGAAAACATGAAAACCCTGTAATTTTCGGATAAATCACAATAAAAGTATATTAGTAATATATATTAGTCATTCATTAGATTAGAGATTATCCAATGATAAATAATATTTGTGTAGTGTTATTTTCACGACACCACTCTCATGATAGGTTGGGACTGATTTCCATCAACTTTTAGCATCTTGTGGAGGGATGCATTTATTGACATATGACCAAAAACATGTGGAAAAGATATATGATCTCCAAGATGAACATTTCATGCTGAACCGTCATTCATCAGTTGGCCCAGATCACAATCACTTACACATATTTTTATTATTCTTCAGTATATAAATTTAGATAGATAGAAAATTATGTGAAAAGTGTCAAACATGCTATCTTCACAACCTTGGCACAAATATGTTAATAAAAGTATATTAATAATATTTATTAATCATTTTTTAAACTAGAAATTATCCATTAATAAATAACATTTCTGTAATGGGATAGTGAAAATTGCACTGCAGAAATATTCATTAAAGAATGACTAATACAAATTATTAATAGAGTTTTGGAAAATTGCAATATTCAATTGACATTATTAAGTCATAAAGTACATAGAAAATATAATTCTCTGTCCTTAGCAGAACTAAAAACAAAGACATAAATAAATCCAATATTCTTAATGCAAAATTTACAGTGGCAGACAGTTGGTCCAGACCACAATATCTTATACATATTTTTATCATTGTTCAGTATATGCATAGATTACAAATTACTAAAGTTTAATTGATAAGTGTCAACTTGGGCATATATCACTTATTAATTTATTAATAATATTTATTAATTATTCAACTAAAGATTATCGAATAATGAATAATATTTCTATAGTGTAATTTGCACTACACCACTCTCTTGCAAGGCAAGAACTTATTTCTATTCATTTTTAACATTTTGTAAGGGTTTTAATTATTAACATGTGACCAAAGATAGGTTAAAAAGATCTGTGATTCCCAAGATGCACATTATATGCTGAACCAGCACTCATCTGTTGGCAGATAGATGGATAGATAAATAGATGGAGAGATAGCAAATTACTAATTTAATTGATAAGTTTCAAACATGTTATTCTCACAACATTGGCATCAATCACTTAATGAAAGAATATTCATAATATTTATTAGTCATTCTTTAGACTACTGATTATCCAATAATGAATAATATTTATGTAGTGGGGTCTAATTCATAATTAAATGGCAATTATATTCTTATAGTCATCTTGTATATTCTTTAGTATTTTGAGAAAAATTGCTTAATAATTTTATTTTTTTCATGTGATTTTTGAAAAAGATGTGCACAATACCAACATTTCCTGCAAATTGCTAGTTTTTATGCTGAATGTCTGACCCATTTCTTTTCATTAAAATTCTGAGTCATCTCAAGCTCTTAGTTTCTTCATCATTTACCAGCAACCAATTTTTTGTAGAATTTGTTTACAACACACATCACATCATGGCTGTTTTTAATAATCATGTTTTATTTTCTTGCTGAAATCGTTTTTTGTTTATAAAAACTTTATAAATACTTTTTAATAAAATATTTATTAATTTATTATTGACATTCTGTAAGACTTCATAATCTTCAGTTTCATAATTTATTATTAGAATTAATACCTTTTAGCTTAAATATATTTTGGAGGTTAGAACTATAAATCATTATTATTACATTCTTTATTAATAACTTTTGTTTATCCAGCTTTTCATTAACACATATTTTACATATTGCATTCTTGAAATACATTTTTTCAGTTAAAAAAAATATATTTCACTTTATTATCTTTTCATTTATAAATTTCATTATTTATTTTCTTTTTTGATTTTTTCCAAAAAAATCATAGGGTCTATTTTTATTTTTTCCTCAGTATAAATAAGTCTATGTATTCTCTCTTATTTATCTACTATATTTTTTATCTTTTAAATGTGTTTTAATTCTAGCAATAAAATAATTGTATATTAATTTCAAAATGTAAACTCTACAGTAATCGTCACAGTTAAATAAAAGTTCATTAGTTCATTAATAACTAGTTCATTGGAATAATAATGGCTTGGGCCATGAACATGAATAAATTAAATATCTTTCATTAATTTAATTTGCTGGTCTGTCTGATCTATTATAAATCTTTATATGTTTTCTTTTGATTTTTTCATTTGTATTAATATTATTTTTTTTTTTAATTTTTCTCCAAATTTTACAAAAAGTGCAATATTATTCCATCTAACGTAAAATACTATTTTTTACAATTCATGCTAAGCTACAGATAAACAACTATCAAGTCAAACCTACTAGAGGGAGCCAGGGTCTCCAGTTTACTCTGTTACTGACTCCCCATTTTAGTTACCAAAATTATATTTTAGAGAAATTTTTTTCTCTAAAACGTTTCCATTTGACCAGAGTAACCTTTTAGGTTCCCTTGTACACAAGAATTATGGCACCATCAGACAACAAGTAAGCGTGATTAAAATTTTCTTTGGAGCACTGTTAAAAATAACTGACAGCCATGTAAATTTCTAGAAATTTCTATTGAAAGACTTAATTTTCAGGGAATATTTTGAGTCAGGGCAGCTTTGCTGACTGGGTGAGAGTGTCTGATTGTTGGGAAGACCCCTGAGGGCCTGAATCCTAGTTTTTATATGGGGTGGAGCTGGGAAAAAGGTGTTCTGGGGATCGTTACCAGAATTGGATAGCTCATTTATTTGTTAGCAATAGTAGCGTTATTCATTTAGACTTTAATGCTTGCTTTTTAAACCTGACATTTTACTTTTAAAGAAAGAATTTTTCCATAATAGTAAATTGTTTCTCATTGTACCTGATCATTTACTTCAAGTGTTGCTTTATCTTTTATCCAAACATTTGTGCTGGATCACTGACTATGTATCTTAAAACGTTTTTTACCAGATTTGGATGGCTTATTCATTTGATAAAAATGACAACGTTATTCATTGCAATTTTGTGCTTGCAAGTTTAGACCTGAGATTTGACTTGATTCTTTTCTACTATAGTGAATTGTTTTAGACTGTATCTGAACATTTGATTTCAAGTGTTGCTTAATTATTCAACTTTACATTCTATATTAAACGTTTCTTTCTATATTGAATGCAGAACTATACAAACCGATAACTTTAACATTTGACTATATGGATTAGTGCTTCTGGTTTTCATAGGTTATTAGGATGCTGAAACATGATGGACACTATTCAATATGCAATTTTAATGGATACGTTACTCTATGTACACCTTTGATTGCTCTATAGATCTAGAATTATATTGTGGTATAACACATAATGCAAGCATCTGGTTTCTACATATACATTAAAGTTTTTGATTTTGGAAAGTAATAATGAATTTTTTATGCAAGGCATTGGAAATCCTGGAGATTTGCACTGTGATTTTAAATTTAGAAATTATTGTGACATTGGATTTTTGACAGTTGTGCCTCATCATATGGATTGTTCTTCTAGTTTTATCATTTGATTTTTACCACTAGTTAAGGATCTCATGGATTAAGGCTTCTAGTTTTTTATAAGTTGTCTGACAAAACTAAAGTTCCCGAAGAGTTCAACTGTGATTTGAACATTGGATTGGGGCTACTGTGTCACTCATTTGTGTGGTCTTGAGGACTGAGTCTGTTGCTTGGAGAGCTCCCAGCGCTTGCTTCCTGGTCTTAGAGGGGGGCTGGGATGTGGGTGTATTGGGTTCTAGTATGGGCTTCAGATGAGAGTCTGGAACTTGAGAAGATTCCTGGGGCCTGAACTCTGGTTCTTATGGGAGGGGGCTGGGATGTGAAGTGCCATGGGGATTAGTATGGGTTTCATCTTTCCCATCTTCAGGGCAGGGAGATGATGTGATGCATTGTGGTTTTAGTCTCTTTGTTCTCTACATGATTCATAGGTTGGCTATTGGACTATCTGATAATCTGTAGATGGCATATGATATAAGCATGTGAGACTTAATTTTTGATTAGTGCTGCAACATTGCTTGTCTTGGCTGTGAAGATGAGAGAATCTCATGCTTGGGTGACTCAGGCCAGAGAGTTCTACTATGGTTTAAACTTCAAATCGGGGCTGCTGTGTCACTCATCTCTGCCATCTGGATGGCAGGGTCTGGTGCTTGGAAGGTCTCACAAGCCTGGGTTTTGGAGGGGATCTGGGTGCTGTGGGGATTAGTAAGGGCATTGGATGAGAGAGTCTGAGCTTTGGAAATACCCCAAGGCCTGGTTCCTAGTCCTTAGCCAGGGGGCTGGGACATGGGTGCTGCGGGGATTAGTACGGGTTTTCACTTTCTCATCTTCTGGATGGTGGAGATGATGTGATTCTTGGTAGCTGTGATCTATCTAGTTGCCATTAAGGTCAGGGGTTACTTAGTAAACTATGAGAGAAGCTATGAATGGCAAGATATATGCATATACAATTTAACGTTTTTCTGTTCACTCAGTAAATCAAGTTCTGCTTTGTAAATCATAGTTTGAATCTTGTATATCACTACATATAACATGTAAATTCAAAGATTAATATTATGTTAATAAATCATATTTTGAGAAAAAGTTAAAAAATACAAAAACAACAACTATCAATTCATCATTGAATTGTAATCAAGATTTAAAACTCAAGCATTATTAACAGAAACATTCTGTATATGATCAGCAATTATTTATTTATGTAATGATTTTTCAGGATATCTATATAAGACCTGCTGTTCATATTTGCGATGGCTGAATGTCGTACCTTTCTGCAGTTGGGGGAGAGTATTTGTGACATCAGAATGGCATAGTTGTGACAAGCTAAATATAGCATTCTACCATCATAAAAATTTCCCCATCTCACACACTGGAGAAAGGTATGACATTCTACTGTTGCAAACATGAGCTTGAAGTCTAATATGTAAGTACTTTTTTCATCTACTAAGAAAAAATATAACATTTATTTTTGGAGTAATATAAATCAACATTCACAACAAGAGGAATACATACATTTATTATGCTTTCAAATAAAGACTAAGTAATGGATGAACTAATATTTTATCAGACTTCTTAAAAGTAAAAAAGAACTTGATGGGTTTTTTTTTATACTTTAAAACCAAATGATGACGTGAAAGCTAACTCATAAATTGCCATTCTGATTTATTAATATTAGTAAACTGTCAATCTATGCTTACTTAATGAATAAATTTATGGGACACACAAAAGAATAATTTTAAGTTAATAACAAACTTTTTTTTTGCAACAGAAGATAAATTGGAGGTCATAAAATCCATAATATATTATGATTTCATGAGCTTATCTCAATACGTAGGATTTGCTAATTTTCTTACAAAATCGGCCAAAAGCAATAGTATTAAGAACTATTATATTTCACTTTTCAAATATATCATCATCATCATCAACAACCATTATCAATCCACTGCAGGATGAAGGTCTCTCCAAGTTCAATCCAACTTCTCCGATCTTTAGCTTCTCTTCTCCACATCATTCCTGCACACACTCTTATTTCATCCATCCATCCATCCATCTCACATGTGGTATCTTTCTGGATCTTTTAAAATCTCTTGGAATCCAGTTTAAGATTAATATTAGAAGATATAACATGACATAAATGCAGTATCTATATTAATTAAAAATATACCTATAAGTAATAATTTACAGCTTTTATTTATATACCAAAATAATTATTAATTTATTATTGATTTTAAAATGATAAAAAAATGTTAGCAGTTTAATTAATGATTTTTTTTTTTTAAAAATAGATATTTAATTTAATTCACCATTGGATTATTTTAACAATATATTTAAATGTTTATACAGGAAAAATAGAGTAAAACAATATTGCTTTATTTATTTTATAGATTTAGTATTTTCAGTAATAAATCATATATTATTTTCAAATGTTTTTACTGCAATATGAAATATTGAATTTCCATTTGTTATGGCTTCGTTTTAAAAAAGTTTTATGAAATAAAATAATGCATCGCTTTCATTTTAGGCAGCAGTCAAAATATTGTTTTGTTTAGCTTAAAAACAAAAATCCCTCTTTCTTACTGATATTATTGTTATTACAAATGTTACATTTATTGATTTTTATCTTTAAGCTTCAATAAAATGTTGTTAAATGAAAGATTATTTTATATTTCCAGATAATTAGTTATATATATACTGAACAATGATAAAGATGTGTGTAAGAGATTGTGATCAGGGCCAACTGATGAGAGCTGGTTCAGCACAAAATGTGTATTTTGGGGATCATAGATCTTTTTCACATCTTTGGTCATATGTTTAAGATTACATCTCTCTTTAAGGTATTAAAAGCGGATAAAAAACAATCCCTACCTAGCAAGAGTGTGGTGTACTGATAATTATACTACAGAAATATTATTCATTATTTTTTTCTATCTGCTTTAAAATTAAATAAATACAAACACTAAAATTAGCATCTATATGTGAATAACTTAACTTTCTAAATAAAAAATGAGTAATTTATTACTTGTTGAGTTAATTGTAGAAACATTCGTTACAATTAGTTTTGTTTTGCTAAACAAAAAAAAATCAAACTATCATATTGATTAAGAAGAATGGCGACATTGGGACGATGAATGAGTAAAACTAATTTTCTTCATGTAGAGAAAAGACTTGTATAATAAACTTTTAATTATTAAATAAATATATGTATGAAAAGAGTCAACAATAATCTGTAAATTGATTTTAGTAATACAGAATTACAAAAGTAATGTTTTAGGCTCAAGAAATAGCAAAATAATGCACAGATAATGTTGGCCCAATAAAACCTCACATTAAGAATATATCAGAAATACAAGTACTCCATAAAATAATTAAACAATATGAATTGTTTACTGTGTTTTTGAAATCTGACTAAAACACAATAAAGACATTTATTTATCTTGTATATATGTAGCTGTTACATATGATTTTTTGTTGATTTTTATAATACATAATATTAAGTAAAATTGTGCATAATTATCAAGTAATAAGTGAAATTTAAACTAATGTTATTTTTGTATTAATATGTTGGACTATTTATATAATTAAATGTTGCATATATAGAAAATTTTAAATCTTATTTAAATTTTTCAAATATAAACAATTTGTTAGTAATAACACAAAAATAGACAACACAAGTTAGTAATTACAAAATGCTTCAAATAGCATTATTCTCCACTCTTTTTTAGATGATGCTGGCCTGACCAATGACAATATTAGCATAGGAGTTGAACTTTCACCTTTAGATTCTTGAATATTGAATTTTAAAGCAATGTTCTAACAAACAGCTTTTGACAGAATAGCTCAGTTGTTGCCTTAAAAGTCATTTATTTGAGAATCTAAAGATAGGCCAGTTGATACCTGAAGAAGAATGGAGAAGAATACTATTTAAAGCATTGCATAATTACTAATCTTATGTGGTATAATTAACAAGTTTAAATAAAATTTAAAATTGTCTATACATTCCACGTTTACTGATAGATGATGGAAATGGTCCAACATATCACATCTAATACACCATCTTCACAAATCTTTTAATGCTATTTTTTGTGGATTTTTATGCAACAATAATCATTCATAATCTCACCATAAAATAATTTAAAAATAAGTAAGTCATATCTAAATTTTGATCATTAATCTTGTTTCGTCTGTTACCAATGATCAATTATATGAGCAATTATTTCTATTAATACAACTAAATAATATGTATTTTACTCTGAATATATTTATATATAAAATAACTTTATTGTATTTAATATTACACATTATATAGCTATTCCTGCTTAATTAAAATTACATGTTAAGTATTTATATGTTTACCTTTAATAGCATAACACAATTTATGAATAACTTAATGTAAAGCTTGAAATAAAGATTTGTTTAAGAGCTACTCTGAGAAAATATAGAGATGGCAGCACTCATCAATATGTTAATTGATAATAGCAATGAAAGTAATTTACTCTTTAAGGCTTGAATGAGATCTTTATCAACAAGGGAATAGACATGTAAATGGAAAAATGTGGGTGATTTAGTCTACAAGTTATATAAGGAATGCCATAGAAAATATTAGGCATCTGTTAATCGAATGTAAATGCCTGAAAGTAGAAAGGATACAAATAATGAAGTTATGGAAAAATAAATATAAGTAAAGGGATTATACAGAAAGTGGGTTATTGGTTTTTATGCTGGATTTGGGAAAGGATAAGGAGGATTTAGATATAAAGGCCATAGCGTTGACAAAGATTATGCTGTAGAAATGGGATAGAGCAGTATATGGGAAAACTTAGGGTGAGGAATAGAAAAGGAAGGTAAAATGGCTAACAGGTTTCTCTGGGCATAGTTGCTGAGAGATTCCTGGCACTGTATAAGGAGAAGTCACATCACATCACATCATATGCTAGATACTTAAGCAATTTTTTTAAAAATTTACCATGGTAAGATATGCATCAATTTATCAACAAATATTGCTAGTTATCAGGATTGGCCATGGATAAACTATTGAAATTTTTTTATGTTTACACATCCTGGACTGAAATTTAATGAATAAATCTGACAGGAAATGATATTACTATTGCATTATAAAATCTTTTACTTTAATAAATAGTAGTAGGCACATTCTTGCATCATGTAGCAGAACTAAATGATTTCATTTTTATATTTATATTTGTACCAGATTGACAATAATATTTATTTACTTAAATTAAATGTAGATAAATTCAATGAAAAAAAAAACCCCACAAAAAACAACAACAACATCATTACTATTAAAGAGTAAACCTTTGAGTAAATGACGTTTTTTTATTTTGTTCATGATTATAACTGTAAGAAAATAAAATAAAAAAACTTTTGATTCAGCATCATATATAATTCTATATTTAAATGAATGTAAGAACATTATACTTCTTTAGTTTGGTATATATGTTAATGTGATACGTATGTATTACTCAAGCAAGATGATGAAAATCACAGTCACGAACAAATGTATATGTAAAGACCTAATTATAATATCTTCTAAAAAAAGAAATTAATTTTATAAGTGAATATTAGATAATATTCCAATGAGAAGAAAATTATTAGTCAAAATGTATTATTTTTGGTTTGGTTACCACTTGTAATAAATTTAGATTGTTAAAAATGTACTTGAGATCATTTCTCACAAAAACTTAAATGTGTGTTTGTTCCGTTTTCACTAAATAAAGTTATAGGTGGCTATTTTTCAAAATAAAAAAATCTTTATAAATTTAGATAGTGTAACATAATTTTTCACAAAAAAAAATGTAAATCTGTATTAGTAAATGTATATATCATTTCCAATAAATAAAGTTATAGGTTATTATTTTCCCAAATAAATATTGCCAGATGAATGTGTAGGTGAAATCTTATTACCGACTAATATGTAAGTGCCTCTAATGTATCTGAATATTTTACCATCGCACTTAATGATCATTTTAACATAAAAAATGCCTTACTGCCCCCTATAAAGCTAAGCCTTAAGTGTGTATTGTAGGATTCAAACTGTTATCATTCCGTATTTATATATGATAATTCATTATTTTTATTCAATTTCTTGTTTGATCAGCTGTTGTCTCATTGACTTTGTAATTATAAGTGCAATTTTATCAAGTTTCTTGTTTTACCATTCCTCATAAGCTTTAATTTTAAAATTTAAAATTACATTATTGCACAATAAAATATTTTAGCATAAGCTATCTGCCTTTTTTAAAATTAATTCAATAGAAGATGATTATATTTGGAATAAAAAAAATGCCATATTGATTTTAATGTCAGAACTAATCAATAAAAATAAAGGCTAAATCTTATATTATATTTAAAATATTAAATTTTAAAGCAAGCTATAGTTTGACTGTAGCTACCTAAAGGTCGTTATTCATTTTCCTCAGCTGCAATAAAAAAAAATTTTTTTAACAAAAAAAAGTAAATAAAAATTAAACATGTTTATTAATCAGTGTGTATTGCCACATGTATATTGGTTTTATGAGATGGAGTGGATAGCTGAAAATTATTTGAAAGTCTACGTTCAAATCTCTTATAACATCTAAAATTCCAAGTGTATAAATTATATTTGTATTCAATCAAAGAATAGTAACAACTCTCTCCATACATTAGTACCAACCAGTGCAAAAATAAGATATGGTGATCATTCGATGTTTAATGGTTTAATCAAAAATTGTTTACAAGTTAGTAATTTGGTGTTCAATATTTAGATAAAAGCTCAATTAGAGGGGATTTGAACCCAGACTTTCAAGCTCCCTTTAGTCATTCATTCCATCTTATACAACTGACACATATAACCACATGTGAAAAAGATAAACGATCTCCTATATACCTATTTAATGCTAAACCAGCACTTATCAGTTAGCCCAGATCATCACCTCCCATATAAATATATATATATATAATCAGTGCTAAATTTATATTAAGATAGCAAATGTTCAAACTTTAATGGACAGGCATCTCCATCTATGTATTTCATGCTGAATGAGCACTCATCAATTGGTCTGAATCATCATCTCCCCAACATGTATATACAATCAGTACTCAGTTTATATTATGATAGCAAATCTTTAAACTTTAATGAGTGCTGGTTCAGCACAAAATTCATATATATTGGAGAGCATTTATCTTTTTCACATGTATGTGGTCATGTGTAGTGGTTGTATAAGTTGGAGTACATGACTGAAGGGAGCTTGAAAGTCTGGGTTCAGATCCCCCCTAATTACATCTAGCTTAAAGTATAAATACTATGCATGTATTTAAATATAAAAGCTCAATGTAAATAAATGTAAATATAAAAGGTAATATAATTACTGTTTAACATAAAAGATGATGTTGGAAGCAATTAAATGTCTTATTTTTTATTAATACTAGTCAGCTAAATTTTTAATTTCAAAATAAAATGAGTGATTTTAAAAAAGAAAAAAATCTGAGATAACATTTAAATAGAAAGCAAAGCTATAATTATTGAATAATTTATAAAAGTTTTACTACATAATAAATATATAGACTTTGAAAAGCATTACAATATAATTAGTGGGAAAATCACAGTATTGTTAACAGAGAACATAATAGGAATATAATATGGAAAAGCAAAACATTGATATTATTGAATAATATCACATATATTTTGATATTCTTATTTAAAATTTTTAATGTATGAAGACTATTAGAGTTAATTTATTATTACTTGATAATTAAGTTCACAAATATAAATATGGATTTTGACTAAGACAAATTTTCTAATAAATTAAAACATACACATACAGAATTCTGTACAAAATCGGTGTATTTAAAAATAATGGGAAAACAAACAAAAAAGAATTAACACAAATTTTTTGCATATGAAAAATGACACAAATATTTAATAATATACTGTTCAGGATAGATTTTAAATCTAATAAATATGGCTAAGAATAACTTATTTGGGTGTAAAACTTTCAATAAAATGACATAAATTTTTTTTATTATACCAAGTAATAAAGAAATTAAGTTGTTTAAATATCATATAGAAAGAAATGGTTATTTGAATTAAAATTTAAAAAAGAGACTCTCTAAAATTAAAGATAAAAAATCATATTTTTATAAAGTGATCTTTGTATTACATTCAAATATCAGCCTTTCAAGCTAATTGTGCATACGCTTTTGCAAGTGTTAATAATAATAAATGAATACTTTCTCTCCAATACAAGATATAGTATTTATGCAGGAATAAAATGAATCTATTTATTCCTACGACTCAAATGCTTATATATGAGCAAATCTGAAGTACTGTCAAGGAAAGCATGAGGAAAAACCACTCACTTTAAATTACTATATACAATGTCTGAATGATATTTGTAAAAAACTTATATAAAAACATCAGGAATATATTTCTCTGATTGATTGTATATTTATAAAAGTTAATAGACATAAAATTTTGAAGTATGTTATAAAAAAGAAAAGGCAGATAAAAAATAAAAAATATTAATAAAATTGTGCATATAATAGTAGAAATAATGCAGTATAATTATAACAAATGCATAACATTAAACTGAAAAAGTATAAAACCACTAGAAATATATAACTGATGATGATTATATCACAAATTTTATGCCATACATTTTATATTAGCATTGATATCTATAATCCATTTTATATTATTTTAGATTCATTATTAAAGCCAGAGTCATCAAAGATATTAAGTTTTTGCATCAATCAAAGCCTTGGTTTAGTATCTTCTCTTTGCCTCAATCATTAGAGTTTATTAATTATTAATGCTTACATATGTAGCTACAAAGTACAAAGATAAAAATTAAATTACTGCAGTCAACCCAGTAATAAAATAAGAAAAAAAAAACATTAGAAACTAATTTCTAAGATAATAACTCAATAATCTCCACATTTGAAATAAAAAAATTTAAAAATCAAATATTTTAAAATAAATATATATATATTAATATGTATAGATATTAAATCCAAGATTTTCAAAGGCTACAGACATAAATGAAATGTTATCCAAGTACATTCATATATAATTTATTCTCAATGAATTATGCATGCACATACCCAGATAATGTTTTATTTACAATATAAAAATATATCTATCTAAAGCGGTTAGTTGGTTGTTTAAAAAAGTTGGCACTAACAAGCGCTTTGAACATTCCATCATCGGATTTTCAATGAAATAGAAGGCTGAAGAGTTGTGAGTTGGAATAGTTTGAAGCCTGTCCATTAAAGTATGAAGATTGGCTATCTTAATATAAAGCTGAGCATTGATTATATATATGTATGAGGATAGTAATTTAGATCGAACTGATGATTGCTGGTTTAGCACGAAATATGTATATTAGTGAATAATTATCTTTTCAACATGTATGTGATCAGGTGGGTCAGCAATATGAGATGGCACTGAGAGTAGTGGATCATGTGAAAGTCTAAGTTCGAATCCTGCACATATTACATATATAAATGCAGGTTTAAGCCTGTACAATGTATTAATAATATAGTATCATAATGTAGTAGTAAAAGATCAAAATAATATATATTGATTTAGTGAAATGAATGCTTAATACAAAATAACAAAGTTTTACATACATTTTAAGATTATTAAAATTAATTCAGGAAATGCAAAAATAATGTTGAACATTAAAACATAAATGTTATAATGCAATGTCAATTTTTTGTAAGAAATTAATTAAACATATGTATATAATTATCAATAAAGCAAGTCATATATAATGTGACATTACTTTTATAAGCTTGTATTTACAAAAATTTAATACAGAGAGTGTACCAATAGCTCAAACAAGCTCTTAATTGATAAGTGCAGTAAGAGAAAATATTTAAAATCTCTATTCGAAATACTCTTATCCCCAGACTAATTGTTTTTGAGCTTATGGCTCACCTCTGTGAGGAGCTAGAATTTCAGCCACTAGAACTAAAATATCAACTCAAAATCCAGCACTTATTTCATATGTAATATTTAAGTAGAAACTTTGAAACCAATTGGTCTGGGAATAAGAGTATTTCAGATAGAGATTGTAAATATTTTCTCTTACCACACTTATCCATTAAGAGCTTGTTTGAGCTATTGCTATGCTCTCTGTATTACATTTTTGTAAATACAAGTTAAAAAAGCATTGCCACATTATATATGACTTTCTTTATTGATAATTATAATTTTATCTTTATGGCTTTGGCTATGCTGAGGCTATTAATATATGCTAGATCTGAATTTGGTTCAGTCCATATAGCTAGTTAAGTTAGATAGCTGGAGTAAAAGACATTTTCATGCCTAAAAATTTCAGAGTTTCTACTTAAATATTATGTATGAAATAAGTGCTGGGTTTTGAGTTGATATTTTAGATCTAGTGTCTGAACATTCTTGTTCCTCACTGAGATGAGCCATAAGCTCAAAACCAATTGGTTAGAGTGTTTCGGATAGAGATTTTAAATATTTTCTCTCACTACACTTATCAATTAAGAACTTGTTTGAGCTATTGGTATGCTCTGTATTACATTTCTGGAAACATATATATATATATTTATGAAATGAACATTTTATTATCCATTTCAACAACAACAACAACAAAATTATGCAATCAAAGTGATATGCAAATTTGTTTGTTTTTTTTTTCCAAAAAAAGAACTGAAATGAGTTGTTCAAAAAAGAGTAAAAAAAATTATAAGCATCAACTTTTTTTTTTCTTAATCAATCAGACTAGTTCCTTTCTTCAATAGAAAAAAGAGAAATACCAGCAGTTGATAATCTGACCTTAAATACTTGACACATTGCTTTGAATAACTCCAGTGAAAAAATGAAAAAATAATGCTTATTTTAAATGATAAACCTGAAAATTACAAGATTATATTATCAGCATAAATGAATTGTTTTAATATTCATCAGAATTAAAAAAAATAAATTACAATTATTTTATTTTGTAAGTTTTATATATATAAAGGACTAATTGAATTTACCTTAATTATTTTGAGTTTGTATTTAATACCTATTAATCTGGATAATATTCTGTAGAAATTGTCAGTTTAAAAGGAAAAAAAGAAATTGTTGTATTATTATATAGGTTATATTAACCATTTGTAAAAACATTCTTTTAATACCTATCAAATGTATGTTACTTTGTACAAATTATTAGTTAAAAAGGAAAAAGTAAAGAAGTAACAATAATAATGTAAAATGCAGTATTTTCAAATAAATTGTTCAAGTGTTAAATAGTTATAGTTAACGATGTGATTGTACCCATCAAGTTCATTTGTTCATAGTTAACCCTATGTTGTTTTTACTGAGGATTTGATTTCATGTACTTGAATTTATATTATATATATATGCAGTTGTTTGTTCTCATTGTTAAACATTTCCATATATTTACATCCATATGGTAAAAAACAGTCTTATCTAATTTTAATAAATTAGAGATTGGTCTTAGAATGAGCCATTCCTGTAAATGTTGTAATTATAGTGAATTAGGATTTTTTGGACCAAAAGACCAATCTTTACAGTTATTGTTATGCTTCTTATGGAAGTAATATAATTTGCTACTTCTTTTTTCCTATGTATTGAATTCTATTATAACATATCATACCATTTATAACTTCTTAGACACTTTATCAATACTGTTATTTGTATTATTTGTATTACACTAACAGTTTCGACTGTCCTGCAGTCATCATCAGAGTTCTTGTTGATTCTATTAAGTTGGGTTTTGGTAATAGAATCAACAAGAACTCTGATGATGACTGCAGGACAGTCGAAACTGTTAGTGTAATACAAATAATACAAATAAAAGTATTGATAAAGTGTCTAAGAAGGTGTAAATGGTATGATAAGTTATTGTTATGTAAAGATAGCAATAAAAATTATGTTTTATTGAATTAGGATTAGGATATAAAAGACCATTTCCTATAGATGTTAGTATTCAAAGACAGTATTGGCATCTATCCTATTTAGCATATACATATGCGTTGGTACTAGGAAACACATGAGTTAAAATTTTTTATATTTATGGGTTCAAATATTTTTAGAGTTATGTTTTAAGTTTAATGAAGTTGGGGTTTGACATATGATGAATGTACTCTAGTCTCTATAAATCTATTAATACTATAATGTAAATTAAGATTAAAATTAACTTGGTAATGCAGCATTGGACATTTGAATGTAATAATGCACTTTTGCATGCATATGGAATAAGACAATGTTATGTAGAGATGAAAAGGATTTTATTAAAATAAAATGTATATTAATTAATAACTATATTTTATAATCAAATTACTATTTGATTTGTTAATGTCTTTAAATATAAGTTAGTATGTATGGTTTACCCTTATTCATTGGGAGTGAATTATGTACTTCATGATCTAGCCTGGTATTACAAATAGGGATTGTATATGATGGTTACTGTTATTTGATGAAATAAAATATTGTTTAAAATATACATGTGTTGGGTTATTTCCTGATATTTAAAGTCAGTGGTGCCCAATGCTCCCTCTAAGATGTGCAAATGGGTAGCACTTAAAAATTAGTGCATGAAGAAAATACATCTGAGTACAGTAAAATTTGCTATGTTTCATTTAGAAGAAAGATTTCTGAAAATGAGATACAAAAATGGACAGCATTTAACTTAATGACATTTCCCACAATGTGATATTAATTATGGCATTGAAGAAGTTGAGCATCTTTGCCTAAAATATTAAACCACTTTAAGTGATAAATCATTTGTAATAAGACAATATAATGATTTTAAATTCACTGTGAAAGAAAAAAAACAAATGAAAATTGATAATTACTTTTGTGGATATGGTATCATTTTCATCAGAAAATGAACAGTTTCAGGACATTTCAAAATTATTGGATATTTGTGGAACATTTTTTGAAACTATTCTTGATTGTGAAGATTTCAGTTAGATGAATTTAATAAAAAAATAAACAAAGAAATCATTTATGAAAAAGTCATTTGTATATGATGATGAGAGTAAAACCATATCAAAGTGATGGAAACATCATAAATTTTGATTATGTATATGCAGAATGATTAAATTGTAAAGATAGAAGAGAAAAGATATAATATTATATGTGACGATTATAATTCAGTAGACTATTTCTTCTTGTATTAATTTATTATTGTGTAATAATTTTATTTTTATAAACAATTTTAGTGTTCTATTAAATGTAATAACTACATATATTGTAACGATATAAATATGTCATTACATTAACTTAAAATAAAATCTTAAAGTTCGCAAATAAAAATAAAATCTATTAAAGAAAAAAACTAAACGCTAAAATTAAAATGTTTGTTAAACGTATATATTCGCACAGATTCAAAACTTTAAAAATATTTTTTTTTAAAAAAACAAATAAATAAGTATTTGAACGTACAAGACTTAAAGATAAAATATTTTTGTAAATGGAAATGATTGTTTATTAATTATCCAAAAGCTGTGTAATTAAAAAGTCAGATCAAAATTAGATAAGGAATAAAGAATTAGCTTGTCCAATATAGAAGCAGCAAATAAAGGCCCGGACCATAACGAAAAAATGGAAAAGTGACGTCTTTGTTCATGGAATCCATAGGAAGACTATAAAAAGAAAAATATTGAGTTCCAGTCAGTTTTTCCGGTTTGTTTTTGAGGGTCGGTGATAGGACGCACATATCACACTCTCTCTCTCTTTTAAAAAATGAACTGACTGTGATACCAAAATGAACCAACTAATGATACCTCTGGAACATCTGACCGGGTTTTCAAATAAAGACTCCGTGGAAATTTACATCAAGAGCAGTGATTTCTTCTACTGTAAGCTATTGACATGAACTCTAAAATTTAAAAATAATTAAGAACTTTCATTCAAGCTTATGAACTTATATCTGACTTTTAAGTTTAAAATCAATTGAAAATGTTTAAATTTATATGTTTTGCATTGATAAACATCATTTCCATTTTTTTTTCTTATTGTATAAATTATTTATTGTATTAATACTTATCGTATAAATTATTTAAATGCATGAAATTTAAAGTTGGGTATAGACATTGCATAGATTCGTTAGCGGTTAATTATGTTGCTGTTTCATAGTCGATTGGAATATATAAGTCATCATGTCACTGTGGTGTCTTATGATGAACACCATTGGGTTTTTTTTTGTATTCCCTATGCAATTGACATTAGCGATGACTTTGTATTTTGATCGGTTATGTTTATTTTGGAATGTTTTTAACCATGGAATCCGTGCAGCCAATCTATACTCAACATTTTAAAACAAATTTTATAAAATTCATCTGTGTGAACATAATAAATGTTAAATTTAAGTCGGGCATGAATGGCTGTATAGATTTGTAAAGTTATATATAGTTTAAGGGAGAGTAATCTTAGGTTATTCATTTCGTAGTTGAATTGGCTCAATGGATTGGATATATTTGTGTAATTAGTAGATGTAGTATGAGATACGCTATGGGCAGGATTGCACATATATGCCACACACCTTCTGTTTGCCTATGGATGGGTTATAAGACAGCAAAGGACCGCAATCCATTCCTATGGAGTTTTATGTTTATTGTTCTACTCGCCAACAGATGCAGCATTCCTGTTGGTGGAGAGACAATGTCTTCTCTAACTCTACTTACCATTCAGACGTACATTCCTGACAATATAGTATTTTGTGTTGTCATATTTTCATGCTACATTAAATACATAAATGTATCAGGTGGATTGACGCCAGTTTGTCTGCGAACTTTTTGGCCTAAGGTTAAATAAGGGATAGAATATTTTCTTTTCAAATGCAGATCTATGTAGTCTATTGATACTTGACTCACTAAATAAATATTAAACTCATTATTGAAATCTATTTAAATGTAAAATTAAAGATTAATATAAACATCTAAAATGTTAAACTTATTCCTCAAATTAGAATGATTTTATATGTGCATAAATAAATATTTTTATGTGTTAATTTCTGGCAGTGGCTTTTATTTTTTTTTATATTTGAGATATAAAGTTATATTTTATAATCTCTGCTGTTCCACTGAGCTAGTGACCTGGGCTAATGATCTAAATATTTAAATAATGTGGAATCTTAACAGCACGTATCTGCCTACTCTATAAATTTTTCTAGGTTTAAATGCCTAGATGGCACCCTGTGGAGCAGATATCGTAGTTTGCGGTTAGATTCAATCTTCACTTTCTTTTCGATCGTTACAATATGCATATGATTTCTATGATCTATAATATTCAAATAAAATGTTTTGAAATTAAAATTTCAAATTATAATTTTTATTACAAATTTTTACTTACATAATTGATTGTAAAATGGTGCAAAAATATTTCCATTTGATAAAAAATGCACAGACTAAAAGAAATGTGCACTAAGTTAGTAAAAATTAGAGAGAACATTGGTGGCCCCATATAAATTATATAAATAGATAAAGGTAAATGTTGAATTATACTTGATCTGATCATTACAATATATTTCAAGCAAACAAAATGTGAAAAGAAATAAAAATTTAATTTTGTAATAATAAAAAATAATGTAACGGTTAAAATATTTTATTTTGAATACATTGTTATACTAATATTAAAATAAATATTTTAGTTAATAACTTTAAACAAAGGAAAATATTTTTTACCTTCTTTATTATGGAATTTTTCTTAAGAAAGTAAAATAATAAAATAATATTTTAGATAATATTTAAAAACTGATAAAAACTTTCTATTAAAAATAGCCTATAATAAAACTTTTATAATGAATGGTAGAAACATTTTCTGAAAGATCTAAAATATTTGCTATTAAAACTATATAAAAGTTATCTTAAGAGTATATTTCCAGTGATGTTGTGTTTACAATAAGTGCATGGACATGCCACTAACATCTAGTTCGTAAGCTATAGATTGCTGAAAACAGGATGTCAAACAAGCCTAAGAAATTTTAAGCTTGTCTGTAATATATATATATATATATGATAAACAAAACAAGTTATAATTTTCGTAACTTGCTTATAGCTTACATTTTATGATCACTAGATGGAACTTTACTAATGTGAGCCAACTAGCTTGAAACCATGGTTTATTGGTTTGAGACAATTTGAAAGAGATATTGAATTCTATCTCTCTCAGCATTTTTGTAAACAAAGCTTGATAGTGGGCTATGATCATAAAATGCAAGCTATAAGCAAGTTACGAAATTTATAACTTGTTTTGTTTATCATAAATGTACCCTTGAAGGTTTTTGCAATGATATAGATTGCAGAGGCTTTTACTATATGGTGAAACTGAACTGAATTCAGACCCATATAGCTATCTAGTTTGTTTGACTGGATTTGAAGATATTTACGTATCTGAAAAAATTGTGCTTTCAAACTGATAAAAACATGTTTCACTAATGCTGTTAGTAGAGTTGGTGTTTAGATATAGTTTCTGATCTTCCTACCCTTTACTGACCTGAGCCAACTAGGTCGAAAACATGGTTTAAAGGTTAGAGACAATTTGAAAGAGATATTGAATTCTATCTCTCAGTGTTTATGTAAACAAAGCTTGATAGTGGGTTATTGGTAAAGCTCCATCTAGTGATCATATATATATATATATATATAACAATTGAACTGCTCCAATTTTAATAGCTGTAAAAAGTATAATTTTCTCATGTAATTTCTGACTCATATAAGGCAAAAATAAGTTCTATGGAGCATTTTTTCCTCTTGTTAACTGATGTCTTCTAATATTATTGATGTGACTGATCTACATCATCATCCTTTGCTTTTTTATATGTAATTTTCTATCAGTGACATTGTGTTATTAATAACATTTTAATATTTTACAATCTCATCCAATATCCTTAGAATAGTTTCTAGCTTATGACATTCATCAGTGATAAGCATTGGATCTGAGAGCACTGCACATAAATCTTAGGACCTAATGCATAATAAGATTATAAATATAATATCAAAATTAATCAATTTTGCTTGAAATTGATAACATCATAACAACAGATACAATAAGATTTGCTACAATTTTATTGAGTTTAATCAATGGTGAATTTAATCAAATTAAATGCTTTCCTTAGCTAATTTTAGTTTTAATTTGTATGATGCCTTGCACAGTTTGACAGAATGGATAGAACATGTGACTTTCGATCGGGATTCCCAGTATTGATTATGAACTTTTTAGCAATGAAGTTATAAGCCTTTTTTTTTTTATTTATGTGATGTTAATCTTAACTCCAAATTACTTTATCTTTTAAAATTGTTTCAATTTAGTATGAACTGGCAGAAACTCTTTACCTATTAGTTTAATAAAAGAATTAAAATTAATGTAAAAAACTTTCTAAATAATAAATAAGAAATAAATATTTTCTTTAAAATTAAGAAAGTTGATTTTCTCTTTCTCATTACTTTTCAATTTATGATATCTTGGCCCATGTTGATTACCTCAATTGATGATGTACTTTGTTTAAAAAGATTTTAAAATTGTGGATTATTAGTTTATTCCTAATCTAATTTTGTTTTACAATTTTTAAATGATAAAATGGTTACAACTTTTAATCACAACCTTAATTTTTTTTTGTGTATTGGTTTATAAATTTTTATAGGAATTTTCTCAATTTTATTGAATATTATTTGAAAGCAATTACAATCTGTATTGTAAAACAGAAATATTTGTTTCAATTTGTAGTATTAAAGTTTACTGTAAGATATGCTATTTTATTATGTTAAAAACAGATTCTTTACTTACCTCTGTAGTTCTGTTTGATTGGCATTTTATTTAATTAGTTTTTGTGGAGAATTTGATTAGTTTTTTTCCTTTTTTTAACTTCAAAGTGACTTTTGAAACGTTTAATTAAAATTGGTCATGGAATAATGAAAGTTAGATTTTCTCAATGTTTTGCTTTTCAAAAAAAAAAGTTTATTAAGTACTACATAAATCACTGAAGTTGTATTTTTTATAATATAATAAAATTTAACTTGAGTTATTCACTATTTTTTCTATCAGCTTACTTAGAATTTTATGAAGTATTTAATTATAACAGTAATAATCTAAAAGATTCATGAATCAAATGGCATTTGAAAGTACAAAACTCAACAATTATTTAAACTAAATTGTCCTGTTTATAAATTTCATTAATCTGATTGATGACTGATCTCATCATCATCATTTTAAATCAATATTTATCCACAGCAGGCTGATAGTATCTCCAACTTCAATCCATATATTAGCTATATGATTTAAATATTGTGAAAAAGATCATGTTTAATTGGATTTATATTTCTATAAGTAATTTCTAAAAATAAATTAAAAGTAATTGTTTTTCCAGGTTAGATAAATTATTTGTGGTAGTTATGATGTAAAGTGTTCATAATGTTTTGTTATATATTGTAACCTTAAATTCTCAATTGGTAGAGCATTTGCCTTAAATTCAGTATTCAAAAATCTAAAGGTGTGAGTTCAACTTCTAAGCAAGAATTGTTACTGTGCATATAGGCCAGCAACACCTGAAGAAGAGTGGAGAATAATACTACTCAAAATGTTGTGTAATTACTAACATGTATTGTCTATTTGTGTGTTATTACTAACAAAGTTGTTTGTATTTGGAAAGTTTACAATTTTCTATACATTCAACATTCACTCATAAATGATGAAAATAGTCCAACATATCTCATCTTATAGCTTATTTTCTATTTTAATAAGTCAGTGCATACATTTAAACATGATAAATAATTTAATGTGTTAAAATATTAGTTGTAAAGACTGTTATTATAAGATATTTCTTTTATGATAAATTTAAATAAAATGAGCTTAATTATTTTTAAAGTAATAGTTTAGCCTACTCTGTAATTATTAAATGTTTTGAAACAATGGATGTTGCATTGTTATTCCTGTGAAGCTTACTTATAGCTTAAAATACTATTATATGCTAGATATAGTTTTATTAAGCAAGTTGTTTTAATGTAAAACAAACTTGTAAATAATTTAACAATACTTTATTATATTCTAAATAACAAATAGTTACAATTCATTTTAAAAGTAACATTCTAATCTTTCAAGTGTGTGTGCATGCATGTATTTGTTTTGACTTAAAAGTAAAATGTTAAAGAAATTGATTATAATTTAAGTTTTTTTGTTTAGGAAAATTAATATTTAAAACAATTCATTTTGTCATGTTTTGTTTAAATGTTTGTTATTCTAAAACATTATATTTTAAATCTTAAGAACCTTTTTTGAAAAATAATTCCATAAATTCTACACTATATACATAATCATGATTGAAATGATCAACTATTAGCTTTGAATTATTTAAAACATCAATAGGCATTAAATTAATCTTTATTCTAGAAAATTGTAAAAAATTTTCCTTAAAAATATACTTTTTAACAATAGCCTCAAAGTTGCTCAATTTAGTTGATTTTAAAAAATTAACTTGAATAGAATAGAAAATCATTTTAGTTTTTAATTACAACTTTTTTGATTTCTATATTAAGGACTTTTTGTTGAGTTTTATAATCTTCATTACAAGATAACTTTTTCAAAGTCTTTTAGAATTTTTTTTCTGTTAACTTTTGATATTAATTGATTTCATAATCAAATTATTTCTTTTCAAATTTTTTTTAAAAAAACAAAAAACAAAGAATCTTTATTCAATGCTAAATCTTACCGTGAAATAACATAGTAGTTAATGTACAAAGTATATTTATTATTTAAACCCCCCAAAGACAATTGTCCTTGACAACCAGTAGGCATTGTTTAGTGACCTATATAGAATAAACATGTCCACAATAAAAAATTCAGATCAAGCCAAGTCCAATTGGAAAGGTAATTAAGCTCCAAGTTGCAGTGTAAATATCTGGTGATGACAGTGTTCTATCTCTAAGCCTGCACCTTTTGAGCATATTGTGGAATAAGTTCACAGTGTTCTTTGTTGTTGGGTTAAATATGATTTTACATCTGATAGACCATAAAATATACAACAGGAACATTGATATCCTGATAAAGGAGAAATATCCACTTTTAATGCAATCCGATAAGGAGAGAAAAAAAGGGTTTGATTGTTTTGTATTGGAGAATGCTTCAATTCTATGTATATTGGGCATCTGACAATGGAACAGAAAATGAGAAGCAGTTTCTTCTTCTCTCAGACAAAGTTGACATTTGGGATTAATCTTCATAATCCCTATTTTAAATGACATAAAAAAATTGGTTGGTAAAACTTCCAGATTGATTTTCAAAACAAAGCCTAAGTATTTGGGCTCTAAGGTCCATAGTTTAAATTTCCTTATTATTACTCTATTTGTCACACACAAGAGGGTCAACTCTAGGTCAGTAGAATTATGTACAAAGTTATATGCATGCCAATATGTTACTTTTCCATTGAAAGTATTGCCCAGGATTGGAATATGCTTCTCAAGTTGGCCAACCAGGGAAGCAATCCAGATTAGACCATTAGGCAGTTTCAAATCTTTCTTTTATATATTTTATAAAAGAACAATGTTCTATAAAATCTTTAATCCTATCAACAAAAAATGAAAAAGCCCAATTTACATTATTCATTTCAAAGATTAGATTTCAGTCATATTCAGTAATTAAGGAATTCATTCATGAGATAAAAGTCTTAAAATATTTATTCCTAGAAGAAAAATTCTTTTTAAAACAATTCTTCTGTTGGACTTAAGACACTATTCCAAAAATATTATTTTCAAAAGAATATTTTCTGGCCATCTTGCAAAGATATGATCAGTAAATGACGATGACAAAGATGTAATATGTGTGGGATGAGATAAACATTGGATAAAGCTACAAAGTGATAGAATATTCAAATAAGTTTGAGCAGCTGGAAATAATTTTACCAGAAATATCTAGGCTCAAGTCACCAATAATAATAATGAATTTAACCTTTAACCTAGTAAATCAATCATGAAGTTTGTTATTAAAAATGTCAATTGAATGATGATGGTGGTGGTGGTGGTGATGATGATGATAATAATAATAATAATAATAATAATAATAATAATAATAATAATAATAATTGGAAAATATTCATTTATTCTGAAGCTAATGAGAAGAAAGCTTTCAAATGTGAAGGATATTTATAGTGTTAGAAAGGAAACCATTTGATCTAGTCATATATGTATATATATACTGAAATTATCTAGCATTTGGTAGCCAAAATATAATGTATAATAGTTCAAAACGAGATCAAAAGTAATTATATCACCTAAAATTGCAGTCAAACAAAATCAATTTAACCAAAACCAACTGCAAGAGGGTGGTCATGTTCACATTCAACATCTGTGATACTTATGACTTAAAATCCCAGTCAAACAAAATCAATTTAACCAAAACCTTTAAGGTTATCTATATCAAGCAAGGCACTTAATATTTTCTTCACTAATCAAGACACACACACATAATTGATCTCACAATTACAAATCAGATGGCATAAGTGCCACTATTATTAGTGTCATCTAAACAGTTCCACGTCAACCATCCATTTTGCCTAAAACACAAAGATATTATAGCTGCCATATGCAACATGACATCAGAAAGACAATGAATAAACAACTGCAGCAAGCCAAACCTCCACACATCATAATAAATCAAACAGCTACTCACATCACAGAGGTACTCCATGCCCTCAACCCATTAAACCAGCACCAATGGAAACCAAAATAGGGCCATCCATTAAAAAAGAATACACCATCAAAGACAGCTAAAACAAATGCAGTGAATAGTCCATTGATGATCACTAGCTCCCAGAAAAAGACCTCTCTCCCATGGATCTTATCTATGATCAAACTGACAACCAATGTGCACCAACAGATGGGGTCAATATTTCATCACCAATGACTAGCTTCTCCATAGAAGACCTCTCGCTCATTCAGTCATAACCTATAGCATGGATAGCCAATTGCCATGCCAAAAAACTTTAACTAGCAAGACAACACAACCACAGACAACAAAAAACTCCAATAGTTCTTGTAGTATCTACCATCCATAGTAATCAATTGAGAATGACACACATGCACACATGAAGCCCTGTCATCAAGGACTTTATAATGAACTAGTGCACACCAGTACATATAGACTATTAACCTTACAAAACTCATGTAAAAATAGCAAAGTATCATAAATATATGCACACATAAGTACTATTATATAAAAACATTACCCCAATGTATACACACGCCTTGTTTGAGTCAATGATTCACGTAAATTCAAACCCTGAGTCATGTGATTACTATTATTTAAAGCTCATAAGCAACACAATCTGTTATCCCATACATAATTGTAACCCCCCACCTATATATTTAAATATAATAAACTTACACATGTAATCCCAGTATTTACCAATGTAAGCATATATATATACATGAATTAAAACAAGTGTTAACTTTGATCTGTAATAAAGTTCCTTTTTGAAACCTAATAATAATAATAATAATAATAATTCAATTTAATTCAATTTTATTTAATACCAATAACAACAACAACAACAATAATAACATCAATAACAATAGTAATAACAACAACAATAATAATAGTATTAGAAATAATAATAATATAAAATAAAACAAAATAGTTTCAGCATTTTGTAATAGTTACTTGTAAAATTTATTACTGCCACTAATACTTTATTATTACAGTAATTAATGTAAAATAGATATATGCATAGTATTTGGTTTGCTATAAAATCTAATTCAATACCTTCTATTATTGGGATTCCTCACTGTATTAAAGAAAGGTTAATGATCTTAAAAGTTGCCTTGTATAATGGTACTAAAACTGATTTTATCATTGCCTTTGCTACTACCTTAGATTTAGAGAAAGAAAGCTTATATTAGTTGTATTTTTATATTGGACTATTTCCATAATCTAATATGAGTATTGAATGTCTAGAGATCATTACCTTAAAATTCAATACTCAAGTATCTAAGCATCCAGGTTCGAGTTCTATGCTAGTACTGCCACTAGTCAGGCCAGCAACACCCAAAGAAGAGGGCTGAATAATACCTCTTAAAATGTTGTGCCTATATTAACTGTTTGATGTACTATTTACTATCATTTGAATGTATTTGGAATATTTAAATAAAGTTAAATTTTTCTAAAGACATTCAATACTCATACTAGATGATGAAAATAGTTTAATATAAAAATACA
Source organism: Epiperipatus broadwayi (assembly GCA_028023455.1). Classification (NCBI taxonomy): domain Eukaryota; kingdom Metazoa; phylum Onychophora; class Udeonychophora; order Euonychophora; family Peripatidae; genus Epiperipatus; species Epiperipatus broadwayi. Next base: position 1,859,808 of record JAQFVV010000070.1, on the reverse strand, counting down.
ACTAGAACACCATCATCACAAATTTTCAGGAAAGTTTCTATTACTTTTGGATAGCATTATTACCACCAATGAAAGGTTGATTTTTTCTTCTTTGTGACTTTAAGCATGTGTAGGCATAAATAGTAGACTTTACCCTAAAGTTACTGGGAATAATGGTATTGAGGCTGCAAATTCAAATGGTTTATTATTAAATTTCTGCACACCCATAAATTGACTATCACAATTAATTTGTTTGGGCAGGGAAAACTCTATGACATAACATGGATGCATTCACCCTCAAAACAATGGTCTTTAATAGATTCAATTATTTTTAGGAATCAGAATACAAGAGAAGTTTACATTACATGAATACCCACAAGCTCAGATTGTTAGACAGATATTAGATTAATATGCTCTAAGATTAAAATGATACATACATCTAAAAATAGATATTATTCCAACCATATTTACAAGAATGTTCATTCTTTAGAAGAATAAACTATACTTAATAAATTTCAACAGCTATTAAATACTAAAATTGCTCATTTTGATCTTCAGAAGTGTCATATTAATGAAGCATGGACATATCTTATAAAGTATATTATTGATACAAGTAAATCTATTCTTGGATTCACTAAAAAATCGTGATTAGTTTCCTGATGATGATGATATTATTAGTGATTTGATTAAAAACATGGCCTTCTCAGCTTGTCAAAATAATAGATTAAATATGGAACTTTACAATAAGTATAAAGAAGGCAGAAATCCAAAGAATAACAAGAAGACTTAAAATGATTGGTGGATTAAAACTGCAAAGAAAATACAAACATTCATTAAGCATGGTTATTTTAGATCTTTTTTATGTATGGAAAGCAATGACCATATATTGTACCAGTCAAAACATATTTATCCATCTAACATGAGCTGGAACTCACAAAATGTACTTCAAACCCAGTCAAGCCAGAGATTTAAGTCAGGAACCAACCTGGATTCGAACCCACTCTCTAAGCCCCAGATCAAACACCTAATGAATAACATAATAGTGATGGCACATGAGAATTCATTTTAATCTGGCTGACTAGCAAAGCTGAGCAAAACAATGAGACATCTATTACTATGACTAAACTAAAATATATATAAGTATGGCTGTAATATGTGGAAGTGAAGAAAAGGAATTCGAATTACTCAAATAAGTTAGACAATAAAAATATAGTTTAATATAATGACAACATTATTATACATTGTGACTTAATTATATACATTAGTGTGTGCGTGAATGAGCAAGCGGTAGATGATTACATAGTGTCATTCACGCTATTATTTCTCATATGCTCTTTATTAACTAAATAATATATTATAAATAAACACACATCTTTGGTGGGTCCAATATTCAGATGCCAATCGATTATTAGAAAGAATTGCTATCAACGCTTTGGATTACAGTTCTGAAACATGGTGACTAACATTATTTAGGGGAGCATTCCGAGATTCATTACAGATATAATGTAAACTATTTTCATGCCATTATGGTCGTAAAAATAAATAAAATACATTTGAAAACACATTTGATTATATGATAAAATACCTAATGAAACTTCTTTTAATTAGCGCTGGTAAGAAGACTGCATTATTTTTCCCAAGGCATATAGATACTCTTAAGTACAGAAATAAGTTATGATGGTGGGATTGTATAAGACTGAAATAAATCTAATTAATAAAACTAGTAGTAATTGGCATTTATATATATATATATATATTTTGAGCAGAGCGCAATTTTATTATTAGAGCATTAAAACTGGGTCATGAAGTAAAAGAAATAATAATATGAAGAAGTTTGCGGTGCTGACATTATAACCAAGAAATAACAGGAAAAGCCATGCTTCTAAATAAAAGACAAAATGGATAGGCATGCCGTGAACATCGCCGACATGCAGGCCTTTTTGTATGAAGAAAGTGGATGAGCATAGCATGTGCCAGACTTAGGGATCACTGCCAGAGGCCCTTTTATAAGAGGAAAGTAGATATGCATAGCATGTGCCAAACTTACGGGATCACCGCCAGAGGCATTTTTATATGACATAAATGTGGTTTCCGGATAGCTCAACTATCTACAGAATGAGATATGAGAAGAAATCTATGGGTTCAAACTTGTCACAACCCCCAGATTAGAAGACTAGAAGCACGTAATATATATATATATATATATATATATATATATACGGTGATAGCCAAATGTCAGTAATGCAGTAATGATAAATGTCACTAATGACATTGAATAAATTTTACTGCTTTAAAATGAATGACCCTTGATTGAGTACTACAATTTAGACAAATAATATGCTATGCAGTTATAATATATATAGAGAAAGATTTTCCTAAATAAATATATGTTAAGATTTTATCTAGTAAAAGAAGCATTAAGATTTACTTAACAACTAAAATAGTAAAATATTAAAATTTACCCCCTTTTCCTTTTCTGATATTTAAAATAATTCGATCCCACCTTCATGGTTTTTATAGTAACTGGAATATTTAAGCTTATATTTTAAGAGTAAATAAAAAAAAGCAGTTATTTAGAAAATAATTACCGGGTCACTCTTTCAGAATTTAATAAAAAAAACAACATTTTAAAAGATTTCAAAGCGTTAATTAGCTTAAGTTCTGGATTTACCCTGGGTAGAAAATCCAGAGTTAAACAAATCAATTTTTATATTAAAGACGAACCTAAAATGTTGATTCGTAAAAACAATCTGGTGAACATATTAATTTATAATGCATTATATATATACACATATTTTAAGGGGACATTAATAACCTCTTCATGAAGGTTTAGTTTAAAAAAATGACAGAAAATTTTTTTAGAAATTAAGCTCGTCAGGTTGTGAGATTGGCATCTTAATAATAAGCAAGCAGATATAGAAATCAAATAATAAATACATGTAAATAATTGACCGCAACAAAGTTAAAGACAGTTAGAGCATATGAAAGAAAATTAGATTTATAAAATCATTTAAGAGCAGATTACATTTACATATTAATTTAAAAGATAGAAAATTGAACAATCCGTTAGAAATCTTGATAGCAGGATTTGAGATTAGTGAAGCTAGATTCATTTTCAAATAATAAAAGTTACCTTGCGCAAGTTTAATAAGTCTATTTTCAAAGTACAGCTCATGCATGGCAAATTGAGGATCCAAATGAATTATTGGTGACAGCAAGCTTCTACTTAGCATACTAAAGTTTTAGGTCGGGCTTTTACTTCATTCTACAGGAGCATAATGACATGGTGGCAGCAGATGATGACCCCACAGGGCCGAAAAGGGTGGTGGATTTATTACTACATCATTTTAAGTTTCAAGCGATGTGTAATATGTTTACAATCAGTTCTCTCAATAGTAGCTCTTCTAATCTGTGACTTAAAATTCAGTCATTTTACACTTTTTCTTTATCGATTGTTTTTGAAGATGCCACAGTAAGATAACATCCAAAAATAAATTCAAATCTATTTCCAGATTAGAAATAGATTTGACATGTTTATAACAAAAGTATCTTTAATCTTAATCCCATTTTATTTTAAATAAAACTTTAATTAAAATACCTACCCCAGATTAAAACAATAGTGTTTCCAACCCTTTAATTATTTTTAAACAATTAACTGTAGCATCTTCCATATTGGATTTTACAAAATATACAGTTTAAAAGAAAAAAAAAAGTACTTTAAAAAGAAAAAGTTTAAAATGACGTATAATAAAATATTTACAAAAAATCAATATTTTGTTAGTATTTTGCTCCTATATATATATATATTTGAGCCACACCTATGTATTTTAATAAAAAAGAATTAATAATCATAAAATTAATAATAATAAAATGTTACTTTAAAAGTTAAAATTTTATAATTTAGGTGTGCATCTCAAATGTATATATAAAATATACATACACGACAAAAGGAGCAGGATAGGATATAGGGTTTAAACACAGGTTAGTAGATAGAACTGTGAAGCTCAATCTTAAGCTAAGATTGACTGCTTCACTGTCATGTGATGATATTTTGAACAGGTGCAAATAATATATCAATAATCTTTTAATCCATGATACCACAAGTGATATAATGCTTTTAATGATATATTTATTTTATCAACTCATTTACATTTGCAAAGACAAAACAGCTCTTGATAATCTTTAAAATGGAAAGTCTGCTTGTCCTGAAGAAATACATAAAGACGTTTTAATATATGATGGTGATAAAATATTGGAACTTTTAGAAAAATGTTGTTGATGCATGAAGCTGTGCCATCTGCTTTTAAGGATGCTTTAATTTATCCAATATTTAAAAACACAGGGACTAGGCAATATTGTGATAATTATTGTGGAAATACTTCTAAAACTTTGGTTGAATAGAGGCTTCCAGAAGTGACTTAATGTGGTTTTATAAAATCAAGAAGCACTATAGATATTTGCTGTCAGAAGAATGAATAATTTATATATTACTTTAATTGATTTAGTCTAGGCATTTGATTCAATTAATAGGACAGATATGTGGCATTGTTTGAAATTAGTTGGGTATCCATCAAATTTTATTCAAATTATATACCCCTAAATGATATAATGAGAGGAAATGTTATTACTGCAGGTGAAAAATCTTAAGCATTTGAGATAAAAACTGATCTCAAACAAGGAAATATACTTTTTCCAACTTTGTGTTCCATTTTTATGACATTTGGTTTTTAGAATTGTTTATAAGTAGTTTAATCTCATAGGGATCAAAGTATGATACAGACTTGATGATGGAATCTAAATCAGTTAAAAGTAAAAACAAGAACTTCATCTTCTGAGATTCTGAATATATTTTACAGAATAATCTTCATGTTTTAAATGTAACTTAAAAAGATATTAGGATATTAGTTAATGTTCAAAAAACTCATATTATTTATTAGCCTGTGATAGAAAAAAATACTCGACAATTTTCAGATTGAATATTTATCAATTTGAGAATGTAAACTAGTTTAAATACCTTGCTAGTTATGGACTTAGACATTGAGATCCAACACACACTCCAATGTGTTGCTGCTGTTTTTAACAAGTTAAAAGATAGAGTATTTCATCATAGGGAAATAACTACTACAACTAAGTTAGCTGTATATAAAACTGTTATTTTATCTAATTTATTGTATGAATGTAAAACTTGGACACCCTATTAGTGCAATATAAAAACATTAGAAAAGTTTTATTTAATCATGCTGCATAAAGTTTTAAAAATACAATGGCAAGATCAAAAAACAATCAATATGTTCGTTAGCTTACGGGATGTGATTCTATTGAGTCCATTGTTATAAAATCACACTTTCATTGGATTGGACATGAAAAATGAATGAACAATGAAAAATTTCCTTAAAGGATATTTTATGGTGAAGTAGAACATGAGTTTCTTAAATGAGATAGACCCTATCCACATTATAAGGATTATCAAAGATATTCTAAGAAAGTGCAATATCAATTGTTTTCATTGGGAATATATGACAGAATAGAATACATTGGATAGGTACAGCTAGACATGGAGTAAAAGTATTTTTTAAAAAGTTTTCTATTGAAGAAACTAAAAGACAACATTATAAAATAACAAGTTAGAGAAAATAGAAACTGCATCTTCAGTATGTTAACATATTTATGTTTCACAGATTGGTTTGTATGGTCACCACAGAATTCATTTTTACAGTAGTTTCTCTTTTTTTCGTTCTTATTTGTAGGTGAAATGGTAATACCTATTTTTGAGTGAATTTTTATTATTATTATTTAATGTATAAATTTAGGAAATCACAGATACACCCATGTTTTACCTCTTTCCCCTTACATATTACATTTTTATTACTGTACAATATTGAACTCATAATACACAAAAGACAAGAGTTGTTGTAGTTCTACTTTTCCATTTAGGCTATAAAATTTAGCTTTAATATAATATAATTATATAAATAATATGAAAAATTAAAACAAATTTTTATCATGAATTTTAAGCATCAAATTGTTTGCTATCTGGAAATTGGCAAGTTGCTGAATATGGCTTTCTTCATTTTTGTAAATATGTGAAAAGCCATACTAAATTAAGCTTTTGACTTATACTTACTATTTTATATACTATAATTTTGATATATCTTATACTATCATATTATTAAAATGACAGCAATAATACTTATTATTATGGTGATCTTGATCTAAAGTCCACTAAGATCTGTAAGAGGTTTATGAGAACAAAAACGTGCATATCAGTGTTTTCTATACTTCAGAAATTTTTGAATAAATAAGCTTGATATAGTTTATAAAGACTTTTAACATAGATCATGCTAAAAATATGTTTCCCATTTTGAAAAAGTGTAAAACATTCATAATATTAAGATAACAATCTTTGATAAATACAATAATAAATTTCAAATGTTACATGTTAAAACCCATTAAGTAACTCCATCCACTCAATTCCTGAGCTAAGGAAATAAATGACTATTAAGTCCATTTGGTTTATCAGATAAAAAAGATTTGGCATTACAAAATACAATAACTTTTTTTATAAACAAATATACCCATGGTAAGTTTTATAAAAATTGGAATTGACTATTCTTTCTTTCTGTTAGAAATATAATTATATACATTGTGCTATATTCAATGTCATCTCATGTTCAAATGTATATATCATACAATAACTCATGGTTTGTTGATAAACATAGATTAGAATAGAATATATATTGTTTATTAAACTGCAAGTGTACAATACTTTTTTCAACACATACATTTATAACATAGATGCTTTTTACATGTATAATGTACATATGTAAATCAAAATTATAGTAGAGATACAATTTTAAAAATAATAATATGGTTACTAATAATAAATTGTAATTCCAAGTGACAGATACATTTACAGCTTATGTTCACTCATGAATTGAAATATTAAAAATAAGAAAAAAACTAACTATTGTATTTTTATTTTTAAAATAAAGTAATAGCAAGGTATAAATATTTTTTTTCTCTTTTAGAAACATAATTGTGATCTTTTTATTAAGAAATTAGAATCTCTTTAGTTATTTTAACATTCTAAAATTAGTATCAACTTTTAATATTTTTAAAAAATTTCATAAAACTTTCGGCATTGCATATAGAAAATAATTTTCTGTACAAAATACAACATATCCAATTTGGAAAGAACAATAAAGGAAAAATAAAATGTATGTGATTTCAATATAAACTGAGAAAATTGTATTAATGAACATAAAGATATACAATACTCTAAGACAGAAAAAAGGTTACTGACATACTGTAAATTTTTTTACAGGTTTTACTTCTTTAAAAAACATGACTGGGTATAGAATTCTGAGAAAAAAAATATGGCTGCTTGAATATTCTAAAATTTGTAAATGTATATGGGTTTTTTGTTTATTTACATTTTTCTTTGCATCATGATTTGATCATTTACATTATTAGAAAGCAAATAAAAGAAAAGTTCAAAACAAAAAAAGTTATAATTCATTTTATAAATGATTAAATAACTAAAAACAAAATTATTAAAAACAAAATAAATTTCAAAAAAATAATTTTAAATATTGTAATGAAAATTCAGAAGTCAGTTTTCTGTTAATCAATAAAAATCAGTACTATAATTGTTTGTCAAAATATTAGGTAGATATTTGTGCAAAATGTAAATAAACAAAATTTACATAAAAATCAACATTAGGTTATGCAAAAATATCTATTGGAAAAAATACAAATAATTTAAATTATAAACAAGTGTCAAAAATATATAACACACATTTTAATTAAACTCAATTTGACTTAATCATATTTATAAGAAACAATTTTTTAATTTAAATTATTCTGTAATATTAACAGGTGCTTAATAATTTTTAATCTTCTTTTCTTCACAGACATTTATCCATAAGCTAATACTTTTGGTTTTAAAAAAATTAGTTAATCTGAAAAATTATTTGAGAAGTCTAAAAACTAAGTATCAGTTTTTACTCTTTGTGACATGATGTATTATGTATTTTTGACATGTAACCATCAATTGTGAATGATATGTAGTTGATATAAGCTTAAAAAGAAATTATAGCATAGAAACTGAGCATAAAGTTCATATTAAGCACTTCTGTTTTAAACCCATTTCTTATGTTTAAATTAGAAATACTGTGGTGGTCGAGAGGTCAGCGACAGCTGCTTTACAAGTTGTCCTGGGTTAGCTGGTTCGCTTTCCAGCTGATGCTATGACACATGGGGAAAAAAGTTAGAAATATTTAAATAGAACTTCATAGTCTCTTAGTGATTAAACTACTGATAAATTATTTTCTGTTTTCTGAAAATAATATTTACATATCATAATGAAAAGAAGACAATACATAAAATAGGCCATATTCAAAATCTGAAAAACATCAAATGTTTTTTATGACTAGCCATAAAAGATTTTCTTTATTTGGAAAAAATCAGTAGTTTTATAAATATAGAGCATATGCTTTTTCCAAAATCAACTAAATTTTTGAGACAGTCAGCATAATTCAATTAAATCATCAGCTTAGAGTTCATTTACTGTTCATCTATTTAAATTATGCTTAACAAAGTTAATATTAATTCTATTATGAGTTATGTATATATTCAAATCACTTACTCTACAAATATTTGTAATTTTTAGGCAAATTTTACTATCATTTAGACTAATTAGACTCTTAACATACTCTATAAGTAAGATTGTGATAAAAAAATGAAATTACCAATGAGTTGAAAATAAAATTTGATGGTAATTAGCTTAAATTAAAGTTTTATAAAGCAAATATATTTATTTATTTTAATATTTTGTAAACAAACTATTTTGTGTTCGTTTATTATAGATATATTGTAAAGATTAGCCAGTTCAATTCTTAAAATGTGTCTTTTATAAAACAAAAAAGGGGAAAGAAAACGGAGAAAAAATTATTTATCTTAATTTTAAAAAAGATAAATGTCTTATAATCCTTTGGGTATCTGTGATTGTATGACTATTTTATGATACATGCTTTAATTTATGTTTTAAAATAGAATGTTTCACGTTTCACTAGCATTTTTATTCATTTAAAATTGATATTTTATTTACATTTGTATTAAAGCACGCAATATAAATTACAAATAATATGGTTAACAATAAGCAAATTGGTATAAGGCATGAGAAGCAAAATATTTAAAAAATAATATGAAAATGCTGATAATAAAAATTTTGATGATGGGTAATAACCAGGTTATGGTTTAATAAAATATTAGCTTTATGTGTATGCGTTTATAGCGCTAGTATTGAATTATAGAATAGTAACCAAACACGCAAAGTTTAAAATTAAGTTTGTATTTCAATAATAATAAAGTTAGATTTGGAAATATAAGTACAAGTTCTGAAGAAGATTGCTGGGTCAATCGAAACTGTCAATAATGGGTTGTAAAAAAGCATTGTAAAAAGTAATAAAGAACATAGATAATAATCGTAATTTGACTTTCTAATTCCTGTACTTATAGTGAGAATGAAATTTCCCTATTGAAAGACAAATTGCATTCTATGGAACGGTTTTATTTGGATTTTGAAATTGAAATTTAGAGTTTGCCTTGTCAAGAAAATGAAAATTTGTTATTAATTATAACTAAAATGGCTGACAAACTTAATTTTGCAGGTATCAGTGGATGATTTGGAAAATGCTTTTTATACAAAACGTAAATCAGTGATCCTAGTTTTGTTGAAGCTCGTTCCAATTCTCTGAATTTGGCCACATAGTGTTTAATGAAAAGAAAATCTATCTTAACCGTCTCTCATACTTTGCTTATCGAAAACAATAATATTACAAAAATTAACGTTTAACTCCTTACAATAGTAGGCTTTTTTGGTCTATGAAACAAAAGCTAAATTCTGATCGCGGTTTTGCTTTCGTTTAAAATGGATCAGTTTATGTAAGAAAAGATTCTAATTCTTCTCATATTTTAAGTAGAAATGAGATGAATTGGAGTCATTCGGAAATATATTTATTACGTTGATACCTGATACGATTTCTCTGAAAAAATATTTTAATTCATTTACTATTTTTTATATAAATTTACGAAGTGTCAGATCTCATTTTGATGAATTTGTAGTTTATTTAAGAAATTTTCTTTCATATTATTATAATTTTGACTGAGACTTGGATTTCTGTACAAGAACAAAATTTATATCATTTAGATGGCTACACGAATATACTTTTCTCTCATATGCATTCGCAATCGCGAGATTATATTATAAAAAACAGGATTAGATTTTTCTTTTATTATTCCAACACTTAACACTTCAGAATGTATTTTACTAACATTGAGGCTTCCTAAGTTTGCTCTTTCTATCTTAGCTATATATAGATCGTGTGATTTCATTGCTGAGCTTAATACTTTGTTATCAGATTTGGATTCAATTTCTGCTGTGTTGACGAGTGATTTAAATATTGATTTATTAAATAAGACTCACAAGCCTACCATAGATTATTTTAATTTACTTTATATTTATGGATTTCATCAAATTATTTTTATACCTATACGTATAAATCAATTATCTCAGTCTCTTCTAGATTATATTTTTATTAGATTAAATTGAGACTTGTATTTTGATTATCTCTTTGTAAGTTAATTCTCGTAGATCATTTTGCTCCTGAATTAAAAGTCATGAATTGTTTAGACAATAGTAATGCTTGTGTATACATTGATAAATTATCTTTCTCTAAACTGAATTATTTATTATCTAGTCAGATTTGGGGGAAATTCTTTGCGTTAAATAATTTTAATGCTGGTTTTTAAAATGTCAGACTATTTGTTTGTCTTTAATTGCTAAAGCTAAGTTTCGTTTAAAATTGATTAGCATAAATAAAAGACGTTCGCCATGGGTAACAGACGTTTTGGTATGCAAAACTAATCAAAGAAATTTGTTAAAATCCTCAGATGGGGAAACAGCTAATTTAAAAGAACTCAATGCTGAAATGAAATCTGATATTATGAAGTTAAAATTTTAATATTATCAGGAATTTCTTAGTGGTAAAAATGTTTTTCTGAAATGGAGAACAATCCTTTGATTAAAAAATCTTCTCTTAGTCGAGTTAAATTTATTAAATATAGGGAAAATTTAATTGAATCAGAATAAATAAAAATATTTGCCGATAGGTTTAATGAGTTTTTTGTAAATGCTTCTTTCCATGCATTTTCTCTTCCTAATAATGTTTAAATTATTTTTTTTATGTTCAGAGATTTCTAAATCTCATTTATCTGTATTAATTGACAATTTTAAAAATATCTGTTCTTCTGGATTAGATGACTTAACACCTAAGATTCTTAAAAATAATAGGTTAGTATTTATTCCTATTCTGGTTCATTTATTCATTCTGGATCAGTTCCTGAATATTTGAATTTAGTGTTATTATTTCTGTTTATAAAAAGACCACAGCATCCAAACAACCCTATAATCACTCATGGAATGAACTGAATCATTGTCTTTAAAACTCATAGGAAATAGAGATCATGTTATTAAAGCAGTTGATCTACTTGAACAAGAAAACACCAATAAACCAATGTTCCAAATGTACTACATAATTCACACTTAGAGCCTTCTCTAATAAAGTTAATTTGGATTAAAAAAAAACACTGGCCAACTATTGCCTCCTTCTTGTTTTCTATATTATGTAACCTTATTATCTCCTTTTACTTACAATGTAAACATATATATGCAGAGTGACTCAGATGAGTAAATGTAATTTTTTTTATCAATAATAAAGTTCTTTTTGAAACTAAAATGTTATCATTTCTGTTCAAAAGTAAAATTTTATCTGACAATCAATATGGTTTTATTCTTTTAGAAATACATTAACTGCTTTAAAGGAGGGTCATAATTATACAATCTCTTCTTTTGCTGAAGTAAGGTGTTTTTTTTCTTTTAGTTTATACAAGTTATTGTAATCTTCTACTTATTTTTGTCAAATATAGTTTATTTTTTCTAATTCTTTTTTTTTTCTTTTACTATGCTAGTTTTTCTTTTTCTTTAAAAAAATAGAATTAGAGATTTGATATGAAGCTATTTTATTATAATCTTTACTATCGTAATCATCAAACTCTTCTATTTTGATATAACTCATTCTAGTTTTAAAATTTTAATTTTCTTTATTGATCTCACATTAAAGGCAATATTATATTTTGGAATTCTTAAGTCAATCAGCATCGCATATATATTTAATTTAATTTTGCACAGTCTTATTTCATGTAAATTTTTAAACAACCATTCTCTTTATGTTTTAAAGTTTATTATTTCGTTGCTCTTTATAAATAAACACTTTTTTAGCAAGCGAAATTCAATTCAACAAACATTGCATAACTTCAAAAACTACTTCATAATAAGAATATCTTAAATAACATTATCAATCGTTTACAGTTAACACCTGTCCCCCTTTTTTTTTTAAGTATCTGAAACCAACATTTGTTCTGTTAAAAAAAAAAACTTATTTTGTAAAAATAATAAAAAATTATTATTCTTAATTTATGCTGGAAAAATCCCTTCTGAGAAAGGAGGTTATTTGCGGTTTTTCCTTACTTTGAATCCTCCAGATAATTCTATGAATATATAACATAAGCAATAAAAAGAAAAATTGGACTTATTATTAAAAAAAGATGCTATGAGCCATGGAGAAGAATTTTACACACAATTATATAATAATAGAGAACAAGAAAACTAGGTATAATGTACAATAGGCTAGTATATTATATGAAGAAATGAGAGATGTAATTACATCTACAAAAAAAGGGGAAGCTCCAGGAAATAAATTATTATCGATATCTTAAGAGAAGCAGTTGAATGAATATAAAAATGTTGACAAAGTTATATATCAAATTTTTAAAAAGATGTATCAGAGGCTTGTGAGAATGCAATAGTCTTATTGATATTTTAAAAAAAGTCATAAAAAAGATATAAATTATAAATCTGTCAATCTTTTATCACTTCTAAACAAATTCTTTATCAAGATAATTATAACTCATTCATAGCAAGTTTGGATTCTAACCAATCAAAAGAACAAACTTGATTTAAAAGTAGTTTTAGCACAGTGAATTAAATCTAAGTATTGGTCGCAGTTGTAGAAAAGTCAATAAATATGAATTGCAGTTTTGATTTGGATTTGTAGATTATAAAAACACACTGAATTCTAGAAGCATTTTTATGGTGATTAAAGGATTGGTTCATCAAGATATGCATCCAGAATATTGTTATTTTCTGAGGAATATAAAGCAAAATGCAATACCAATGTTTATATTACATGGTGATATTAACATCATGAAATGTACATCAAGATGATCCTTTATCTTCAAAAGTTTTTACAGTAGTATTGGAAGAAGTATTTTGTGAATTAAAATGGGAAGATAAGGGAGTAAAAGTAAATGGAAATTATTAAATCATTTATATTTTGTAGATGATATAGTTAATTTTTCAATAATGCTTCAGAGTTTCAGAAACTGTTGCAAAAATTATCAAATGAAAATTTAAAAAAGAGGATAAAATAAATACTAACAAGGATACAGAGATTTTCAAGCAATTTTTTGGAAGAAAAATAGATATTCATAATTAGGAATTAAATAAATTAACAATTACAAATACTTTGGACAGATTATTAACACAACAGAAATGTAGTAGATGAAATTAATCACAGAATTAAATAAGCATTTATTTTTATAGCGCATGCCCATATATAAGCATTTGGATTGGAAAGAATAAGTGGATTCATTTTATTCTTTCATAAATACTATATCTTGGGTTGGGAGTGAAAGTATTCATTTATTATTAACACTTGTAAAAAAAAGTGCATGCACAATAGCTTGGAAAGCTGATCTTTAATGTATTACAATTTATAAACATGCGCTATAAAAATAAATGCTTATTTGCATATGTTTAAGTTTCATTTGAGAGTGACGTTTAGTAAATTCTAGATAATTTCATCGACGTCATTCATTCAGACATCGTAAACAGTAATTTAAAATGAGTGGTCTACCTTCATGCTTTCACTTCCAGTACGTAAGATTTGCCCATATATAAGCATTTGGGTCTGAAAGAATAAGTGGATTCATTTTATTCTTTCATAAATACTATATCTTGTGTTGGGAGTGAAAGTATTCATTTATTATTAATACTCATAAAAAAGTGCATGCACAATAGCATGAAAGGCTGATCTTTAATGTATCACAAAATTAAACTTGAATGGTGTGCTTTTGGTAGAAGTAATTTAAAAGAAAATATGCCTATGTGTTTGATAAGGAATGTGTTTAATAGATGTGTCATCAATTGTTATTTATAAATATGAAAATCAGATAGTTCGCAGAAGAACAGTACGAATACTTTAGACTACTCAGTAAATGATGGATAAATATATGTTAGGAAGAACAAGAAGTTGAAAGCAAAATACATGGTTGAAAGAACAAGCATATACCACTGATATCATCAAAAACATTAAGAGACTTAAATGGAATTGGGCTGAACTTGCTAGAAAAGATGATAAGAGATGGACAGATGATATTTTATATTGGATTCCATGAGATTGTAAAAGACCAAGAAAGAGGCCATATATGAGATGGATAAATGAAATGTTGTCTAGATTAGAAACTAGGGATCAGAGTAACTGGAATGAACTTTGAGAAATCTTTATCCTACAAAGGATCAATAATGGTTTTAAATGATGATAATGACAAAATCCTACAATCTGCTCATTTTTTACAGCTTATCTATAAAAAAATTTCTTCTTATAATATAAGATTCAAGATTTTCTCCACTGTCGTTGATCGCCACACTCTGTCCATAAAAATCTACAAATATCTCTGAAAAATCAATAGGATAAAAAATTAATCCTATAATAAATTAGTGTTTATGTTGTTTAAATTATGTTACAATATTAGTATTTTGATCACCCTTTATCTCAGTAGAAGATTATATGAAGCTGTATATTTTTTAGAGGCCACTTTAGTTAATTTTAATTAAGTGCTTTTTAATTAAAAGTAATTAATTCAAAATTTGATATAAATAACATAAACAATCAAATTACATCAATCTATTATTGCTATTTAAACACACACACACACAAATATGTTTTCGCAAATTATCAGTCCATTTCAATATAATCTCTCTAGACTACTGCAATTTTTCTAATGTATCATTTCTTTTTAAATGCGATTCCAACATTTTTTTTTATCTTAATGACAAATCTCTTATGTGATTACATTGTAGGTCAGTTATAACTTGTAGACATCAATATTAAGACTTTAATTATCCATGTATTATTATTTATTTTTGAAAGATATTCAGGACAGTTTTATTTCATCTTAATATTTTAATGCATCAGGATGTCTGTTTCTTTTCTCACCTGCGTATTATGTTTTGTATCTCTCTTGTAGTATCTAGTCTATACTTCTTCATGCATCATGAGCAATCTGAATTACTTTTTTATTAAGTATAAAGTCTCAGTTTGTTAAGGAAATACTGATGAAACATATAGATTTAAAACTTTCTTTTATAAGCACATACACCTTTGATATTAAATTATTTTTCATTTTCAAAAGCACAAATCAAAGTTAATTCTAACATTAATTTTATCCAATATTGTTTCATCTGCTTTTAAATAGCTATTGAGCATTATTTTTTCTTTTTAGAATTTATCTTTAGTTGCCTTTGGAATATTTCATGAGGTTTTGAAGTATTTTTAATAAAAATAACTACATTATCTCAAAAGTCTAGTGGTTCAAAGTAATTCACCTTTTAATCCATAACATACTTTCCATATCATAAAAATAAAATGATTTAAAAGATGCAATTAATCGCTGATAATTTTTTTATCAGTACTGACTGATTTTAGTGTTACTATGCATTTTAATATTTTATTTCCTATTTGATGATTATTTTTTAGGATAAAAATATTGCTTAACTATATCTCAATATTCCAAAGATGTCATCATCTGGAAATGCTTATTAAATCAAACATAATTCATAAATTTTATGCAAAACAGCAGTTCTCATTAATTGATTCTTCTTACAACTTATCTTATTGTATGGATGTGATCTCTTTGTTCTACGGCTATTTTTAAATCTAGCTTCTGATTCTGATTAAACTTGAAGCTAATATTTTCCTTATATATTTTGTAATGATTTTAGTAATAAATGCATACATAAGTGATAGAGTATTTATAGATTTCAAATTTTTAATTTGTTTTTCAATTTTTCATAAATACCAATATCACTGTTTTGGTACCCAGTATCGCAAGGAAATGTAATGTGGAAAAACATATGCAAAAACATATATGAGATAAGATTAAAATCTGTGAAGTTAGTAGTTTTTTTTGCCTAGTGAAGTTTCAACTAAGTTATATTAGTCACAGTCATCGTAACTGGTAGAGGAGAAAAGATTGTAGGATTTATTAAAGAAAACATGAATGGGTGATTAGCATCGTTGAATGGCTAATAGCCTACATCTGCCATTATCATATCCATACAGCGCAATGACACCAAGCATAAACTGAAAGAGGCCTGGCATATTGCAAGGCATAAGAACACAATTAACAAGAAAGACTCCTGCATTCCCCTTTCTAAAAAGTGGGTTATTTAAAGTAATAATCAGCCATTGAATTATGCTAATTATCCATTCACGTTTTCTTTAATAAACCCTGAAATCTTCTCTCTTCTGTCAGTTGCCAAGACTATGACTAATATAACTTAGTTAAAAGTGCACTATGCAAAAAAATTGCTTACAGATTTTAAGTCTATCTTGTATATGTTTTTGTGTATATTTATCAACAATTTTGCTATAGTGATTATTCCAATTTTCTGGTATATTATTATGTCAATATTCTCTTTATAATCTTAACATTTTTTTATTTCTTCATCTACTTTTATTAAAATATCTAATGTTATTTTATTATTTTCTAAGTATTTTTATTCTTGTAATTTATATTTTGTTTTATATATGTATTTAAAAAATAAATTGTCATTATTAAATGTAAAGAATACTATACCGTTTTAGCTTCACATTACTTTAACACCCTTCATAATTTTATTTTTTCAACTTGTTGAAATAACTTTTCATTGTACTATTATGGTGTTGTTTTACACTTTGTAACTTTTGTTCTCTTCTATTATTTGGTTTGACACTTTACATTTGTATTTTCTTATATCACTTACAGACGTTCAATTCTTGTAAATATTTTTTATGATTCTTGTCTTTCTGATTCATTACTACTTTTTATTTCATTGTTTGTGTAGGTGAGTATATCTTTTTATTGATTCTGTTCTTATATAAACCATTTTCAAAGTCTACTAATATTAGTTGGAGTATTTCTGAATATTATGGAATATCAATTGTGGAAATTATTATACTTACTAGATTTTGACTTTATTGCTTGGCAACAAAACATACTTTACATGTTACCAATAAGAACTTCCAGCATTGAATCTACTAATGCGTAATCTTGAAATAATATTTTCAGTTAATCAAAATACGACACATCTCTACTAAGCTTTTATATGAAGTTTCCTTATTGTCATGATCAGACTAACATGTTTTGACTATTTACAGTTTTCTCTATTTACATAAATTACACATCCACTATTTGGCTTTAGGCATCGAGAAATAAACCAACCCATGTATATTTAAAACCATATTTTATTTCATAAAAGAATGATAACCACCACATACAATACCAGGCTAGATCAAGGAAATCACATGTACCTTCTAATAAATGAGGATAGACCACAATCTTATGATTTACATAAATTAACAAATTATGTAACAATAGTTTGACTACAAATATAATTATTAATTGATATACAATTTACTTTATTTAAACAAAGTCCTTCAATCTATATACGTTACTGGCTTATTTCATACATGCAGAAAGACAATTATCACACATAAATGTCCAAGTTTTTATTATTATGTTTAAATTTAATCTTCATTTACATTATAATATTCATATAGCTATAAATAATAAATGTAATGTAAAAGGAATACTAAATCAGAGTTTAAATATTAAAAATTTAATAAGGTTTATTGTACCAAGTATACTTTCAATGCTTTCGTGTCACATTCACGGTTACTAAGAATATGACACAGAATCATTGCAAGTATAGTTGGTACAATAAATCTTACTAAATTTTAAATATTTAAACTCTGGCTTAGTATTTCTTTTACATTATTTAGTTGTAATGACAGAGTATCAAAATGTAATTATAAATAATAGTACATACACTATATACCAAACCACAACAACAGTGTACTTAAAACACAACTTATGCATGTATGAATCTATAACTAAAACATTTTTCTAACTCACATGTTCTCTTGTACCAACACATACATATATTCTATAGGGAATAGACATCAACACTATCTTTATAACAACAATTATGAAGAATGGACTTTTCTAGATCCTAATCCTAATTTAATAAAATATAACTGCTATTGGAGTGGTCTTTTGGCCCTACTCTAATTTAATAAAATATCTTTACTTAATAACAATGATGAGAGTAGCCTTTTAGGTCCTAACACTAATTAAATAAAGCAACAATATATATATATATATATATATATATATATATATATATATTGTTGCTTTATTTAATTATATATATATATATATGGCTCCCTCTGATACTGATCCCTAATTATTAAAAACTTGATAGGAATATATTATTTCACATGGATGTGAATATATATAAAGTATTTAATAGTAAACAAACAACTGCATGTATATAAATTTATCTACATAAAATCTAACTCCCAGTAAGGCTAACTATGAATGAATGGATTATGGATAGAATTTCATCATTAATTATGATTATTTAAAACTTGGACAATTTATGTTCAAATATTGCATTTTACATTTTTATCATTTCTTTAAACTTTTCTTTTACAATAATAATTTGCAATATTTAAGGATTCGAACTCAGATTTTCATATGACCCTCAACTCTCCATGCTATCTCATATTGCTGATCCACCTGATCACACACATGTTGAAAAGATAAATTATCATTAATGTATGTATTTCATGCTAAAACAGCAATCATCATAATATATACTTATATATAATAAAGAAGGTTGTTACAATATTATTTAAATATATAAATGATTACTTTTTCCTTTACAAACATTAAATATAAACTCAAAATAGTTAGGAAAAAATTCAAATAGGCTTTTAAATATAAAACTTACAAGAGAAAATATCTGCCATTTATTTTTTCTTTCTGATAAATATTAAAAGGTTTATATGGAATTATAATATATTTTCACAAGTTATATCTCTGCTATCTGAAATGATGATTGTACTGTATTTTCACCAGAGTTATTTGAAATAATCTATCCAGCTTCCAATGTCAAGGTTGGATTAGCTATTAGTAATGTTGTTCCTTTTTATTCACAAAGTATAATGGTGTTCCCGTGGGAGTTTAAGAAAATACTATCCCAGTCTGATTGGATAAGAAAATCTCATTTTATATAAAACTTAGTTCCTTCTACAAATTTGCATATCAATTTGATGGCATATATAAAAAAAATTATTAGAATGAATAATAGTTTGTTCATTTAAAATTTTTGAACTTGAAAATAAATAAAAAAAGAAGAAAAACTGATTGTAATTATTCAAAGTTTATTTCATATTTATTTGGCATTTTATGAGCTGTTATAAAACTACTGGTGAATATAAGATCATTCAAACATATTTTGGTAATAAAGTCTATCTGGTGACCTTTTTTTCATAACTACTCAAGAGAAGAAGGAATTGGTGTGGGAGAAAAATGCATTTTTTTTTCAGATGTAAATAAAGTTTAATTTAAATGAATTTTTTCTTTACCATATCTCTACATAAATACAATATATCTATATGATACATAGATTTAATGTTTAATTCATACGGTTGGATTTGTTTTTTTTCAATAAATTTATCAGAATAGGAGACAGGGTTTTTTCAGTTTTTGGGCTAACAGTGACTCCATTTCATTTTAGGGATACACTAAACTCTGCTCTATTCAAGCTTCTAGACTATAACTGGCTCTGACTATAATACATTACAGTCTTTTAATACATCTAACTAATTGTTGTAAGTGTTCAGGCATATGTTTGAGTCTTTGGTCTACTATCTGATCATGCTCACTTTCATATATTTTTGGGTTGATTTTTTGATTTTTAAAAGCAATTGTGTTTGTCTCTTATCCATACTGTCCTTGCTCATTTTTCGATTATTGTCTATTTGTTTTAGATTATCCACTTTTTAATTTGATATAATTTGCAATCTATTTTTGATTATCTTCTATAGTTTGGTTGATTAGCTCCATCAATCTCAATACTATTTGTTTTTGTTATGTGCCATATGTTTTTGATTATCTTCCTTAGTTTGATACCTTTGCTTCATCTGCTTTTTTATTATTTTCCATAACTTGGTTTATTTGCTCTACCAACTTTAATTCCATTTGTTTTTGTTATTTTCCATAGTTTGATTCATTTGTTTCATCTGTTTGGATTATTGTTTATAGTCTGGTTTATTTGCTCTATAAGTTTTTAATTATATCCCAACTCTTTTAATAATATGCTAAACATCTGCTTCACATCTAATCATGATATTGTTGCAGTATTCTCATGCATTTTTATCTCTTTATTAAGGTCTTTATACTTTATTTGAGTATATTAATCACTATCTGGATGAACATTTTCCATATCAGAAGTCTCTAAATTATCTTCTTTACAACTAGTTTCAAAAGTGTTTGCTTTCATTATTTCCTCCTGTTACTTATCCTTGTATTTTCATTTTCCATCTTAATAATCTTCAAAATTTTTAAATACAAGAAACATATAATGTTTAATATAATTATAACTGGATACACCACCAACAACATTCACTGGAGCATCTGGAATATGACACATACTTGTATTTCTTTTTCTGGAAAAATGTTCTTTGTTCATTTTTGTTGTTGTTTTATTTTACAATATAATTGCAATATAAAAAATTATTGTCTGGTCAACTATATCAGTCATCTAACTCTGGCAAATGTGAGTTTACAATTACAACAAAAAAAAACGAAATCCTCACCCAGACAAACCAAAACTTTACAAATATACTTCTGATGGATGAATGCAAGATTGATACAATCTTAAATTTAAAGAAAGTAACAAATTATACAACATTAGTTTGATTACAAATATAATTATTAATCATATACAATTTATTTTCTATGAACAAAATCCATTTCATACATTATTGTCTTCTTCTATATGCAATTATTACAAACAAATGTCCAAGATTTCTATATTAGGTTATTTTTTAATCTTCATTTACATTAGTATTAATATATTTATAGATAATATAATACATTCATCGTACATCAAACCTCGATTTCAATAAACTTAAAATCCAAGTTTGCGCATGCATGAACCCATAAATATATACATTTCTTTGACTCATATATTTCCTACTATCATTACATACATGTATTCTATATGGAATAAGCATGAATGCTATCTTTACATAACAATAATTATAAAGAATGATTATTTTATATACTAATCCTAATTCAATAAAAGCCCTACCTTTGTATTAAAAAATAACTGAAAAAATGGAGTTTTGGTCACTCTAATTTTATAAAACAATAATTGTAAGGTGGCATTTTAGTCCTAACCCTAATTCAATATAATTACAATTTATATATGGATAGTTCATTTTGAGACTAATCTCTAATTCATTAAAACAAAATAAAATGTATTCTCCCACATTGAAGTGAATATACATACGTACATCATTTAACAGTAAACAAACAACTGCATATGTATAATATAAATTTATTTACATAAAATCTAATTCTCAGTAATCAAATAGGTTAATTAGTTGGATATAATTATATCATTAACTACAATTATTTAAAACATGGACAATTTATGCACAAGCATTGCATTATACATTTTATCATTGTTTCTTATTCTTTCTTTTTTAAATAATAATTTATACAAAGTTCATTTCAATATATATAACAAGTATAAAAAGATGTTACAAAATTATTCTTTTTTTTTCCATATGTCATAGCATTGGCCAGGAGGTGAACCCACAACAACCGTCTGCAACCAACTGCGTGCAAGGTGGCTGCACTGATCTCTCGGCTAACAATGTTTGACTACAAAATTATTCTTTTCAACAACATATATAATAACAATGCAAAAATAAAAACTGATAACTTCTATACATAATATCTGGATTATAAATATTAAATATAAACTTAAAATAATTAGAATAAAATTCAGTTTTTTTAAATATAAAACAAAAAAAAATAGCTGTCATTTATTTCTTTTTTTTTGCAATAAATATTAAAGACTTTAGATGGAATAAATGCTGATTTATGAATATGCTTTTACAAGTTTTATCTCTGCTAACTAAAATAAGTGTTCTGCATTTTCACCAGTGTAATTTGAAGAATTGTGTCGAGCTTCCAAAGTCCAGGTTGAATTAATGATTAATGGTATTTTCCCCGTTTATTCACAAAGCATAGTGAAGGTCCAGCAGATTTGAATAAAATATCCCAGCATTACTGAATAAGAAAAGAAAAGATGCTTTTATATAAAATGTAGTTCATTCTTGAATGAATCATTTCAGTTCTTAAAAAAAAACAAATTTGTATATCACTTTGATTGCATAAAAAAATTATTGAAATAAATTATAGATTGCTCATTTCATTATATAATTTTTTAAACTTTTCTCAAAAATGAAAAAAGAATTTATATAATAAATTTAGTTTTCTGAAAATTCCTCATAATGCATAAATGTATTCATAGCACTTTTAGTTTAATTAAAATATTATGATCCAATTCTTTTACTTCAACAGAATGCGAATTTCCTTAATGTATAAAGTTGAATAAAATTTACAAATTTCACTGAAATAACACCAACCGCAATATTTGCATTCTTACTTTATTCAAAAGTGTTTTATAGTTTTGGATAGATAAATAGAAAGCAATATTGAATGTCAATGCAGAATCAGTCAATTACTTTTACTATACTCTATGATTTACAATATATGAGAGCCATAATGTTTTTGAACTAGAAAAGTCATATGTGAAGTCTTCACATATATATCCATTTTTTAAGATATAAACAAATATTGTCTTAACTAAAACTATCAAGAATTTAAGAGAAAAGAACACTGTTTTTAATCTTAAACTTAGTGGTAAAAATCAATAAATTCACTCTCCCAGCTGATTTATATTGATAAAAAGCTTAATAGGTGATTAACTATTTGATTATATTATAGCTGAGACATCAAAAGTGTTTAGGAAAAATGTCCTGCTGATTTTTTAAGGAATCAAGGAGGAGTCAAGGAATTTTATTTTATAGAAAAATTCTTTTTAGTATATATATAACCATTAGAAACCAGTCAACACTTAGACAATCCCAATATAGATAATAATTAACAATCTTAAACTGCTGTCAAGGCAACCTCCTTTTCACAATAAAGGTGAAATATATGTAGTACTAAAATTTTTTTATATATGTGTGTGTAAAATAGAAATAAATTTTTTGTTTTCTTTCAAAATATATTATCATTTATTCTCGTTTATGCATGCACATGTATGCATATAAAATTAATTTTATATAAAAAATATTTTCACATTGACAGAATACAAAAGAAAAATAATGTTAATATATGTTTGTGTTTATTTACAAAAATGATGATAATATGAAATTAATTTATAAAGACAAAAAGTGCCAATAGTAATTCTATTTATTATAATTAGTAATTAAATTAGTATAATAAAAAATTACAAAAGATTTTCTGGATTAGCTGAATAAAAAAATGAAAATAAAAATCTTTACCATTTTTGCTTTTAAATAAAAATTTAGATTCATTTTGTTAATTCCAGTATTTATGCATTATATATCAGAAAATATGTCCAACATTGTTATGGCTCAACTTATCTTCATGTAGGGGATTTTTTCAGATTACAATCTTATCTTGATTGGATTCAGCATTCTTTGCTACAGAATGAATGTATTGTAATAATTTGCAGACATTGAATATCAGAGGTTGACATTAGACAATTAGACTAAAAAATGTATAATTTACTGAATACAATACCAAGTACAAGTGCCTACTCAGCTGTACGATGCCTTATATATCTAAAATCACTTCTAGATTGCAGAGAGCAGAGATTTGTGGCAAATAGTGATTGGTAGAGAAGACAGAAGTATGCAAAACACTGGACAAATCTAACAGTTAACAAAACAATAGTTATTAACAATTTAATAACATAGGATAAAATTCACTAGCAAGATTTAAATATCAGAGTTATTTTCAATATAAGGTTTAAATAGTAATTAATTCTTTTGAGTTAGTAGATAATGTATCTGGCAGATGGAAATATCAATATTACACTTTCCCTAAATTTTACATTTAGTACTGTTAATAATCTCTGAAGTTTACAAAAACTTTACAAATTATTCTCATAGTATCATTAAAAAACAATAAATAATTCAGTTTTCCTTATTATATATGGCCACACTTGAGGCTGTTGCAAAACAAAGCTTATATGTGGTGCATTGGCTCCAACCATGAAAATAAACCAATAAGGAGTGATAATAAATAGGTCCATTAATAACCTGTGTTAGGAAGTAACACTATATAAATAAACATGGAAAGGAAGGTCATTTTATCCAGTCACAGAGCTGAACATATAATAATAACTTATATAGTTAAGAATAGGAAGAAAGGTCACAAGTAGTAATCAGAAAAATAAATCACAAAGCCTAACGTATAATAATAGCCTATAAAGTTAAGCCTAGGAAGAAAGGTCATTTTACCCAATCCAAAACTATCAATAACTTCATATATCTGGTAATCAGAAAAATAAATCATGGTACTGAACACATAATACTAACTTTGCATGGTATATAAATAACAAGGATACCTATAAACAATGCATGCACATGCATATCTATTTTTTTACTCTCAGATGCATATAACAAAGTAAACAGAAAACTGCTAACAAATAATATATAAAGATATGCACATGCACATCATGTCAAGTATGCATACATAAATGATTATTAAAAAATCTTCAGTGGATTATTAATGATTACATATTAAAACTATAAAAACAAATGTATCTCATTTAAAATTATTTTTTTCTATAAATTTTGTCATTAGAAGTAACTTAAATTGTAACTAACAATTGTGAAAGTGAAAAGGCAAACAAAAAATATTATTTTAATTTTCTGTCAAATAAACGTTTTCAAACTTTATGAGAGAAAAATGATTAAATTTTAGAAATCAACTAAAACTACCAGGCTGTCAAATACAATAGAAGTTAGAATAGAATCATTAATAATAATAATAACAATACAAAAAATATAACATATAAAAATGTTTATATAACAGACCATGATATAAATATAAAAATTATACCCTTATACATCACTGGCTTACTGGTAATACCTTAATAACACAGTTCATAAAAAAGTTTTATCTTAAGTTCAAAAAAGACTCGATAAATGAATACTATTTTCTGAAAGAGTTGAATTATATAAAAGCATAAATCATACAAACATGTACTAATAGTTTCTGTGTTTTCTTTTATTGGTTTTATAGATCTGATAGAGAGAACTGGTCCTGAAATTGCTTCATTAATATTAAGACATGCATTTATTCAACAATATCTTTAATGGTAGTAGTTGGCTTATATTATTAGTCAGTCAACAAGCAAAGTTAACCATTTAATGGCTACAGGCTCATAACAGAGTAAAGTTCATTTTTGGTACATTATGAGCTCATAATGTTTCTCACAACCACTGAAAAAAAGTCATGTATTCATTATATAGCAAAGGTAAAATACAAACTGGATGCAGAGTAGAGTAGACTGGAAGAGAACAAATTGGATAATAGAAATTAAAATTAGAATTCTGAGTTGCTCCTTTTACAGCACTAAATTCATTGAATTAGCCCACTTATTTTCCAAGAATTTTGTTTCCTTACCAAAGCCAGTGATTATATTTTCAACTCAGACAAGCCAGTAATTATATTTTTCCAAATTTTTAATTAGATCAATTTGAGGTGTTTTACATATAACTGAATGTCGAAGTCGGGAACAAAACTTAATAATTGATTTTTTTCAAAGTTTTTAATTTATAATAAACTAAATAATGATTGATAAAAGTTTTAGATTAAGTATTGTTTTTGTAATATAATTTTTTTACAGACTGATAAGAAATTTAGTTATAAAATCCATACTTTTTTAATTTTTTACAAATAATAATAACCTGGACAACATAATAAACATGAACTCATTTATTAATGTGTGCATGTATATATAATACTGCATTTATATAAAACAAAGATTAAAACTGAAATTAAACTTGTGCTTTTCTAATGTAAAATATTTGCATATAAGTTCAATATTGAGATACCCAAAATTTATCTCATTATGTGTAAATAAAATATAACCAATGACAGAAGCAGGACAATAGGTGAAAATGCTCATGAAGGGACCTGGCTATAAACTGGTAGGATTGGAGATAAAGTCAGGCAATGATAGTTATTTCATGGTTGATCAATATTTTATTGTAAAACAATTAGGCATGTTTATAGTTGAACCAGAAGCTAGTAGATTCTAAATCTACATAAAACAAGCTTGCCTGGCACACATGGAAGGATACCTGATGTTTCTTGCTTCAGTAGTTGTATGGGCCTAGATGTCATATCTAGTCAACAGCATCAGGTGAATGGTATATTAGATGTAAGTAAATATATAATGCATAGAAGTTCTTAATAAAATATTAGCTGTATTGTAATGGGTCTGTGTTTATTATATTCAAATAAATACAACAGACATGTTAATTAAAAATTATATATGTTGATTGTTAATATCTTTACAAAATTAAAAATATAATATTTCAAATCAATAATAGTCATAAGTAATCATATTATTAATTGCCATATGGGATTTGAACATCCTAATGGTCATTTCAGCATTAATGGTTACCATATATTTAGTCTGAAATGATTTTTATTGCTTTATTCAGCTAAAAATTAATTCTGGAATCTTTTGGTCTATTACTGCACTATATGCATTTATTCTAATTTAATATATTGTACCATTTATTTATATATGGTACAAATATATTGGCATTTGGTAAAAGCTAAAAAAAAAAGAGTAAACTTAGATTTTTTTTGTTAGAATAATTTTTTTTAAAAAACGTACAATGAAAGTTAAATTGTTCTTCATATTTTTTTTATGTAATTAGAAATAAAAGTAGAATTGTAGAGAACAAAAGAATTCCAAAAGTAAAAAGATAAGCTAAAAGAAAAATATTTTAGCTAATTAAAGAATTAAAGATGGCCGAAAGATTTGCTAAAAAATGAGAACTTTGTAATTGAAAAATGAGTAAAGACTGTACAAGATTATGAACCAAAAACGCCATGATAATAGCATGTGCAGAAGTCTGAAAACTAGGCCTCTAGTATAAAAGGCAGAGATTAGTTTGAAGAATGTCTTGTTTCATTTGTTTTCTCTATAGTTAGTCCTGGGTAAAGAACATATCCAGGATCGCTCTACACTGAAATAATTTGGCCTGTCGGAGTGAACCGGAGCTTCTGTGGATATCATGCCTGAAGATGTACACCAGAAAAGCCTTCATGACTGACTAGGAGAATGGACCACAAGATCAAATAATAACCAATGGTCGAGCTCATTCTAACCCAAAAAACTATGCATAGTTATCTACTACCTTCTAACTAAATTTACCGGTAAGATATGACTCTTATTATTTCCGATTGTGACTAAATAGTCGACAAACCATCTTAAAAATATACATATAGTAGGATCCTGATATAGACTTTCATTTATTTAATCAATGGACTTTTGTGTACTCAAGAACTTTAATTAATTGTGAAATTGTTTTTTTTTTATTAATTGATTCATATCTGAATTAACGTGTGTTCTCTCCAATTTATTTGATTAATAATTGCCTTTAAATATTTTTAATCTATTAGAATAAAAATATTTCTAATATCAATTTTCATTTGTACATTATTCTATAATATTTATTAGTATTTATTATTAAATTTATTATTAGTTTAGTAAGATTTAAAAACATAATTTACCTTTGCCAATATGTTATGAATAAGTTCCAGGAAAATTAATATATTTTGAAAAATAATTTTCGTTACGGTAAAATCTAATATCGATTCTTTAAAAGCATTTTTTCTTTTTAACTTTCGAGACATGCTGGTGACAAATTTCAGTGGATTCTTACGGGGTGCCCAGATCAAATAAATTAAAAGCTGATTTCATCAATAGCACAATTCTTAACAATTCTAGGCTGAGTTGATCAGGAAATATAGTTATGTTTTTAGAAATAGAAATACAACTTTCTTCTTTTTGACTTAACTTGATCAACTCGCGCATTTTATAATGGTATAGAGCTCGAGCAAGATGGAAAACGTTATAATATATATAATTGAATTATTTTCAATTATATTATGGTTTTTTTGTTAATATATATGTACTTATCTATTTGTATGAGCAATTTTTATTGATTACAAGAGCAATAACCTACCCTACTATTTCTGTAACTACTGACCTGATGTTATATAATAGTAGCAACAACCTCGCGTTTATTTCACAAAATATAAGCATCTACTGATATCAATAGTAGTTCTACATAAATTTTAATGAAATTATTAAGGTATTTCATTATTTTGGGCAATCTTTTAAAAAATATTTGTTGCTAAATATATATATATTAAGAATAAGCAAATAAAGCAAACTGACTTAACATTTATTAATTGCTATAATTTGCCAATATTTGTTTAGTCTATTAAATCTGCCTTTTGATATCAAAGCTATGTGCTATGTATATATTCGTGTATGTTTGATTTTTTCATAAATTGATTTATAAGTTGTACAAAATCCAAACTATTTTTTTAAAAAAGAAAGTTACTTTTAAAAAGAGTATCAATTAACAACTTTTATAATCTTTTAAAACGGTGACAGCCTGTAAGATTTCGACAGTCAGCCACAGATTATATCTTTCAACATTTTCAGTTAATATGACATGACGATAACATAAAACTGCTGAAGTGTTTGACTATTGAGATGTTTTCGAACTGATGATCCACTTTTCTTATCAGTTGTTTTGATTTTTTTTAAAAGCATTTATATTAATATTATTTAAATGTTTATTTAAATGGATTTAAAATATATAAGATATTATGTATTTGTTTTAAAAAGTTATCCTTAAACAACTTAATTGATTAAATACAAAAGAGTAACCAAGAATGAGGTGGTTGAACTTCATCATCATAATAATGGATGTGTCTTTAAAAAATTCTAAACATTTAAACATTTTAAAGAAATGGTATTTATACGATTAAAAGAAAATAATGTTTTTTTTTAATACAACAATAATCATAATAATTTTATTTTATTTATCTATTGTTAAAAGGAGGGGGTTCCTTGACAACAGTTTGAAATTGTTGATTGTTATTGATATTGGGATTGTCTAAGTATTGACTGGCATTTAATGATTAAATAATATGTATATAATAAAGCAAATAAAATAACTTCAATAATTATTTTATTTTATTTATTAAACAATATATATATATATGCATGTAATAAAACAAATAAAATAACTCTAAATAAGAATATACTTGTGCAAAAAGTTATTCATAAGAGTTATTAAATTCCAAAATAATTACAAAAAAAAGTATGCATACATATACATTAATTATGTGCAAAACATAAGAGAAATAAATTTATAAAGGTTAGTAAAAAAAGCATTAAATCATAAATATAGAAAATGACAATCAAAGCTAATTAAAGAACAAAACAAAGAATACATATACATTAATAATGTACAATATATAAAAATATTAATATAAAAATAATTACATGCAACACAAAAGCCAGTTTCAAACATTTTTTAATTATTATAAATGAAATATGAAAAAAAAAACATCTAGTGAATAAAAAGCAACACAAAAACAATTTGACACAATTGTAACTAAATTGTAACTACTTTCCAAATTAAAATCTGGTAATGCTGATTGAAAATTTTTGGCTAAATAAGGAATTATGATATAAAAATAAAAGATGACAATAAGTATTAGTAATCAGTCCCACTTAATAACAGACAAAATACAATAGTTATTCTAAATGTCTTGCATAGAAGTCAATCTGAATTTACCAATAATAATATGCACAATATAATTTTACAAGGGACATAAAGAATATAGTGTATAAGTAATATAATCACCCTAAAGAGAGATATTAATAAAACAATATGCTTAGATAATAAGCAGTATAGTTAATCAACAAAATTAATCTAGGCAAGAATTCTACTAAATAATAAAATAAATAATTAGCTTGATGTAACCAAGAACATATATAAGCAATATAATTTGACCAAGATAATCTAGTATTAATAAAAACTCTCAAATAATAATAGTTATTAATAAGCACAATATTACCACAAATACATACATTATTGCAATGAATCTTGTTTACCACAAAAGGAGATAGTGATTGAATAAGAAGAATATTTTATTGTAATTGACAGTTAGATAGTTTAGTGTAAGTTAGTTAATAATTAAAACAAAATCCAGTTTGTAGCATCGCAAGTCATAAATTCCTGAATCTAAAGTCAAAGTGGCAATATCATTTATCTAACTAAAAAACAGTAGAGAGCCATGGTCAGATATCTGTGGAACTTTATGATTAATCAATTTTAAATCAGTAACAATATTATAAATTTTGGTTGCCTGTTTTCTGTCATTGAGATATTTTATACATGAAGCAATTTGATCTCAAAAACATTTTATGATGAAGAGATTTAAATGTGTTAAATAATCTAAATACATAGAGATAATCTTAAGACTATTATCCAATGAAGACATTAAACTGTGTACATACTCTTTCCAGCAATAAAACCAAACTGATGCATAGAAATCACTTTATCTATATTCAAGGATGATATTATCTTATCTTTGACTATCATATCAAATAGTTTAGTAATAACAGAGATAACTGAAATGAGCATTTAAATACAGATAAGTAATGAATTATCCTTTTTAAAAGTAGACATAATAAAATACAAAATTTTAAACATGCGGGGGGGGGGGGATATACCAACAGAGATAGGAACAAACTTATTATCTTTAAAAAATTTTGAAACTTAAATTATTTAATCCAGAAGAGAGAATATTTTTAAACAATCAATCAAAAATGATAAATGAGTACCAGAAATATCTAAGCAATAAAAATTACCAGAAGTAAAAGTAAAATCAATAAAAGAAAATTCCAGCGGCAGTATAAAAGCAAAGAAATGCTTTAAAAAAGCAGCAATATATTCTTCATTGCCATATACTTTTTATCTATTATCATTATTTTTAATTTGCTTAGAGAAATTTTAATCAAAGAATTAACTGTTTTCCATTACAGACAAGTTTTTTTATTATAAAGAAATTCCATATATTAATTTGATTTAGCTTTTTTAATATCAGAATTAACTTCATTGTTAAGCCACTTTAAAGAAATCAAATTACCATCAGAATGTTTTATACATTTTCAAAAATGTAATTTTATAATTATCCGATTCTGTTATCCATGGAGAATGCTCTTTATTATTACTGGACAATTCAGTACAATAATTTGCATAATATAATTAAAGAAGTATAATAAATATTCTAAACTTGTAAAAAATCCATGTTTACATTATTCAAACAAAACGCAAAATACCATCTCTGATTGGATAATAAATTATTTAATTTAACATGATAATTTATTAACCTTGATTATTATAATTTACTGACAATTTCAAATAAACCCCCAAATGATTCTTAATGGCTATATCAGACAATTAAAAAAAAAAGCACAATGATTCATAATTGTATAGAATTTGAAAAATTGATAGGAATTTTTAAATTAAAGGCTTTCAACATTTTTACTACGAAAAAGTTATATATATAAGTATATGCACAGATAAAAGTATATGATATTATTAATTCTAAGTTATTTTTAAATAATTTAAAACAAAATATTTAATTAAAAATTTAAATACAGATATATTTTATATACTTGGAGTCTAGATGTAATGTAAGGGATTTGAACACAGACTTTCACTCTCTCCTCAGCCATCCATTCTATCTTTTATCGGTACACATGACAGCACACATGTGAAAAAGATAAATGATATTTAATATATGTATTTAATGTTAAATCAACACATCAGTTGGTCCAGATGATCATCTTTCATATATATATACGTAAATTTATAAATAAATATTAGAAAATACAATACTTAAAAGTTTATAAAAAATATATCTATAAACGTCACTTAGGAGCGCTTTCAACTATCCTTGTAGTTTTTATAAACTTTTAAGTACTGTATTTTCTAATATTTATTTATAAATTTACGTATATTATTTTGAAGAAATACAGACATCGATTTGTAATATAATCAGAGCTTGTTTTATATTAAGGTAGCAAGTATTAACACTTTAATGGACAGGCAATGTTCTATGCATGAGGGGTCAGTGTTACCTAAGATTAACCAGGGCATGACAATAATATTGACATTAAAAAGGGATTTGGGCATTCCATCATCAGATTTTCAATGGTATGGATGACTAAAGAGCTGGAGGGTGGAGTAGATTGAAGCCTGTCCATTAAACTGTGAAAATTTGTTATTTTAATATAAACTGAGCTCTGATTATATATATATGAAAGATAATGATTTTGACCAACTGAGGAGTCCTGGTTTACCATGATATACATATATTGGAGATCATTTATCTGTTTCACAGTGTGTGTGGTCACATGTATCGGTTGTATGAGATAAAGTTGATGGCTGAAGGGAGCTTGAAAATCTGTGGTCAAATCCACTACATTAATTAATAATTGCAAAGGGATTTTATAATTAGGTGAGTAGAAATGACCATATTGCTATTATATAAAAATAATTGAACTCTAGATAAACAGATCTGCTAATTAAAGAGATAAATATATTATGTAAACAAAGAGCTTTGCTAATTGCTCAACAAGCTTTGAGATAAATGCTTAGCAAAAGAAAGCATTTAAAATATCTCTATTCTGAAAACCAACCCCCATCCCCTGACCATGGTTTCATTGGCACTCTTCAGAGAGGCACTAGGATAGCTTCAGATACTAGATCTAAAAAAATCAACCCAAAGACAGCATTTATCTAAGAGTTGACTATTGAGTAGAATAGCTCAGTTAGTAGACTGTTTGCCTTAAATTCAATATTCAAGAATCTAAAGGTGCGAGTTCAACTTCTAAACGAATATTGTCACTGTGCATATAGGCTAGAAACTCCTGAAGAAGAGTGGAGAATACTATTACTCGAAACGTTGTATAATTACTAACCTGTATTGTCTATTTGTGTGTTATTACTAACAAGTTGTTTCTATTTGGAAAGTTTAAATAAAGTTTAAAATTTTCTGTACATTCAACATTCACTCATAAATGATAGAAATAGTCCAACATATCACATCTTATAATATACTATCATTACAAACCTTCAGACAAATATTACATTTTCTACTCAATAGTCAACTCTTAGATAAATGCCAGCTTTGGGTAGGTGTTTTTAGACTTGCTGAGCATTTATCTCAAAGCTTGTTGAGAAATTAGCAAAGCTCTTTGTTTATATCTTGCAAGCTTAATAAAAAAGAGGTGGGGTCATGTAACTGCTGTAATTGGGTAAATAAGCTGCAGACCTTATGAAAATGACTCTTGATAGAAACTGGTCTTGCTGATAAGACAATTTAGTGAATTATATATCAGTAGGGGTCTCTCAGAAGATTAAAAATTATACTTTAATTGTTTTATACTTTGATAGTGCTGAATGCCATGATTTAGTTAAAATATCATAGAAGAGTGGAGAAGTCCACTGTCTGCTCCACTCTGGTCAAGCTGGCTGAGTGCAAACTAAAAGTCCATCATGAGTTGTCAAGAAGAAGTCATAAAATAATATAAAATAAATTCAAGGAGCACTCAATGAGTATTGTGTACAACTTAGACATGAACTGTATGTCACCTTTTTCAAAAGTGTCTTTTGCTTTGGGGAAACATCAGGCATTACTCAATGAGAAAAACAGATGCTGCCCATTGAATAAAAAACTGTTTGCTTATGAAAGAACACCATTGTGGCCATAAAGAGCAATATAACAAAACCACAGAAGACTGTCAAGCATAGCTATATTTGTATAAACTAATTCTTCAAAAAGTTGACCAATACCCAAACTCAGAGATTGAACTATTATGAAAAGGGTGATATTTATGAACTATGATTATATATTATTATTATTACTGTATATTACTAATATTAGATATTTCATCTCCTAGATTTAATCTATAAATTATTATGATTGATTTTGTGTAAAATATATCTGTTTAGAAAATTGAATTATAATGGATTGCTATTTTTATTAGTCATACCGCAATTCAATCAACATAAACCTAATATATATATATATATATTATAACGGTTGGAGAAATGGAAGTTGGGTGCCAATTATAATGGTCAGGGAAATGATAAGGTCTTCTGTATCTGCCGTACAGGGCACCACCAGCTATTTTAACCTGGAAAATTTATATAGTAGGCAGATACGTGCTGTTAAAGATCCAATTTTTATATATATATATTATTTCGACCGTCAGCCCTAGTCACTAGCTTGCTGAGCAGCAGAGATAATAATATATAATTTTATTTAAAATATATTTTCAATATTAAAAAATAAAAGCCACTGCCAGTAATAACACACAAAAAACATTTATTAACACATATATATAAATATTTAAAATTGAGGAATGAAATTTATTATTTTAAATTGGTTATTAATTTTTAAATTTAAATTATTATTTTAAACAGTTCACACAGATGGACATTTTATAAAAGTTTGTTTTATAATGTTGAGTATAGATACACTACATAGATTACTCAGTTAAAAACTTTTCAAAACAATCATTCAATCTCAAACTAAAAGTTCATAACCAGGCCAACGCTTGCTTCCTGCTATATGAAATGCAACCAATGCAATATAAAGATGCTAGCATAAAACCATGCAGTCAGGAATGTGCATCTGCTGCATGATATTATTTGAAGGACATGATCTTTGTCCAGTACAGGAATGTGCATCTGTCTGGTGAAGGAATCAAGTATATAAAATAATTAAATAGAAGTGCTATGTATGGGGGAGAGCAGTCTTACTGCTGACTTATTGTTCCTATCCTTAGAGATATATGCAATTACTACATCTTTGGGTCATGCATTCAATTGGGCTATGCCCTGTATGCTAAACACACTTCACATTACATTGATAAAAACACTCATATATCCCTTCACCAGCATCGACCTGATTATAAGACAAATAGCCTGAAATAAATAACCCATTCAAAATAAACATTAATGATTAAAATATAAAATTATTGATGGAATTGCAGAGGGAAATTTACAATGAACTCAATGGCATTCATCATAAGATGCCACATTGATACCAATAACTTCAAAGATATACAAATAAATATCTTTGGACACTCAGCATAAGGTGTCATATTTACCGATATCTATATATTTTAATCAATATGGAAAAAAAATAAATAAAAATTAAACGTTAATGAATGTATGCAGCCATCTACACCCAATTTAAATTTAATACATTTAAATAATTTAGTCAATAAATATTTTAAAAAAAATGGAAATGATTAAATTACCAAACTCAAATATATAAAATTAAACATTAATAATTGATTTTGAAATCTTAAAAGTCAGATAAAAGTTCATTTTAAGAATTAGGTTTGGTTGATTGTTAAAAGCTTGTCAAATCTTGATGAAAGTTCTTAATTACTTTTTTTAAATTTTACAGTTCATGTCTTACAGAAGAAGAGCTCCCATTCCTGATGCCAATTCCCGTGAAGTCTTTCATGAAAGAGTGGTCTGTTGTTCTGGAAATGGCCTTAGCTGGTTCAATCCTGGTACTATTTTATTGCAGTACTCATATGATTCATGGTCTGCAACAGTTCCATTCATAATTTAACAATCACTTCATTTGAAATAAGAGAGAGGGTGAAAAGTGTGTCTTATCACTTTTCTCAAAAAAATCAAGCTGGAACTAACTTTCAATTTGAATTGTTTTCTTTTTATAGAAATTATCTGGATTCACTAAACATAGTTTCCTGTTCCGATCATTTTCATTAAGGTCTGAGCATTGAGTGCTGCTTTTATTGGATATTCTAAATTTTGTATTCTCTTATCTGACTTTTTTAATTATATAAGAACCCCAAAGGCTAATTTACTTTTTGTTTAATTTATAAAACAACCATTTCCATTAACTGAGATTACATAGGAATCTTTTAACAAAAATATTTTATCTTTAGATCTTATCCTTTTTTATAAAAAAGTACATTTAAATATATATATATTATTTTAAAAAGAAAAAATACTTTCAAAGTTTCCATCTGTGTGATATATTATATACGTTAAACAACTCTTTAATTTTAGCTTTTAGTTTTAATAAATTTATTTTTATTTTAAATTAATGTAATGGCGTATTATATACCATTACAATATGTATAAAATTTTATGTAAAATAATTAGCTTAATATGACAAACCCTTGCCATTCTCTTAAAAAACTTATTTAATAATTTAAAACCAGAATGAATAATGGCCATTTCGACTAGCCTTAAGTATCAAAAGTGTAAAAACAATAATTTAATCATTACCATGAAGAATGCAGATTAATGATCTCCGGATATATTAAAAAGGCTGCATAGACAGATTAAATAAGTTAAGCAGGATTGTCTTTCTAATAAAGTTTACAATTTAAAGCAATATACCCTACAGATTTGGGACTAATCAGGGAAAGGGTAATTGAAATGTATTAAATTTACTTGAGCTAATGTTCATTTATTTCTGGCTGTTTTGTATATATATATATATTGATCATAAATGGGAGTGATATCATTGCATTACTCCTTCTGAACATGAATACAAATATATTGGATGAAAATTCTTGTGACTGCCCTAATCTATAAAAATGTTATTATTAATTAGGTATCCAAGATTTTTCAAAATGCAATAGCAACATAAAATCCTAATGAAATAGTACTTAATCATATATTTAATTTATCAAAATGAGTACTAATGATATGAATATTCAAATGAAAAATTTTAAAATCTTTTTGCAAACAGAAAAAAAATTAGACTGTATATGTGGAAATAATTTTCAGAATGGCTAACAATTTTATATTATTTTTAAATAGACAGAAGATAAATTAATATCATTTCTAACATAGGCTAACCATTGTAAATAAATGCAATATCTTTTTGATCAAATCATCTTTTGCTTTACCTTCCCCCCAAAAAAAATGTTGCCTCCCAAAAAAAAAATTAATCTAAGAAATCAATTAATTAACATAAATATGCTGATTATTTTCTAATGGTAAAATATCAGACATAATTACAATCAATAACCATGATCTAAACATGTTATGAGAAGTAAAACAGGCAATGAAACAAGTTTAGGGTTATTTGATTTAATCATTGTATGAAATACTGTTTTATACCACAGTTAGTCAACATCAAGCTTATCCACCATTTTGTAAATAATTTGCCACAATCCTTCATTTCTTTGGCAAGAAATATGTTAATATGTTGTAATTTAATTTCAAACTCCCATTTGAAAACTTTCTAAAGCTTCAAATTTATTTTTCAGTGAAGATATATATTATTTGTACTACAATCCCTAGATAAATGATTTATGTCCTGATTACTCCTATTAACATTTTGAGCAAAATATCAAAATCAGCTTGAATTTTAAAAATAGTTTATATAATTCCCAATAAAGCCATATGAATTCTGACAATAAGTGCAATTTGTACTTAACCTGTTGCAAAGTTAAATTTTATGAGCCTCTAATGAAATAGTTGAATTTCAATCTCTCTACAAAAGAGATATCACCAGGTTTATTTTTCATTTAATGACATTTATTCATATATATTTTCTTATAGTGCTGAACTGTTTAGCACTGTTAGCACTAAAGGCTTGTCAAGAACTAAAATTACCACTATTAGGCAATGAGTTGTTACAAATGTTACACGTAGTTATCATAAATATTTTTTAAATTAGGTATGTAGCAATAAGAAACAGTGTAAAAGCTAATAAAACTTAAAAATTGGCAGCAATCTTACAAACAAAAAATAAATAAATATCCACATTGCTAGAGTTCTTCAAAAAAAATAGTTATAATCGTCCCCATCCAAATAAAAAAATCTAGGTTTCACTTGAGCCTTTTTACAAAGATATTCATGTTAAGTTGACACTATTAATATTTCTAAAAGCTGTTTAGATACATTATAATCAATGACTTTTAAATTCATAATTACTGGGGGTCCTAGTATGTAAGTTTCACAGATAATTGAAAAAAAAAGCCCACATACGTCATATTTTTCGTACTGGCTATATTTTCTAATTATTTTATTACAGAACCAAAAGATAAAAAAAAAAGGTAAATGTCTTTAAAGAAATAATTCTATACAATTATTATTAATTATTTTATATGTATATATAAACTTATATATAGGTTTTAAATTAAAATTATATGTTGGAATATTTCGTTCATCTAGAATTAATTAAATGTTTTTCAGAAATCTTAAAATTATTTAACTTTTTCAAATACATTCATCTGTTAATAATAACACACAAGTTAGAATAAGCCACAATGTTTCAAATAATATTATTTTCCTCTCTTTGTGATTAAAACTGGCATTACTAATGATAATACTAACATGGGGTTTAAACTTGGGAGTTTTTAATTTGCGAATACTTAATTCAAGATGATTGCATGATTATATATATTCAATATTTGGTCACTTAATAGAAGAGCAATACAGATACTTCAGACCACTCAAAGAAATATGGAGAGATGCATGTTAGAAGTAATGAGAATAAATCAAAAAAGCAATATATAGGTAAAAGAACAAACAGGTGTTATTAACATCATGGAAAAAAATAAAAGACTGGAGTTGGGCTGGGCATATTGCTAGAAGAGATGGTAATAGATTGACAATTGCAATCTTAAACTGGATTCAAAGAGATTGTGAAAGACCCAGAAAGAGACCACATGTGAGATTGATAGATGAAATAAGAAAGTGTGCAGAGGTGATGTGAGAAGAAATGCTAAAGATCAGAGAAGATGGTTTAAACTTGAAGAGACCTTCATCCTGTAGTGGGTTGATAATGATTGATGGTGATGATAATTTGTAAAACTAAAAGTCACTGGTTTAATTCTGGTACTATTATTATTATTGATCAAGCAAGCAACATTAAAAGAGAGAAATTAATAATACATTTGAAACATTATGTTATATACCAACATGTGTGCTATTATCAATACTTGAATGTCTTTGAAAGATGAAATAAAGTTTGAATTTTTTTAGATGATGGATATAATCCAATATATTATTACAAACAAAATGCCTTCAACACAATCGTTGGGGCAAACATTATATTTATCTTTGTCCATTGCTTTATTTTGTTACAGTCATCAAAATAATTTTAAATCAGTCATTCCCTGAAAGTCATATTTAATTATACATGGTGAAAATTTGACTTTGTCATATGCATTTATAGACTGCTGGTATATAGAATTTGCTATATAGCACTCCTCAGTAAATTGAGGGAAATGGAATTTTTCTTCTACTCCTCCATGAAAATCAGGCTGCTATTAAAAAGAATGTTTACATTAGTAATTTTAAACAACAACAAGCTGCTATACTTTTTTTCAAGTTAGAATTTTACTAAGTTTTTGTTTATTTAAACCTTATGCATACTGTTAACCAGACCCACTCTTTGCGTAGATTTTTTTGAGAATTTTATCTATGGGGAAGATTAATTTCTATTTTTACTAATTAGTCTAACTAATATAAATAAATATTGAAGAGTTTTTTCTTTAATTAATAAAATCATAATCCAAAAAGAATTCTTTTTATTTAATCTTACATAATTATAGAATTGAAATTTAAGTAAAACATTTTTTCTTGCTAATATTCAAATAGTTTACTAATATCCAAAATTTTAGTTATTTTTTTCATAATAATAGTCTATAAAAGAATTATTTTATGTTTTCTTGCATAAACAAGCCTTTGACTAGAATAATTTATCATTAAAACAATCTTAACCCATTACAAGCAAAAGAAAATAATAAATTAGGCCTACTTTTCTTTTATTTAAATATTTAGTAACAACAATGAAAAACATTTTTATTTCTCTTCTTTTAATATGAAATGAATATAATTTTGAATATGTTTTACTTTTTAAATTAGTGACTTACAAATATAGCATACACATGTATAAACACATATAAATGTATGTTAACACTATTTGTTAATATTTTAAATTAACTAAACAGTTTTATCTTGTATGCTTTGATTATATTCTGAGAAAAGCAGCTGTAGTTTAAACTCCTACTGCTATTCCTGGCTGTTCCATGTGTCTTTGCATTGGAACAGTGTTTCAATAGATATATAAAATTCTTTCAGTCAAACCAAACAGTCTTTTGAAATTATTGTGACTGACTAATGCAAAAATTGGAAAAATGATTGAAAGACAAAAGTGTTGTAGGTAAATTTGGTTATAATGACAGAAATGAAAAAATAAATTTGTGGAATATTCAAAAAATAAAAATGTAGAGGATTAATTATTTCATTAGAAAAAAAATGCAAAATTAAAATAAATATAAAAATATTCAAATGAAGGTGTAGGAGAATTGGATTATATTTTGATTAGCAGAAAATATGTATTTTACGGTTATAGATGTTTAAGATGCATGTAAATGCAAAGGCAGAGAGGTAAAATGTATTGAAATGATAGCATTAATACTTGATGTTTTTAATACTCAGAAACCCTCAACAGATTTAAATTAGAACTTGGTAATCATTTTAAAATATAACATTTCAATGATAATTCAAATTTATCTGTCAGTGAAATAACAGGTACTATGGTAACATGCAAACTCTCCATATAGTATTACCACTCAATGCAACCAAAGTAATCAATGGATTCAAGAATGTTTGTGGATAAAATCCCTGTCTAGTGTCTACTCATCTAATATCCCCAGACTAGTTTCTAGCTTGTGCTTTCATCAGTGAAGTGCCTTGGATCTGAGAACCCTGCATCTAGATCTTAGGATCAAATCCAACCCTCCATCAGTCACATTTTATCTCTACTTAACTACAAAACTATGAGTCTAAAATTGAAAACAATAATATTTTCAACCCAAGCTCATTAGCTTATATAGTCATATAGGTCTAAACTCAGTTCAGTACCCATATATTTTGGTGTCTTTTGTTCTGGTGGCACTACTGTATGGGGAGTTTTGCCACTTTTAACAGCTTGAGAAAGCATAAGAAATGGTGATCATGTGATGTTACTATGGTAACAATGGCAAGAAAGCTAGTAGAACAAAAAAAAATTTAACCAGTAAATTTTCAACTGAGACAAAGTAATGAATGACAATGAGTATAAAAATATTTAAAAATGATCCAATAAGAAGGATCAAATACCTGGAATTTTGTAAAATGGCATGAAAAAGGTTTACTAATGGTATTAAAAATATCATTGTGAATTGTCAAGCCGCAGACATAGAAAGAAATAAAAGTTACAAAAGTATCAAAAACTATTTTTGAATTGAAACAAAAAGTTGTTTTAGCAGTAATAAGAAAGCATGGAATTATTACTGAACATGGAATGGCATCTATGTGTGGAAGAGTTCTACAAAAAATTGCATGGTAACAAAGAATAAGAAAACAAACTCACCACTGCAATTATGACACCTGAATTTTCAAGCATTATAAAAAATAAAGACATGAGATATGGAACTTAAATCTAAGAGAAAAGATCTAGAAAAGGTTGAAATTGTTATTGGATATTTTAAAAGAAGCAGCATTGGTGGTTACATTGATATTTAAGAGAGATGTCAAAACTTATTATAAATTGCAGAATTATCATTTATCTTATACAAAATCTTTGTGAAGATAATTATGACTCATATGCAGTGAATAATGGACTAAAACCAAGCAAGAAAAAGATGGACTTAAGTGGTTTTAGCATAGAGCATCACATTCAAATACTGAATGTTCTAGACAGGACCAATGAATATATGTTGCTTTATGCTTTGGTTATATAGATTCTGAAAAGAAATTTGTCTTTATAAGCAGTCCAACAGTAATTGTAGTATTAGACCATTATGATATGGACTCAGGATATTGTCATTTCCTGAAAAAATAGTTATCAAAATGCAACACTAGTGGTTAGTTTACATGCCAGCACTCATCAGATTATCAACAAGATGGCCTAAAAAAGACCAGATATGAGATGGATGAATAAAAATAAGAAAGGATGCTGGAGTGATATGAGAAGAGAGGCTAGAGATTTAATAAACTGTATTAAACATGGAGAGATCTTCACCCTGTAGTGAATTG
Organism: Epiperipatus broadwayi; assembly: GCA_028023455.1. NCBI lineage: Eukaryota > Metazoa > Onychophora > Udeonychophora > Euonychophora > Peripatidae > Epiperipatus > Epiperipatus broadwayi. Next base: position 1,817,272 of record JAQFVV010000070.1, on the reverse strand, counting down.
CTGATGATTAAAAATAATGATGATGATATATATATAATGAAAGCTTTTATTATGCATAGGCAATATAATGGCTTGTGATGTTTAAGATTTGGATTCAATTAATACCAAATAAACTTGACATTTTTTTCAGCAAAAATTAAATTTTTTTAGGCAGTAAGATTAAAGTAAACTAATTAATCAAGCATTATTAGTTGGAAAGTGGATAATTATTTTTAACTAGATAAAATAAAGAGGTAAACCCATTCCACTCAAATCTGTATTAGTCATTAATTGGCAAGTCTTATTTATGAGTAGCGCTTTCTCCTTTTCTGTTCTTTTACAAAACCTATAAACTGCGGTGGTCTATTTTAAGGGGAATTATAAAACTATAACATTTAATAAACAAGTGTTTAAATATCTATTTCTCAATTATTCTTAATAAAGCACATAAACTAAAAGATGTTTTGCTAGTTTTAGAATTTGTATGAACATATATTTTAATTCAAATGAGTGTTATTTCAATGTTAAATAGTATTAAATGGATTATGTAAGATTTTTTTTTTTAATGATTGAAATAGAAATGTTGATATTTTTGTTGTTGCTTTTAAAAACTTGGCTATTATAATCGTGAGGCTTCTTTAAGTTGTCAAGATTTGTTTTTCAAATCGTTTTTTTTTTTTTTTAATGTGTTATTTTTGTCAAATATGCTTGTCGTAGTTTTTATTTCAAAAAAATTCTTTTTTCTATTTTTATTATATTTATTAAAGTTATTTTCGCAATTCAAATTTAAGCATTTTTTATTATTAACTTATATTTATGAACATATGCCTTTATATATATATATGCACTTACAGATATACTATTTTTTTTTTGTAATCATTAATAATTAAAATTATTTTAAATTAATTTATAAAATATTGTGTTTTTATTATAAAGGGAATTTATCCATGGATTTATAAATTAAATATATGAACATATATTTCGGATTCATCCGCTCATACAATTTACTAGCTGTTAACATTAGCACTATATAAATAAACAACTTATAATCTATTGGTAACAAAAAAAAAAAAAGGCCTAGCTTGTAATTAAATAGCATACCGAAGGCAATAACATCTAATATTTCTATGCAGAGAAAACATTTAAAAGAAAAGATAATTAATCGCTAGATGGCGGTGTTTGAACGTTTTTTTTTTTTGTTTAGTCTTATTTTATCATGTAGCTAAAAATAACTAACTAGATATTATTTACAAAAAAAAAAAAAGATTAATATTAAAATACAGATATACTTTATATTCAGGGCGTTCAGATATAGTTATAGGAGGTTTGAACCCAGACTTTCAAGCTTCCTTCAGCTATCCAATCTCTCTCATACAACCGATTTATATGACCACACACATGTGAAAAAGATAAATTGTCTCCAATATACATATTTCATGCTGAACTAGCAGTTATCAGTTAGTCAACATCATCATTCCCACACACACACATATATAATTAGTGCTTGGTTTATATTAAGATAGTAAATCTTCAACTTTAATGGACAAGCTTCAATCTGCTTCACCATTCAACTCTTCAACCTTCCATAACATTGAAAATCTAATGACAGTATTATTGACATCATTAAGGGATTTGGGTGTTTCATCATCAGTTTCAATGGCATGGAAGGCTGAAAAGTTGGATGGTGAAATAGATTGAAGCCTGTCCATTAAAGTTTGAAGATGTGCTATCTTAATATAAACTGAGTAATGATTATATATATATGTGATGATGATCTAGACCAACTGATAAGTGCTGTTTCAGCATAAAATATGTATATTGGAAATTATTTATCTTTTTCATATTATTCTTCATGTATAAATCATGATAAACAGAGCAGCCAAAATTCAAAAAGTATTAATCACAACAAACAATTTGCCAAGCGCTTTCGGTACAGTAAGCAGAATCATGGTGATATAAAACGCTTGGCAAATTTTTCATTGTGATTAATGTTTTTTGAATTTTGGCGGCTCTGTTTATCACAATTTATACCTGAAGAATAATTTTCATTATCTGACAGTTTTTTATATTGTTTATTTTTTTCACATGTGTATGGTGATATATATCAGTTGTATGAGATAGATTGGATAGCTGAAGAGAGCTTAAAAATCTGAGTTCAAATCCCCTACAAAAACATTTAATTAAATGAAATGAATATGATGGGAAAATTATTTAAAAATAGAAATTCCCACAATTGCTTAAAATCTCAATAAAACTTAAGATTTAATATATATATTATAATCTAAAGAATATGGTGACAGTAAGCCAAAATTTATACCTGAAGAATTGCTAAAAAAAGCAGATATGGATTCTGCAACTTACGTGAATCATTAAGGCTAAGCTCAGGATTCTTTGCTACTCCAATTCATATTAAGAATAAAGAGATCTACAATAATAATAACAATAATGATAATCATTAAGCATTCTAAAGTATAACTAAATATCATTTTAAGAGGAGGAGAAATCTCAACTCACTCTTGCAAAACTTTCAAAGCTCCCAATATTGATAACACACAATACAAAGTAGCAAGGGTACAATTCCCTTCCCAATATACTCTTATATCTCTAACTCCCTCTTCATCATCTTATTGTCATGATCAGTATCACATTTTAATAAAACAATCTTCTTTATAAATATTACTCACTTGTTTATGCCAGTTTGCTTTTCTTTGACAATAAATATAAGTTTCTATTTTATAAAACTATGGTATTTTAATCTCAGGGTTCTTCTAATATTATATTTTTAATTTTAAAAATTTCTCAATATTTTACTTTATGGACATGTTAATAAAATGAATAATATCCTACTGACAAACATGAGAAGACATACACTTAGTCTACAAATTAATGTCTATCTATTATATAGTAATAATAATAATAATAATAATAATAATAATAATAATAATAATAATAATAATAATAATAATAATAATAATAATGATGATGATGATGATGATGATGATGATGATGATGAAAAAAATTAATAAGCAATTTTATTAAGACAAAAATGAATAAAACTCTGAATTTGGAATAATACAATCATCTTCTAGGATACCATTCGAATACTAAAAGTGGAAAAAAGGATTTTATAGCCTCTCAAAATATTAATCAACAACATAAAATAAATTTATTAATTGGAAATAAACATTAATTGATTATAAAATCAGTCTTATTTTAAAAAATTGCTCTTTTAAATTACAGGGATCAATAGAATAAATGAATAATATTTTATTTTAAATGCATTCTTCATATGTGCAAAATAATCATTACCAAATTGAATAATAGCATAAATATATTTGCACTATAAATTATTCAAAGTTGATTGGTGAATACCAAGATATTATAGAGACACTACACAAGACTTAATGACAAAAATAACATTTTTTCTACAATAAACACATTTTATAAACATGCACACCATGGAAACCTGTTACAAAAAAAAAAATCCAAAATACTGTTACATCAATGCAGTTGTTTATAGGAGAATGCTTTACAATTTTAAATTTTTCTAAATTAACAAATTAAATGACTGAATTAAATATCTATCCCCCATGATGGTCTTAGGTGGATGAATACATTTGACAAGTAAGAGGTTATTATGAAAAATTATATCCTTCAAGTTAAATAGTAATTACCACTATTATTACTAAAATATTTTTTGTTATCTTTAAAGTAATAGAACTTTACTAAATTATAAACAAATTTATAAACATGCTTTATACTTTCCTGCATAAAATATATATCCTAAAACAATTCTATAATTCTATAATCTGTAGCTTTTACCACTTTATGAATCACTTACTAATTCTATGTTCCTTAATTATTAAAATTGTATTAATTCTTTAAATTGTTTTTAGAGGTTAAACATATACACTCATATATCTTATGCTATTGTTCCAACAATGAGTAAACCTGAATGATCTTTAAATCTTCCCAATCCAGTGATGACTTGCTTCTGGATGATGTTGATACATATTGCTTGCTAGAGAACATAAATTTACAATTTTGAATAAATCATGATCAGTTTTATCTCATGTAGTCCTGGCAAAGCATAGAAAAACAGATTTATATATCAAAACTCTCAACCTACACTTAGAATATTAAAAGGTGCTTCTGAAGAAAGAATGATACACTTCAAAACAACAAACTTATCAATGGCAAACATAGTAAAATATCAAAAACACCATATACTGTGGCAAATACACATTAAAAAAGATACTTCCAAGAGGAACAGCTAAATGAATATATAAATCTAGTGATGGTATGAATCCAAAACACATATCTACTTTCTGAGGATAAGAAAATATGTTGGACTCTTATCTCTAGTCATATATCATAAACAGGAAGGAACCAACACAACTATAATCATAAAACATGAGAAAGATACTGCACAAGGAAAATATCAGCAACACCAGAGCTCCATCTCCAAACCATCAAAGCTGAAATAAAATTCACATACCTTGGAAATGGTCAAATAATGTATATCACACACAGAAGAGAAAAATTAATTCTAAACTCTCAATAAGTATAATATTAAATTGATGTGTAAAACTGATAAAATAATAATACAGTTGTCAAATATGATGAATAAATGTAGCCTTAAGCAATTAAAAGTAACAAGAAATATATATCATTTTTCATAAACATATAAGCATTCATTACACATATACTTCTCATAATAATGGACAAAGCAATACTCTTTAAAATAACGATACTAAATCATTTTATGGTATATAGTATCATTAATGCTAATAAGTGAACCTCTGTCAAGCACATTAAACCATAACATGTAAAATGTAAAGGAAATAATATTTAAAATAGCATATAAAAATAAGTTATAGATGGATAAATTAAGCCTAAACATAAAATGTTATCAAATATCTTTTTTTTTCCTACAAATGGAAAAAAAAAATTAAACTTCTTAATCTTGCACAGCTCCTGGTTTAATAGCAAATAAATTTAATAAATAAAAATGTTTCTCCAAATGCTGGTAATATAATTTAAAAAGATGCATTTGTATTGACAGTTTTTTTCTCTTTATATCAAGACTTCATATGCACACACACACACAAAGAAATATTGATAAATGAGTGACCATTATTTTGCTAATCATTAAACATATAATTGACAGGACAGTTTCAGCATTTCTTATAGCATTATTCTGGTTTTAATTTTATTTAAGGCAGGTAATTATTTTAATATAGCAGTCAGCCCACATTTTTCTTTTCCAATTTAAGCCGAATTTTTCATGCATGATATTTAATATAATGCTTTGTTTATAACATTTTTTTTTCAAAATTAAGTAGACTTTCTTGCTAATATTTAATATAATATTTTGTCATAAATATCTCTTTTTATAAGTAAGTAAGTTTTTTTGAACAAAATATTTAAATATAATGCAGTTTATTCAAAATACTTTCATATAGTGGTTTGATCATGAACTTCCTTTTCTAAATTTAAATAATTCAAAGTAAATATTTAAATATAATAGTTTTCAAGAAAAGAACATATTTCTTCTAATCATAAAGACATAAATTCTATAATAGTGTTTTTTCCAAAATTAAGAACATTTAGTTTATAAGTGAAAGCAAAAATTACTTTATCAAATGTTTTTTTAGTCAAGATGATAAATAACTAATTAATTATAAATGATAATAAATGTTTCTAGTGTCCATAACAAATGGTTTCTTTTTCCTGAAAAATTAGTTCCTTTAAATACATTTATCCAGGACAAAAGATAATAAAACATTTTTAAAAGTTTCTGAGAAATAATTATTATCTCAACAAGGTATAAAAAATGTTAATTGTTATAATTAACATTGAGATAACTTTCAATAAATCTGCTTTAAAATAAGAAATTTAAAGTTTGTAATGAATGTAGGATCTATCTTTAATAAGATAGAATAAACTAAGCTGGATACATGTAACTTAGCACCTGATAGAATTTTTTATGTATTTATTTTATTTTGGAAGGAAAAAAAAATATTTAAAATATATATATATATATTACTTTTACTTATCAAAGTCTTTAAACTTCTTCTATTAGTACTGATGGACAATGGAAATAATCTTCTCTTCTTCTCAATTCTGTACCACTCACATGTCAACCATTTTGCTTGACAAGAAATATCATTTCCTCTTAACTTTTCCACCTTTAAATTAACAGTTAATTAGTATTTATGGTCTGAATCTAAAAATAGTAATAATTTAAATATCAACTAGACAATTAGACAAACACATGATAGTCTAGGAATGTTAAATAATTACAAGACATAAATTAATTACAACATTATATAGTTAAATAAAATAAAATAAAAAATTACATAATTTTATTAAACTTTTTTAAAATTATATTAATGAATATATTTAGAGCTTCACTAATATTTTATTTAATTTTTAACTAAATAAAAATACTCTAGAATAATATTCAATATTACAAAGTGAAGAAACATTCCCATTAATAAATAAAAATTAAAATTACTAATGCAGGCATGCACACTCACACATTTAGAAATTATTCCATGTCTTTTAAAGTAACTAATTTAAGTCTTTCTTTTAAATAGTAATTAACTAATTATCTACACCTTTACCCTGCTTAGCGATGGCAATTGATCCTCCAAAACTCATCGTTAAGTAAGAATATCGTATATATAATACATAGTTATAATGGAGGTCTATGGGAAAAAAAATGGTCAGTTCTAGTCGACAGAAAATGTCCACATTGGTTTCCAAGCTCAAAGATTTTCTTGATTCTTTTATGACAATGATGACTAAATACAGTATCTAAAAAGAAAAGTTTTATATCACTAGGAAAAAAATGCATATTTTCACTGTTTAAAAAGTACAGTACAGCAAAAAGAAAGAGAAAGTGAAACTAAATTTGAATTTAAGAGTTTTTATATTCTTCCACAGAAGTTTTTCATCGTAATGAAAAAAAAATCCATACTGAAGTGCTTTTTTTTAAAATTTGTATTACAGTACATACTACTGCACATTTATGTTTATTACTTATGAAAATTATTCAAATTAAAAAACAATGTTTAATTATAAATTATTTAATTGAACATAAAAGACTTATTACTGTACAAGTAAATTGGTCAACATTAGAAAAAAAATTCAACTTATTTTAAAAGAAAAAAAAAACTCAATTGTACTAATTTTCTAAAAACATATGCTAAGTTTATTTTTCTTTTATTTTATATTTGCTATAAGTCGATTGTTGGAATCTTAATAAATACTGCACAGTATTTTTATTAATCTAATCATGCCTCGCCCCCTTTCGTGTAGAAAGAAGTTCATTAACATTTATTTTAAATTCAGTACAATCTGTTTTTCTTTTTAAACTTTTCTAATTCGACATTTGCATTTTAAAATGTTGTTTTTCTTTTGATTTGAAACAACTTGAGTGTAAACAACATGTTTATTAATGAAGTTACAAAATCAATAAGTATTTTTACATAATTATCCAGGTGTTCTAAAAATAATATATCGTAATTAAGAAACACACCCACACACTTTAATATTCATATTTAGTGTTTTCCTGAAAGTTTGTGATGATGGTATTTTAGTTGTCCTGTACCTTTTTATATATTGGAGCATTTTGTCATCTAATATGTGTTGAATGTCTTCAGAAAAATTAAACTTTATTTTAATAATCCAAGTACTCTACATTATATTTAAATAAAGTTTAATTTTTCTAAAAACATTCAACACTTATATGTATATAGTATTATCAACAAATTAAAAAATCGTTCTTTTTTTTCTTTTCAAAAACTTTATTTTCTTATCTCAATACTGAACATATATATATATATACTGTATATACAGTATTTATATAATACAAAACTCCAATGTTTCAACTGTTTATCTTCATACAGTCATTTTCAAGGATATCTCTCTCCCACTGCTATATTTTATTACTCTTTCGTTTACTTTATTTAATTACAAATCAATGTTGAAACATTGGAGTTTTGTATTATATAAATATATATACTGTATATGTTCAGTATCGAGATAAGAAAATAATGTTTTTTGAAAAGAAAAAGGAGAAGGATTTTTAATTTGTTGATATTATTGTAGAACATATATATTTTAAAAGAAAAAGTGGATGAACATTTGCTGTGTTATTATATATGATGTACACCTGGGTCTCTTTTTACGCAGACTTATTTAACATGATTTTGAAGTTACATGATTTGTGTTTCACTGGAAGTGTGTTAAATAAGTCTGTGTAAAAAGAGACCCAGGTGTATGAACTCCGATAATGCACTATTACTTTAAATAATAAATTTCGCGCACTTACGTCATATTGAAAGTAATAGCACATTATTAGAATTCAACTTTCATCTTAGTAATTTCAATATTTTCAGTGCTTTATAATAGTAAGCTTTTATGCAATAATGAAATTAAAATCATAATTTCCACATTTTATATATACACACAATAAATTTTACCGATTGTAATGAAAATTTGTTCAAACATTGTACGTGTTAATTTTGCATTTTAAATCACATTTTGTTTTTGCTTAAAAAAAAAAAAACGTAATCAATTATTAATCATTTAGTGTCCACAAGTTTATTTTTAAAAGGTCAGTAATAGCAGTGGGCACAATTAAATTTGACAATTAAAATCTCATTTTTAATTGTAATTAACAATTTAAAAATTACTTACTGCGACTTGAAATTAATGTGAAATATGATTTTTAAACGGAATTGAATAAGAATTTAATTTTTAGTTGTTAGTTTCATAAACAATTAATAAAAGCATCATCTCACAGATTAATTACTAATTACATTGTCACCAGAAAACCACTTTTACAACATGAGTGTGAAGTTGGCACTAGTTGTTTGCAAACGAATGTGTTATTTTGAATAAAATTAAATATTATAGTTAAAAAAAGTTTGTCTTGTATCAATTTTTTTCAAATTTGAAATTTTTTATTAGTCATATTTTATTTTATTTTATTTTTTGCGCGAATTTTAAAGTAATTTTACATTGGTGCTTTGCTTTTACGCGAATTTTGAAAAATCACAGACCACATCCCCCCCTTTTCAAGGTAAGTTACATCTATTTTTGCATGATTTCGTTTGCGCGTATTTTCTGAGGAACCTATCTATCATGTAAAACAAGACCCAGGTGTATACAGTATTATAGATTCAGTAATTATAGATATTTTAAGTTTATACGTTCTATATTCAAAATACTGACTGCAGCTCTAACATTGTGTTTTATGAATAAAATATTGTATGTGTATACAATTACAGCAAAGTCATTACCTGTATACATATTACAATAAGATACTTTTGCTTTTGGGTAAAATGAATTTAATATATATATTCTCTGATGCCATCATTGATGCAAAATTCAAGATGGCTGCCAAAATTTTTATTTTTTCCTGATCGTTATACTGAAAAATCGATTGTAAATTGAAGTCGTGGGTACAAATTGATGATGATCGCTATTGTGAAATATCGCTAAATAGTCAATTGCTAAGTGGGGTATAGGTGTATTTTCAAATTAAACCAAATTAGTTTAATCTGTAACTTAATTTTAATACTACTATTTAAACAAATGGACTGATCTTTATTAAGGACTAGTTTAAATAAAATACTTTATTCTAATTATATACAACTACACACTAATTTGTAACATTAAAAATAAATTTTATTATTATTATGGTTGATTCAGGCACTAAACTACATATATTAAATTATTTTATAATAATTTGAACTTACACTAATATTATTAGCTACACTTTTAGCTTTAAATTATTAAAATCTATTTTAATTATAAGCTTAAAAGTACTTTAGCAAAAGAAAACAATAAAATAAAATACAATATTATTTATTTATGACAGAAATACTTTAAATACTTCAGTAATTAGATTTGCCTTTAATTTTACCAAATATAATTTACAAAGATGGTTGAACTTAATAAAATTTCTTATAATTTTTTTTTGTTTAATATCTGCAATAAATGAAACAGCAACTTCTTGGAGAAGCCAAAGGTTACTATATATATATATATTACTCGTATATATATATATATATATATATATATATATATATATATCAGAAAAAAGGCATGTGACTTCAAGATGTATTTTTGGAAGAACCAACACTGTTTTATTTTATCCATTCATTTCAAATGTTTTTCTTACATCTCTTACAATATCTCAGAATCTGGGTTTCACATTTAAGTATGTATCTATTGGCATTCTCATTAGGTACTTGGCCAATCTATTGTGGTTAGATTTAATTTTTTTTTGTGATCTTACTAATATCTGCGTTTTCTCTTATCAATATATTTTGCTTTCAATACTTTTTAGTTAATCCCAACTTATACTTCTCTCTACTTTATTGTTTGGTTTACAGTTAATTGCTTTCTTATTAAATACTCAAATATCAGAACATAAACAAGTGTTTATACAATACACTCATTAAAAATGTGTCTTTTTAAGTTCAAGATTTTATTTCTTTTATTATTAAGTTATTTCTTTCAATGACAGCTTTCAGGTTACTTTTTATGATTAATTTTGTTTTTTTATGTTTTCATCAATGTTCAACATCTGTTTTTTACAACAATAATAAGTCCATTTATTATTACTTTTGTTTAAAACCTCTAATCAACACTCCAACCTTTTTTTCTTTTCAAAATATACATTACATATAAACATATAATTATATAATTAAATACTACAAACAATTAAGTCTTATTTGCCTCCTTTCTTTACAAAAACTTTATTTCTTGTATATATATATATCCCCTTGTTTATTATATCCAACATTTTAACTGTATTTAATTTATAGTCATTTTCAAGGATCTAGAAAAAACACATTACATTATAACAACATCCATAACTATCCACATAATAAAACCAAAAACATAAAAAAATATAAAAAATAAAAATTAAAATAAAAACAAAATAAAAATAATAATAAAATATAAAACATAAAACCCTACACACACACACACACACACACCTTCTTTCTCCCCACTTATCCATATATTTTATATATAGTAATATATTACACTATATATACACTACACTTACTTGTCTCCCTTCTCCTCAAAAAAACTTTTTCCTTTTTTACATTTTTTTAAATCCAAAAACCAATTATAACAAAAAATACATATTTCCTTCTTCTTTCCTATACCCTTCAAAAACCCATTTATTTCCAAATTATATTCTTCATGCATTACTTATCTAATTTATTCTATTCAAAACAGGTTTATATCTTTTTATATATAAGCTATCTTTTACCATTCTCTCTTTATATAATCTAACCCTTAATTTTTATTGTAGAAAAAAAAATATAATCTAACCCTCTTCAACATTTTTTTCTTAAAATCTGTTTGTCCAAATTCCTTACTATGTATATTTACATTAGAATTCTTATTTCTCAAGTTCTGTTTCAATCTTGTCTCTACTTTGTTCTTTGTTGTACCAATATATGACACATCTTTATTATCTTTTTTACAATCCAAACACTCAATTTTATAAATACCATTCATATTTTCAACATTCCTATTTTTTATGATACTATCTAAATTACATTTCCTTTTATGTACTGGCTTTGGCAATAAACTACATTCCTTTCCATATTTCTTATTTATATCCCTCATTATTTTTTAATCTTAAAAAGTATTTTTTGATACTTTATAACCACTAAACATAAATTCCTTCTTTTTTCTTTTCTTTTTTCTCAATTTGCTCTCAATTTTGTCTATATTCTTTTTTCTACACAATTTATTAATAATCTTAATTGGATAATCATTTTTATTGCCCATTTTTATACACTCCATTTCTTCTCTAAATAACCCTCTCCTGAATATAAATTAATGGTTTGAACTTCAATTATACTAATGTAAAAATATTGCAAATTGAAAAAAATAACTACAAAAGGAAAATAAAGGAAGCTATGCTAATATACAAATACAAACAAGACTTAATTAAAGATAGGTAGCAAATGTTAAGATCATGGAATTGTGGAAAGGTTACCCTTGTTAGTTGACAAAGACTTTGAGGATAATCGAAAGTGCTCCTAAGTGGATAAAATTTTTAATGTTATAATTTACATGTATCTAATTACTGTATTTATAAATATTCAATTATAAGACTATATATATATTATAACAGTCAAATATGTACATTTGTGCAACAAAATCTAGAACTTTAGTAAATCATCCCAAGGCCAACCAGAATACAGTGGTGAAACCACAGGTCTGATATAGCCCTAGTTCCTTTACTATTGCTCAGATATTTATCACCTTACAGATGACACATCTGATTGTACAGCAGTATTTTCCTTCATCACATTTCAGCAGTAGAACATCAGTAGAGCAAAGGACTGGAAGAAAGTTGATATTCTACCTACTATAGCTCTATAGATATCATGTGGCTAGGATATGATTATTAAACAATGAAATGATTTTTAATAACTAACAATAAATAATTACTAAATGATGGAATGATTATGAGTCAGTGAGCATGACTAAGACATAAAACGAAGTTAAATTTAAAACAAATTTAATAAAGTTAAATTTTGAAATAATAATTAAACAAAATTGCAATAGCTAGATGCTTGGTCTAACACAGAGGTGATTAAGGGATGTTTACATTAAAGATTGGGTTCAAATGGAAGTGATGGTTTTAGATACATAATTCTTTATGGATGAGTTATACATAACTTGGTTTACATAGATAGGTGGTGTGTGAAATCACTTGCAGGTGATATTAAGTTTCTAGTTACAAATTATTTGGTTTCTGGCATATATGCATATCACTTGTAGGTGATAATTTAATATTTAGGCACTTCCGGTTTATATATAGCATTTTAATCACTCGCAGCTGACTGCAGTTTTTAGGTTATAAATATTTAATTTACTTAGCTATATATATAAATCTATCACTCGCAGATGATGAAATTATAATACATTTGAATTTACATTTTCATGAGCTTTAATATTATTTTATAACTAAATAAATTTGCTCATGATCATCTATGCCTAGTTTATGCCATAATAGGATCTAGATTTGCTTTATAGTTAGTGGAAGTTAATACAAACCTTTATAAAGAACGCAATACTTAACTAAGCATGAATAATCAATATATTCTTTATATAGCTCATTTGCCTATCAAATTGGATTCGAATTCAGATCAAAGCTGAAAATAACAATTATAATGGTGGGATGAACTGATTATTGGAAGCCAGACTTCAGATACTAAGGTGTATATAAAACATACAATTCTGAGTCTCTGTGTCTCATATATGTGCCTTATTCACAGGATTTTTACCAAGTAACGGTTCCCTTTTACCAAACTCATTGCTGTAAAATAAGAGATCTTTAGTCTGGATGATCGAGCAATTTATTTAAGTAAGAGTCTCATGCATCGAGATAGTCTCATGCTCCATTCCTAAGGATGCAGAATGGGGAGGTATGAACCCATCCACCATTTGAAGAAAATAATTGCCTGAGCTAAGAGTACTGGTGTAGCCCTAACACATACACCCAGTAAGGAATACAGCAATGAGTAATTATGTCATAGCATTTCTTAAGGACACATATGCACCACTGACAACATTATCATATAATAAAAATTAAGATGCTAAATAATAGTTTCCTTCATGAAACTACCCTGTATCAGTTCCTTTTATAGTATTTATAATTATACTATTAAGGAAAGCTTATGAATCCAAGCTATAAAGCTATCTATATAGGATTTTATGCTTCTAGGGAGGATTACAGCATATTAAGAGAAACTACAATACAAAATTATAGATTTATGCTGCATTTTATCACTTCAACTGAATACTGGTTTAATATTATATTTAAAAACAAATCTATCTTAAAATAACTGTAAGCTTGTAATTATATCTTAATTAAGATATTTTATCCTTTTCAAAACAGAACTTCAGTTTGTGTGTCAATATACGCGAAATTACATATATACGCAAAGTTACATATATATGCATGAGAATCTAATTACCTCTCACTAATGATTTAATTATGAATAAAACTCGGTTTTGAATACATGGAGGATTACAGCATATTAGGGGAAATTACAATACAGAATTATACATTTATGCTGCATTTTATCACTTCAACTGAATATTGGTTTAATATTATATTTAAAAGCAAATCTATCTTAAAATAACTGTAAGCTTGTAATTATATCTTAATTAAGATATTTTATTCTTTTCAAAACAGAGCTTCAGTTTGTGCATCAATATACGTGAAATTACATATATACGCGAAGTTACATATATATGCGTGAGAATCTAATTACCTCTCACTAATGATTTAATTATGAATAAAACTCGGTTTTGAATACATATAGCAGAAACAATCACATAATTAAAAATAATAAGATTTGGCATAGATTTAATTAAAAGAAATGCAAGATTTAAAATAAGATAAGATTTCACATATGTGAAATGAGAAAATTTGGCTTTGTTTTAAAATGAAACTTATGCGACATTAGGATGATTATTTGATTGATTCAGTTTCGATAATTATGAACTGTTTATAAAATTAATGATGGCAAACATTATCATTAACTTAACATATACAAAATGACTTAAAAATTTAATAGTTATTTTATAATAGATCATTTTGCATTATACGTGACAAAATCATGTTAAAACATTTAAAATATAGATTTTAGCAAGTTAAAACTAAATTACTTTTAATTATTCAAAATAGGATGAATACATAACTAAATCAATCATAAATAAATTCAGCAAGTAAACCAATAAATAAAAAAATCATATCAACAAATGAAATATGTTATTAATGCAAATAATAACTCAGATAAAATTATAAAGCAGTTAAATCTGTGAATCAGGTATTTAAATCAGGTATATAAATCAGTTATCAAATAGTAAATCAGTTTTCAAATCAATTTAAATCATTTCAAATCAGATTTCAAATCAGGTAATAAATTATTAAATCAGTTTTCAAATATTAAATAATAATAAGTCGTAAATCAGGCAAGTTTTTAGGATTGAAATAAAACAAAAATTACATTTAAGAAATAATTTTAGTTTACATTATTATTATTATGATGGCCATAGATTTTAGATTAAGCTAGCATTTTAAAGTTGAGTTTAGTTGAAAGCTTTAAAATTGAAGGAGTATTTACCATTTTCTTCTCCTTTCTGTGCTGGCAACTTCTTTAGGTGGTGGCGGCTGTTACTTCATCTCTTCCTGCATTAGGTAGCTTCTCATCAAAGGTGAGAAGGCAAGAATTTTAGCCCTCTACCCCAAAATCATCATCATCAATCAATTTGTATGTACTTTGTAAAATTATAATCATAGAGTGAGTGTTTCAAAGATGGCTACAGCAGCTTATATATCAACACACGCACACCCTCTCCTTCATTATATTATTTTTGGATTTGTTTTCTTAGCGTACTCGCTGTTTCTAAAATTTAGTAGAATCTCGCTGTGATTATTTTTCACTTAGGTCAATTTCAACCTCTGTGACTCACAGTAATTTATGCAATCTTTTTAATTTAAATCTAATTTTAACCTTAAAATAAAATTGGGTAAATTTTATAGTGAGAAGGATTAACTTTTCTGGTGTCATTCTTACTAGAAAAACAAATCTAAAATTATGGAAAAACATTTTGTTATATATGTAACTCGACCGTTTAATTTAGCGATATATGCAGAATTATAGAATTTCAAAGATTATTAATTTAATAAATATTTTAAAATAAAGAAATTTTAATGTTTTAAATTCTGTTAACATTATTTTTCTAGCATATATGTAGTCTTAAGTTACATATACAACTCGTTTTTCATTTAATTATTATTAGAAATATATATGTGCACATTTATAGAGGTTTACATATATAAATGCAATTTTCTCTCTATATATGTAGAGATATATGCACACATACATGGTTAATATATTTAGGTTTAAATTTAGCCAGGTTTTTATGATAATATAAGCAGGATATACAAGAATTTGGTGGCTATTACATATAAAAGAATACTACTATAGAATATAGTAGATGAAACAGTTGGATTGTAAAAGCTGACTATTTCAATATATATATATATATATATATATATATATATATATATATATATATAGTAATGGGATGGAGCAAGCCAAATGTTATAATATAAATTGTGGAGAGGATTCCACATAATCAAAGCTGCCAGATATAATTGCATTGATTATCTCAGGCAGTCATCGATGAAACAAATTTGACAGTCTACATTCTTACAGGTCTTCCTAAGAATAGTGTGATAATGATAATCTGTATTGTTTTAGAAAATATTATCATTTAGACATCATGCATAATCTAAATTATAGCGTCATGACTATTACACAATCTATGTAAAATCTGAGTAGCTATTTTAATATACAATTCTAAAGTGCTAAAACACTGATGATTTTTAATGACTTGAAACCAGGTTTAAATAGTTTCTCATCTTATAAAGTCAATAAAATCAAATATTAAAACCATAATTATCTAATTAGGTGCATTTGCATTAATCCAGCAATTGCAATTGTATTAATTAGAAGTGCTTATTTTTCCTTCTGCTAGAAAAACAAACTTATTATCTATTTAAAACATATCTCTCTATTTCACCTTTTTTAAATATAAATTTCTGTTACTACTTGCCAAAACAATTTATTAATTTTAATCAATTTTTAAATAACAAGCAAAACTATAAGGATATAATTAAATTAAGAATCATTGTCTTTCTTAATCATTATGAACCCTTTTTAATCCTATGGCACTTAAAAAAAATGTTTTTATTTATATGCGATTATATACAATAGGCACTATTCCTTCTATTGCATCATATATAAATTATAACAAAAATGTTCAGGATTGTATGATAAAATTTAAATCTTTTTTTTTGGTATGAGACTGTGATTGTGAAAACCAGTTCTCTGGTTGAAATATTATATTATTTATTGGATTTATAAGTCTTTTTTTGTTTATATATATATATTAGATGGTTATCTATTGGATTAACAAAAAAAATTCTTTTGCTTTATAATCAGCTGATTTACTCAAATAAATTTTGGAAGAGATAAAAATAATTGGCTTCCATAAGGCTAGAATAAACTGCATTTCATAACATTTATTTAAACTGTTTGATTTTTTTAAAATTTCGATAGACTTTCTCATAGTTTTTAAATTATATTCTTCCAAAGTAGATAGTATTTTAGTGCTACCATGTTTTTCTAAAAATAAGACCAAACCAGAAAATAAGCCTTAGCATGATTTATTAGGATATTTGTAATATAAGCCCTACCCCAAAAATAAACGCTAGTTAGAAAGAGAAAGAAAATACTATATAATATTATTCTCTGTCTTGTAAATGCATTTCAGTAAAATCAGATCGTCCAATCATAAGCTTACCAAATAACCAATCAGAATGCAGACACAACACACGTGTGAACTTCTGGTAATAGGAAACTATTTACTCAAATGCATTAGTACATTGTACAGGCTTAAACCTGCATTTATATATGTAATATAGGCGGGATTTGAACTCAGACTTTCACACAACCCACTAATCTCAGTGCCATCTCATATTGCTGACTCATGGGTAGGATGACAACTTTGGCACTAACAAGGGCTTTGAATGTTCCATCATCAGATTTTCAATGAAATGGAAGGTTGAAAAGTTGTGAGTTGGAATAGTTTGAAGCCTGTCCATTAAAGTATAAAGATTGGCTATCTTAATATAAAGCTGAGCACTGATTATATATATGTGTGTGAGGATAGTAATCTAGACCAACTGATGATTGCTGGTTTAGCATGAAATACGTATATTGGTGATTATTTATCTTTTCAACATGTGTGTGATCAGGTGGGTCATACTGAGAGTAGTGGGTTGTGTGAAAATTTGAGTTTGAATCCTGTCACATGCATTAGATTTTTTTTCTTTTAAAACGTAAAATTAACCAGAAGGGCTTACATTTTAGAATTACTAACTTTATTATTATTGCCTTCAATTATACACTTACGTGAAATAAAGAAATTATTTCAGAAATGTTATTTCCTGCAATTTTTTGCCACATATCCCATAATTCCTCAATTACCAATTTGAATAACTGTAGATTCTTATACGTAAATACATGTAGACTTGTGCATGAAAAAAATTGAGCATCCCTTAAAAAAAACCCTAGGGTATGTTTTGGAGCAAAAATTAATATAAGACAAAGTCTTATTTTCAGGGAAAGATGATACCAAAAAAAAATTAAGAAACTGGTCACACTCCTGGCTTTGATAATAGTAAAACAATAGCTACTTTGAAAAAAAAAAAGATTTAAAAGCTATGAGAGAGACTATTGTAATTTTTATAAGCCAAACAGTTGAAATAATGTGATGAAGTACATCAAATTCCAGCCTATTTAAAACCAATTATTTTATCCCTTTATTCTTCTAAAAGAAAATAACATTTTTTAAAATCCTTATCCTATTCTGAATGGGCATCTATCTAATATGTATATATATATGAATGTTTTTTATATTCATAATGGGCATCTATCTAATATGTATATATATATGAATGTTTTTTAATTCACATGCAATTACAATTTTATTATTAGTTGAGATAAACCAGTTCTTCATTACAACCATAGTCTTGAAAGGATGAACATGATTTCATTGAAATATCATTAAGAATGAATGTGATTTCATCAAAACATCAGCAATTTAACAAAAAAATTAATACATGGTGTGACTAAAAAAAGATGTTAATATATACATAAAAACATGTATATAATAAGCAAAACACTGGAATTAACTGAACAATTCTCCAAAGACCAATATATAAATGAATAAAAGTATAATCAGCTTGAAGCATGACTGTCATCCTGAATAGCAGTTTAGTCTAAAATGCTATTCAGGATAATGACCATGCTGTAAATGGACTATGAGTTTTATTTATACATTGAAAATTGTACATTAACTTCAGTGTTTTCTTTATAATATTTTATCTGATTATATATATATATATATATATAATCAATATATATAGATAAAATATTATATATAATTTAACTTTATATATATATATATATATATATATAAAGTTAAATTAAATGCATAAAATGAAATGTAATATTATTGGATAAACTACTAACTTCTAATTTCTATTGAAATATAATGCAATATCTTTTAATATCAAAACCACAAATTCAATTAAATTATAAGCACTAGGAACTTAGATAAGAAAAGCTTAAGATTCAATGCTTTTTATAATATTATACAGCCACTTTTGATATCTTGCACAGGTTCACTGTTATAACTGTCGGACAGAAGAGTGAAAGTATAAATATGATTGAACATTCAGCCTCATATAGGATCAGCCTCCACATTATTCCATTGGTAAATAGCTTGATCAATAATTCCAGAGACAGACATCCTACCAAACATATGCCCCACACACACTGTTTACCAAATTGTATGCATTCAAACTGACTGCAATGCAGTCAACTTTAGAGAACCATGTCCCACCCTAACAACAAAATTGTCTTAACATCAATACCTTTATAGAGGAGCTAAAAGCAATCCAGACCAATAATCTATATTTCTGGAGCATCAACACAGACTTCACTTTACATTTGAATCTACATCATCCAGCATCATTTGTATTGAGCAAAATGATTCTAATCATAAAATAAAGGAGGTGTGGCAACATCACTAATAATCCTAACTCTATAAGCAAAAAGAAATCCTGTTTCCCTCTCTCAAAAAAGTGGGACATTTAACTCATTTACACAAATTTACATCATATTTATACTTCATACCCTCCTGTCCACCAGTCATTGCCACAAATATGATATCAGTGTAAGATATAGAAGGCAGCTTAGCATAATATAGCAAACATTGAAATTGAAGCCTTTTTTATCTAAGCATTCCTAGTGTTTATAATTTAACTGAATTATAATTTGTCTAAGAAAAGTTAATAACATATATATAATTACAAAACCATAAATGTAATGAATAAATCATCAATAACTTAAAAGAATGGGAAGTCTAAATCAATGAAAATGTCCATGTAGTCTCAGTCACATTGGTTAACAATCAATGAAATAGACATATGCATTGATTGAGTTTCATGCTCATTAGAATTATTATTTGGTATAAACATCTGCATAAATGTATAAAAAATAAAACAATGTTTTTATTCATTCATTTATGACTATAACCCTGGAGAATGTTGGATTAAATTTGATCAGCATGGCAAATTTAGGAATTTCACTTTCTCATGAATATTATTTGATGCACTTAAATTTAATCTGGCAAATATAATAGTTTATTGTTAATTTATAAGGTTATTAAAATGGGTAGTAATTAAATCCACCTTTATAAATTTGATGTAAGATAATTTGAATGAGAATATGTAGATGACTTTATTGATTTTGATTTCATGTTTCCAGGAGTTATTTTCTGGTTTAAATATCTATATTAAAGTTATAAAATGAATCAAAACCTTTAATTATCGAGTGGTACCTTAAGGGACTTAATGCTGGAGAGCATTAAATTTAGTACCTAGAAGTTAGAAGCTGCTTTCTTTGGTAACATTATATATATTTATAATTAAAGAGGTTGCCTTGACAACAGTTTGAAATAGTTCATTGATATTGATACTGCAATTGTTTAAGTGTTGATAAGCTTTTATCGATATATTTATATATATACACACAATTTTTGACTATCCTCTTTCGTATCTTTTTAAGTATTAAAACTTTTCTAAGGATTTAATACGGTCAAAAAGTAATATTTTCAATCACGCCATTTGAGTTTAAGTGAAGTTTATCATTAATCTTAAAGAATTTTTTTTTATTTAACTTGCTATCAAAAACTTTCACCAAAACCAAAGTTCAGAAAGTAGTTATCTGTATTTTTCAGTGGCAAATTTAATTTCTATACAAGAAATTACAAAAAATTTATAGCTTAGCTGAATCTGATTTTTATTTTTTTAAAGATATATTCTTATATCTGAAAATCTATTTAGTATCAATTTATAATAAATATATTGATTACTTGATCCATTATTGTTGATAAATGATTCAAAAAGTAAAAATTGTTGATAAACTTTTTGTGATTTCTACAATTTTATAATAAACTATCTTTATCACAAATATTATTTAGGGGGGAGGGTAGTTCTTATAATCTTTTCATTTTTAAAAACCTTTTTAATGTTTGATTCCAGAAATTTTACATTATAATATTTAAGATTTTTGTGTTTTCTTTCAATATTGAATTTACGTTTACCTTTGTTATTGTTTTTATCATTATGCTTAGCATATATATAGAGAGCATTTTTATGTTGAGAATATGTTTATTTTTTTGCCAACTAAAGCCAATCACTTTAACATATACTGTATTATTTATAACCTATAGTTGCAGAATGAGATTACTTATAAGAACAAAGATCTAATTTGATGTAAGATTTTTCTAAGAACATTCTATAATCTAACATGGTCAAATGAATAGATGAAGTTGTAATAAATAAATTACGATATTCTTTGCCTGAGTTATCATTTTTTTCTCATTTTATTCTTATTTAAGGAATGAAATTGTCAAACTTTCCTGAAACCAGCTTATTTATATATATGGTGGTTAGATTTCTCAGGTTTATTTTACAAAGTAAACTAGCAAGATATTTATTTTGATTGTTTGTCATATTTGTATAACTGTCAATAAATTATTACAAATGAATATGAATTTCTGTAATCGATATGAAAAACAATAAGTTTTTCATACTGAATTTCATATGAATGAATAATCACATTAAGCGAAAAAATGCAATATGTCCAAATACTTTGAAATCTATGCTGAATAATTTTTAGAATGGATTGAATCTCAATAAAACAATGTATAAGATATTAATTATTCTATAGAAAGTGAATTTTTATGCATGTAAATACATATTTACCTATTTTATTTAATATTTCTCATATACATGCAGGCAAACAAACACACACACACATATATATATATATATTGTAGGGATAAATTTTAGAATGCTGGTTGTATTAAATACTTCAATTTCTAGTATCAAAGTTGAAATACAAAGCATATGAAAAATGAATTCACTTTTAATATATATGTATCATAAAAATTCATATAACAATACTAGCCAAAAAAACTAAAATTTACTAAAATTCTTCCATAACCACAGTTCCACTATGGCTATGGAAGAATTTTAGTAAAGTTCAGCTTTTTTTGGCTAGTATTATATTGTTATATGAATTTTTATTTTATATATAATTACTAGTACAGTGTTAGGCATTGGACCAGACAGGATGGGATAATAATAAATGAGTAATTATCAAATGCCTTATAGCCTAATTTGTACCAGATAATTTATGATAATTTTTTTAAATATGTAACTATGAAACTATGTACTAATAAATAAGTATATGTATTTAAATAACCATATTTTGGAATCAAAAAATATTTTATTTATTCCAAAATATATTCAAATTATATAACTGTAATGTTTCCTTAACATATTTGCTATTCTTTTTTTGTAAATCTCAAAGATAAATAAATCTTTTTAATAAAATCATAGTAAAAAGATAATGTAATTAAATTCAAAATTTGTTCAAATATTTATTTCATATCTCAGTATAAAATATAAACATCTCTTCTGACATTTGTACATGAGTGACCAAAAAATAATAATAATTATGATGATAAGGGATATAATCTTAAAACTAAAAGAACAAAATATGAAAGCCAGTTTAATAAGTAACAAATACATGATTTTATTTAAAATATAATCAACAGTTATATAAATAAATAAATAAAAAATTTTAATATTATATTTTACATTATTTATAATATTCATAAATGAAACATAAATTAATCTTCTTTGTTTCTGATGTATGTTTTCCTTAGCTTAGAAATATTAATGAAGGTTTTCAATAATCATGTTTGAATAATATTTTAAAATTTATTAGTACAATAATACAAAAATATATAATTTAGAAATAAGTTATTAATATAGATATATATCTTCATAGGTGAGCAATTTCCACAATTAATTTCTTTAAAATACTAAGGCAAGGATTCCCAATCTTTTTGCACTTAAGAGCACATTCTATAATACTGGCCAGGTGGCAGGCACCATTTTATTTTTTCAACCAGGTGGCTGGCACCATTTATTTTTTCAATGTAAATTTATAGTTGGATATTGTTAATAATACATATAACATACAAAAAAATATTTATTTCAAAAATAAAATTTTAACATATGATTAATGTTTATATTTTTACGCTGTAAAAGTATAGTATGCCCTACAATTTGATTACAATATAATACAATAATTTATAATAAATTTTAAAAATTAAATTTGTTTGTATCAGATAAATAATTTTTTATTGTGTTCAGATATCGGCAGGCACACATAAAATGGTCTGCAGGTGCCATAGTGCCCACAGGCATAGGGTTGGGGACCCCTGTACTAAGGCAATAGCTCATCTGTTCAAGTGGCTAAAATAATAGACATCTAAAAATAATACAATAATAAGAATATGTAAGTTCACTTTATCACAATATAAGAGGAATTCATCAACTCTTGAGACACAAACGATACATATTATAATGCAAATCAGATAAACCACTATATAAAAATTATATCTAAAAATACTTTACATTTATTAATATTAATAAAGAAAATATATAAATTTTGATGATCTAAATAATCTTTATTATGAAAGAATTATGTGTCAAATATTTAATTCAGTATGTGGAAAACATTAGTGTAGCATTAATATTTTAAGAAACTTAAATTTTATTTCCACATTTTTAAACATTTTCTCTGAGAGCTGCTATAAAAGAACATACATTGAAATAATAATAACAACAATAATATTTTTATTTTACTTTTTTTAATACAAAGCAGTTTATAAAATACAGTTCATTTTTTTCTTTGATGCTCCAATAGATTGATGAATCTCTGGAAAGTTATTAAAAAAATTCTGAAAAGTTCCATTATGGTATAGTATGTAGTTTATTTTAAGATTTGTAGTTTATTGTTCATAGGTGTTTACTAAAAGAAAATGACCAGATGTAACCCATTAATAGTTCATGGAAACATTTCAATAGATAAAAGTTCATTAAGATGATGAGATAGTTTTTTTTCCAGATATCAAATTATTGAATTGCTATTTTCTAAGATTTCCTTTTCTTTTGTCAGGATACCTGGTGGAATTCAGCTAAAGAAAGCAGCAGCCATAAGAGACTATAAAGTTCCAAACTACTTTTGTATTTTAACCAGCCATGTTGTTTATCAGTTCTACCAATTTATTTATTTTAAAATCCATAAAAGAAAATACTAACCAGCAGCTAGAAAATCTATATGTGAAGTAAGTTCAATTTTTTTATTATTATTTTCCTCTTGCAATTAATTTCCTCATTATGTCAATCTTCCCTTAGTATTTTTTGAACACTTATCTTCTAGTTACCATGATATAAAATGCCCATTGTTTTAACTATAGATCAACTTGCATCCGTTTCTTTGTTTTAGAACACTATTTCAATGGAAATATTTACATTCAATAAAATAAATAATGGTGAATTAAATTTTATTACATTTAATAAAGCATCTCTCATAATTTTTAATTACCCTCACACACTTTCCATTGCTACTGTTATAATTAAATTAAACAACAAAGATTTAATCGATCATATTAATCATTTCGTATTGTTAAATTTATCAACAACAACAACAAAAAAAAAAAAAAAGTAAATAAATCTATGCACGAAAGCGAAATTTGATACAATAGTCTTACTCCCCCCCCCACACACCCTTTTTTTAAATAAATACTTATGCGATTTTAAAATGAATGATTGGGGACTAATCATTACAATAAACATATGTTACCAGTAAAGAGTGAAAAGTAGATTACAATGACTAATGTTTTTAGACAAAGTATGAAATTTCATTTCTATTTTAATTTTTTACATACTTTCCCTAGATATTGTATAGAATATCTAGGCATTATAAAAAAAAAAGAATAATAGATTATGAGCAAAGTATGAAAAAAGGCTTTTATTGAAAAGATACATGTAAAAGTGTAAGGAATACAAAATGTAAGATATGGGATTTTTCATATTTAATTTATATCATAAAATAATAGAACAAAACACACTGTAAAAAATAATACTTTTTGTTTTTAAATAACAAATGTTTACCAATCTGTGGATTTTCTGATATTATGATGGAGTTTTACTTTTTTAACTTCAATTATAAAATTATTATTATTATTTATGGACAAGTCCTTTAATAAAAAACAACAACATAATAATGTTAACATATGATGTATCAAGCAATCCAAGAAAGAAATAATTACATTTTTATATAACTATTTTTGAAGTAAAATGTCATGAGTGAAAGATTTTCTAAGAAATTTTTTGGTAATTATCTTTCTACTCTTCATTAACAAACTTAAGGAGTATACATAAGATTTACTAATAATTTCAATCATTAATTTTAATAATTATGTGTTGAACATATGTTTTTTATTGTTAAGTTTTGTCCTTGCAACATTAAATGTTATTTCTAGAAGTATTTTATACTTTGTAAATTTTTCTTTTGGCATTTTGTAGAATGCTTAGGATATGGGTGAAAATCTAAGCATTCATACTTGGATATTTCACTTTTGGCTTTGTATAAAATGCTTCAGCATTCTACACAATGCCAATATTCACATTTTTCTTGGCAACATATGTATCTAATCATATTATGTTTGCTTTAGAAGAAAAATTGTTGCCAGTATATTTCTAATTTGATATTGATTAGGTACTTATCAAATTTACTATTCTTGAAAAATTAGATAAACAAAGATAAATAGATTTATATTAGAAGAAGACATACAATAAAATATAGTAGATTGTTATAAACAGCAGAAGACATTTTATCATTCCTGTGTTTATATATATATATGATGATGAAAGTGTATCTTTAGATGCATTTCTATACGAATTTTTAATAGAAAAAGTGACATAAAAATTTTGCATATGGCTTTTTAACCACGAGTACCATCTGCCCTCAAGTCCTTTTAAAAGAGACATTGATCTGATGTTTTTTCCCCACTGTTTATTTTACAGTTGACTGTCAATATTTACTATCTAATCATAATAGTAGCTAATATTTTAATATGATGCACTTGGATATTTGGTTAGTTTTGTCTTTAAAAATATTTAAATATATATTATTCTACTGATCAAAAGAAAATTATAATTATATAGTAGCTATTCCTGTTAAAAGATTGCATGCAATCACTTTTTGTCCTAGAAAGCATTAAAATAAACACACACACACATAATAATAATAATAATAATAATAATAATAATAATAATAATAATAATAATAATAATAATAATTCAATTCATTTAAATATTAAGCAACAGCATGTAACTAATTACAATTTGCACATTAAAAATAAAAGGGATAAACATAATGCTTATAACATAATAATATTAAATCGTGCTTTTACACTTCCAACGTAAAGGTATAAATATACAGGTTATTACTTTATAACATAATAATAAAAGAAAATAAAAATACAAAAAATTAAAAATTATATATATATAAATAAATAAAATAAATTTAAATTAATCATGCATGACATTTGAATTTAATAATATTACAAAACTGCTTATAATCTAAATTAAAATGATTAGTGTTACTACAAATCTAATTGTAGAAAGGGGATAGCCTGAATAAAGGAGAAAAGTTAAGGACATTGGAAGGACAAGCTTGAATATAACAGACAAAAGGAGACCAAGTATCATGCTCATAAGATCTAATTGTGGTAGTTGAAATTATATCATATATAATAGTTCATTGATTGATGATTTTATAAAGATATTTAAGATGTCTATATTTCCATCTAGAAGAAAGAAGAACAATTTTATTTTCTAGAAAAATAAGATTGGAAAACTTCTTAGATACTGACTGCATCAAATTATGTCCTTGTTTGGAATTAGGATTCCAAATCACTGAACAATATTTAATGATGGGAAGAACTAATGACAAAAATAATTTCAACTTTATATAATTACTAAAGTGATAGCTATGTCTAATGATGGCATCAATGATTTTAAATGCTTTGCCAATGATCTTTTTGTAAATGAAGAAGAAAAGATCCATTACTAGCAAACAAAACTCCCAGATTTTTTTTTGGGATTCACCAGAATTAATTTTGTGAGAATTATAGTTTCTTAGAATATGAAACAAGGGAACATTCATTAAAATTAATTGTCATATTATTTAGATCACACCAAGCACTAGAGTTAACAATATTTTTCTGAAGAAAAATGTAGTCAACCACTGATGTGATTCTTCTAAAGATTTTACTATCATCAGCATAGCACAAAAGATAAAAATATTTCAGGCAATCCTTTAGGCCATTAATATAAATATTAAACAATATGGGTGCTAAAATACTACCATGAGGAACACCTAAATTGCATTCAAAATTAAATGAAATATTACTATTGAATTTTCTATATGCTGTAAGATTACAAAGAAAGGATTGAAACTAATAAATAAGTTAGGGGAAAACCCATTTTATGTAATTTGTAAAGGAGAATAATAATAATAGTAATAGTAATAATAATAATAATAGTAGTAGTAGTAGTAGTAGTAGTAGTAGTAGTAGTAGTAGTAGTAGTAGTAGTAGTAGTAGTAGTAGTAGTACTAGTAGTAACAATAAAAACAATAAATAATAATAACAACAACAATAACAAAATGACAACAACAATAATAATATAATAAAAATAGCAGTTAAAAATGATTATGGACATTACAACTTCACACAAAGAGGAGAAAGGCAAAAAAAAAAGAAAGAGAGGGAAAAACTACTCTAAAAATGAGTTTTGTGGTGACTATGCAAACCAATCTGTGAAACAAAAATAGATCCATATTAGAACATGCTGATCCAATTTTCTGTTTATTTAATATTTTATGATGTTGTCTTTTAATTTTCTCATCAGAAAGCTTTTTTTTAAAATACTTTGATATCATGTCTAACTCCAATATATTCCATTCTCTGTCATATCTTCTGAATAGAGACATTTGACAATTGCATTTCTTTAGGATGTCTTTGAGATCATAGAGTGTAGATAGGTTCTTTTACAAAGTTTTCTATTGTTTATTTATTTTACACATCCAGTCCAATGATGGCATGATTTCACAATAGCAGATTCAATGGAATCACATCCATCAAATTTATTTTACAATTTTGTCATTGCATATATTTATATATATTTGCAATTTTTTAAAGAAAATTCAGCCAAAATAAGTGCCCTCCTCTCTCATATTACAATATACATTCATTACACCATCGGTAAAAGTTACCATAAGTACATGAAATAGAAAAAGCAACACATCACACTATAAAATAGTGAAATAAATTACTAGAAATTAATGTTAAACTACACAATTTTTCAGAAATCTAAGACTCACTGAGGCAATTGTCTTCTATAAATTTAAAAATCAATGTAATTGGCAAAGTTCCTAGTGTAGGTCTTTTCATGAGTGTCACACAACTATCTTCAAATTCCTGGAATACCAAAGCTTATCAGTGAAAAGTGTTATTTCTGGAAAAGTTAATGAATTAATTACTCAGACATCAGTTGAAGTGACATTGATATTTTGATATGACAGTATATTTTGCAAGCTTAAATAGAATTAATCTATTAAATAGGAACATTATCATCTTTTGATAAAAAAAAATCTATTTCACATATTATTTGTATAGAATCCACCCCCTACCCCCAAAATACTATTTTTAATTCAGCATTATCAAGAATAAAATAAAAGCAGAAGCAACCAACATCTGTTTAATTTGGAGTATTACATTAATCTTCTTAAACTCAAAAAGAAAGTTTACTTACAAAAATCACACTTAGCATCAAAGTGGAAGTAATACTTTTATTTACTACAAGCTTTGACTGATCTTTATTAAAATTGATATTAAAACTGAAACCCACAGGCTTATTTATATTTGTGTCTATATATGTAATATATAGGATATATGAGCACAGACTTTCACACAAACCACCACTCTCCACTCTATCTCATAACACTGATACACTTGAACACATATATGTTGAAAAGATAAATAATTATCAATATATGTATTTCATGCTAAACCAGCAATCATCAGTTGGTCCAGATTACCATCTCTACATATATATACTATATTAAGATAGCTAATCCTCATACTTTAATGGACAGGCTTCAATTTACTCCCCACTCCAACTCTACAACCGTCCATACAATTGAAAATCTGATGATGGAATGCTCAAAGGCCACCCTGAGGTCGATATTGGGACATCATCATATATATGTTTTTAGAATAACTGATAAAAGTAGACACCTTTATTTAAAAATGAGGAAAAGTTCTAAATATAGGAGTAAATAACAAAGATAATCAAAACTCAGTGTTTTCGTGTAAACCAATTATTTTGAACAAACATTCATACATCATTTGTAGAATTCTATTAAAACATAGAATAGTGTAAAAATATCAACCTCAAACCAATAATATGAGCTTTATTGGTTATAACAAAAATATTTCCAACTTTGGTCAAAGGGATACTAACTCCCTTATATTCAATGAAGTAAAAATATAAGAAGATACTTTACATATTAGGCATATCAGTTTATATTATCTAAATATAAACTGTTGTTTAGCTGTATTAGATCTAGATTTTTAAAAAAAATCATTCATCTTGATTTTTAATCTTAATCACATTGAATTTTATAGGAATCACGAAAGCATTGAAAATTCTTTTCTAAAAGAAATTAAAGTTTATAAAAAAATATTAGAAAAGCTGATAGCTATAAGTACAGAACATGGGGATAGTTTAAAAATATTTTCAAAATACTATTTTAGAATCAGATTTATAAATGAAAATTTTTAAAAACAAAATTTGACAAGTTCACTCGAATTATTACCCATTTCTAATTAATAGAGTATTAACTCTATGTGGAGTAAAAATATTATCGATATACTTTACTGTTGTTTCATTCATTAATAAGTTTTTATTTCATTGATTTGAAATCATAGGTATTAACTGTTGCCAACACCATTTTGAAAAGGGTGTGCTTCAATTTAATTTTCTTCTATACTTCAATCCACTCCGATGAATTATGATAATTAATAAACTTTTGATCATTTAGTTATATTTTTATTGTAATTAGTCAGAATTTAGAAAGTTTGTTTCTAAAAGATTTTTTTTTAATTAAAGGTATATTATTATCTTGCGTTAGACCAAGATTTTGATTTCTCTTTCAAAAGTAACCTTTATTAGTAAAAAGATTACAAAAATTTTTGGGTACATTTACCCATTGAGAATTACAAAGTGTTCAATGTGACAAACAAGGTAAAACAATTATTGATTATATAAAGTACATATGCTTGATAACAATTATATCCATAAAAAAGTTGCAATAATGTTGATTAATGTGTATCTGAACATGAGTATCTATACATGGATCTACATGGCCCAGCCATTGAGAAGCTATCCATCACCCAATGATCCCACTCCGGGGGCCCCGAAGTGAAGACCCAAATGCTTCAGCTGAATAGGTAGACAAGTCCAGCATTGTGCCAACCATCACAACAGGCAGCGAGGTCCAAAGCTCAAGTCCATTTAACAATAAATTCTTGACCCACAGCTGAGCCATGTCAAGACCATTTTAGACACCTCTGTCTCCCAATTAACAGTCCAAATGTGCAGAGACCACATTCGGTCTACCTGCCCAGAATTGGAAAGCCAACTAAGAAAAACTAACACATAGTAAGCACAGATCTGCACTGCCTAAAATCAACCTATAAAGGAGGCACAGCAACTGACCAGAGCAGGAATGGTGCTAAGACTTTGACCAGGTACCCTCCTGGTAGGTTTTCCAGATAGTGGCAATAATTGTCAACAGCCTGCACCAATAAATCAGCCCCCTAATGACCACCACCACCCTGAGGAAGAAAAGAGGAGTGCAGACCCATGCCCACAAAATTATTGCAGCAATGACTCCATCAAAGTTACAAAAATTGGTGGTGGCCCAAATCAGACCAACTGTCTTACAAACACTCTAATTTTAAAGTTAACTAAGGAAAAAAAAATAATGAGCTCAAATCAAGACTGTCCTAATAAACAATCTATCAAGAGGGTGCAGCAGCCTCTTAGGGCAAAGTTCAATTGAGGGCAGTGACTTTTACCCACCCAGCAGATATCCCTGAGCTTGGCAATGATTGCTGACTGTCCTCACAAATGATATATATCAAACCCCTCATGACCTCCACTACCACACCTGAAGAAAAAAATAGGAGTGCAGACCTGTGCCCACCAATGCAACAGTTGGATTCATTGTAGTCTGGAATCAAGCCAGATTTATTTGCATACCATGAATACACACCATTTGTCCATAAGATTTTGATTTCTTTTTAAAGAATAAAAAATAAAAAAACAAAGCTAGTTAAGTGAATTGCTTGCAGGGAGATTTGTAACTGAATTATTTTTCTTTATTTTATAATATATTAGTGTTAATATATCCCCCCCCCCCAATAAAAATCGGACTTTGCAATAATAAAATGTAAAAATTGGCTTACATTTGACTGAACTTTGGATTTGGAAACTCTGTGCTGGTAATGTTGATGATAATCATCTGGTCATGTGATTGCTTTGTGGCCATATTGTTTTCCAAAATTATCAATGAGTAACTTGATTTTAATTGAATTTTTGAATGAAAAATGTAACATAAAAGTATTAAACAATTACCAACTGATTGGCAATTGAAAAATATATATCAGGATAAGGTTTTTATCCTGCCAGGTTTAAACTTTAAGTCCCTTTGGAGTATGAAAAAGTAGAGCATGCTGACTTGGTTGTGAACAAATGGACCTTTGTTAGATTTTTGAAAACGATAGCTTTTTGTGGATCACTTTTCAGAAAAGTAGGATTTACTCTGAAGTATATTAAATAATATTTATTTTATAAAGTGCAAACAGTATTGAAATTAAATTGAGAGAAACTGTAGACCTCTCATGCTCATTAGTATAACAGCCAATCAGATCATAAATACAAGACAGAAAATTTAACAAGAAAAAGGTGGTCCACCCTATTCTTCACTTGTCTTTCTATATATCCAAACCAGTCTAAAGTACTTAGATCTGAAAGCATGAATATTAAATATCTTCACACTTAACTCACTGAGTTTAAATTACAAACATACAGCCTGAAATCCTACGATTTACTACAAAGTAGTTTTTAGATGTTATACTAATGAGTAATAGAGGTCTGCAGTTTCTCTCAATTTAATTTCAATACTCTTTGCACTTTACAAAATAAATATTATTTACATATGTTACTGCAAGTAAAAACTACTGCATAGTAAATCGTAGGATTTCACACTGTATGTTTGTAATTTAAGCTCAGTGAGTTAAGTGTGAAGGTATTTAATATTCACACTTTCAGATCTAAGTACTTTAGACTGGCTTGGATATATAGAAAGACAAGTAAAGAATAGGGTGGACTGCCCTTTTCTTGTTAAATTCTCTGTCTTGTATTTACAATGTGATTGGCTGTTATACTAATGAGTGCGAGAGGTCAGCAATTTCTCTCAATTTAATCTGAAGTATATTATTATTTTGATAATAAATATTGATAATTTCGAATGTTTTTAAATATAAAACAATTCAAACTTCTGTCCAAAAGTACAATATAATTAAACAGTCTTAATATGATTAATGAACGAAATGCAAGTAGTATCTATATATTAGATAAATTTTGTTATTATAGAAAATTTTGGTATTTATTTGTTTTTAATTAAAAAAAATGTTGAAATTAATTTTAATTTCAAGATGAAGCAGTAATATTCTGTCAGCTTTAATGATAAGATTATTGATTAGATGTTTACAAATTTTTAATATATGTTTTATATATATATATATGTTTCATGTAGTTTAAACATCATTTAGTAAAAAAAAAATAGCAAAGTAAAGATTAAACACATAACAAAATGTTAATCACTTTTATAAGGGGGGGGGGGGGTAAACCATGGATTTTAATAATCTTTATCATTTCTTTATGAAAGTTTTATCAATATAATTATATTAAAACTAGGTGCCTTAAAAATAATTAACTTGTAAAATAGTTAAAATATCTAAGTTATATATTTATACACACCTACAATAAGTAAAACGATTTTATAAATAAGAGCATTATAGTGAGTGGTATTTCAAGCATTGGCAATTTCACGGATCCTGTGTTTGAATTCAGTCCAGTCAAAACATAAAATTTGTTTTTTTTTTTTGTTTTTATAAATCCAGTTCATGGCAGCTTCCTAACCTTCTAATACCTGTAATTAAATGAGTGTTCAATTATTCTTAATTAGAGGATATATATATATATATATATATTGTTATGGATAACCCTAAAATCCTTTCAATACCCATTACACACCATGTAGCCAATCCAGATCCAAGACCCATGATATTAGTATTATTTATTAATTATTAGATTAGTAAATGTTAATGCACAAAGATTGATAAAACATTAATTACAACATACATTTTAAATCCCAACTTAATTATACTATAAATAAACATTTAAATTAAATTATCAGACAGTCACAGATAACTATCCTTTGGCAAATATCACTTTGTTAAATGTGTTATGATTCAAACACAATATAATAATGCATAGTAAATAAGTTCGGATAAATGAATGAATCAAAAATTAAAAACTAATATTAATGTAAAAAAATATCAAATAAAATTTTTATTGTTATTAACAAATTATTTATATTAATATTCATTACAAATGACATTGAAAATGGATTGAAATGAAGATCACAAACTTGCTTTTAGTTGAACAATAGGATTCTTCTCCAAAAAGGAATAAAATTTCTTATCTGCTGAAGAACCTACAAATATTTAAGTAGAGGATTCAAATTTAAAATTCGAAGAGAAACATCAACCACTACTGAATGGAAATACTATTAAAAACCAATATTTGAATATCACAGAAGGTGAGAACAAATGTAGAGAATTAATGTTAACTAAATAAGAAATTTGATACTAAAATCTTTTGCCAGTAAATTTGATCAAGCTTCCAAAATATCAGTAATTCTCAGTTATAGATCACAATAGCTTTAAGAGTATACTATAATAAAAAATAAATTAACTTTACTTCACTTTAAACAAATCATTATCGCAAAATATAAATAATGATAAAAACAACTATGCATTGCTAAGTGCAAAAGCTACATCGGAGAAAGAAAGTCATTATCCATGGAGCTATGACTTGATCCTATCATTTCACACCTTCTTTATAAAATATCAAATCGATTAATAATGAATGAATCCTATAACTCTCCACTTCAAAGCAGAAATTCCAAGACTATCAAGGATAATTTACCTGATAGATGTTCTAAAATACTTATGAGTTACCATTTATGCTTGAAATGGATTAACATGGATTACTGAAACAATTCACTAGAATACTTTCCCTTATAAACTTCAAAACCAAGTTAAAGTTGACATTTGTTTTTATTTATTTGTATATTTAATATATTTTTTTTACTTTAATGTAGGGGCATAAAGGGGTAATATCGATATCAGTATGTAATATAATGAAGTATTTTTACCTTTAGTGTAAACAAAATTAAATATAATTTATGATGAGTGCTTGATTGCATACTAACCTGATCATCATCAAAGGGGAAAACATATTTCATCCAAACGTTTATATACTTGCAGCACATATATTTTTCTTTGTTTGTTTATATTAATAGTTGTGTTAAATGTTTTTAATATATTTGATTAACCATTTCTGTCATAAATAGTTTTCATTGGCTATTTCATGACTATTGTACATAACAGGGCAATCCCAAATCACCATGATGACATATAGGAATCTATGATAGTAAGTTAGTTAAAATAAATGAATTAAGAATTTCAATTTTTGAAAGTAAAAATTATTATGGTAATCATATACATACTACAAATCTTATTTATGTAAATAGAAGCATAGAATGGCTTTTCTTTATGGATCAAGGTTTGGGATAGTATTTGGAACCAATTATAAACAAAGAATAACCATAACACATCTAATTAAATGTTTTATAATTCTGTTTTAAAATTTTCTTTGTTAAAACACTAATCGCTATAAATATAATTAGTAAATTTATTCAAATGTTAAATTAAAATTCTCGGTATGTTTTTCTATAATCAACTTTCAATTAGTCATATCTGCTCACATATTTATGAATATTTTATTTACTTACAAATAATATCACATCCACATCTGTTATTAAACACATACACATGTTTACACTTATCTATTTCAAGTGACACTAAATATAACATGAATTAGATGATTATGCAGAATCTGTGTTTGAAACTCAAGATTATGGAAATGAAATGCAACATGGATGAGATAAGTTAAAAATATAATTAATATTTAGTTAGTTCCTAATCTCTCCTTTCCTAGAAATGAAATCAATAAGTATGTGGTATGTATAGGTACAAAGAACAAAGACATAATCTATTATTCATTGTGATAACCTCACCAACCTATTTACATACCAGGAAAAGTCTGTTCTGTTACATATATTGAAACAGACACATTGTTTCATGAATATATCTTAAGATTTATTCTCCCTTTTCACCTAAAGTGATTGATTAAAGTAAAACAGACATATATATATATATAAACAACTAACTTTTCAATAATCTCATTTTAAAAAAAGCAAAGTATTTAAATTTAAGAGAAAATAATGATTGAGAGTTGAAAAAAAGATAAATCTTCATTATTGATTTTTATAATTTTTCATTCACGAAATAAATACATCTTTAAGCATTTAAAACTGGCATTTATTAAAATATTATATTTTAATTTTTGAGCTGATGTTGTTGTATACAAAGCATGATAATCGCTGTCTTGTTTTTGAAATTTGATAATCTGCCTAATTTCTCACCTGTTCCCACTAAAATTAAAATATCCAGTGATCAAGAATAGAAAAATATTCAGGCTTAAATGAAAGCTGTTTGACAAAACAGATACAGTGGAGTCTTGCTAAGTTAATCCAGAGAATTGATCAGGGTATAAATAGTGAAGCTTGAAATTCAAAAAAAATTCTATCTATGTGTTGCTTAGCTGTTTAGTTGCCAAGTGATTTTAATGCAGAGTCATCTTTGGAATATTATATTTTTGGCCACACAGCTTATCCCAGCTGAGAAATCTAGTTTTACTAAGTGTGAACCCTACAGTTGTTGGATGTTGAAAAGAAAAGTATTAATATGGGAAGCATGAGGATGATAGGCTAGTCAGTAATAGCTTTTTATCTACAGCCATGAATTTCCAAGATATGCCTGGGTAAATAACAATGGAAATTAAATAATGTCATTCAGCTTTAATAAACCAACCCCTTTTTGAAACACAATAGTGACCTGTAGTGGAGGAACACACCAGATGAAAATGAAGGTAACAATTTTATGAAATATTAAAAACTTATATGTTTATAGTCAAAATACATCTTTCTTGAAATAAATCATAAATGATTATATTTTTATATGCAAATACATTTTATTAGGATAAATCATAAATGCTTATACATTTTATATACCAAATATGTCTGGTGGAAATTAAGAATAAAAACTTATATGTTTATAATCAAAAATCATATTTCTTGAAATAAATCATAAATGATTATAATTTTATATTCAAATACATTTTTATTAGGATAACTCATAAATGCTTATACATGTTATATATAAAATACGTCTGTGTGGAAAAAAGAATAGACACATGTTTATAATCAAAAAAGCATCTTTCTTTAAATAAATTATAAACACTTTTATGTTTGTATACAATATACATAATTTATTGGAATAAATCATGAATACTTATATTTTTATATACAAAATATGCCTTTATTGGAATAACTCATGGATATTTATATTTTAGACAACACGTTATGTCTGTATTGAAATAAATCCCAAATACTTATATGTTTATAATCAAAACGTCTTTAATGGAATAAATCATAAATGATTATATAAACAAAATACATCTGCACTAATATAAATCATATATGCCACATATATCAATCTGAATGAAATATAAACATTATATAATTATGATATGTCTGTAGATGGTGGAATAATAAATGTTATGTACAAAACATGTTATACTGGGGAGGATTAGAAGTGCTTAAGAAAATAATACACATCTATAAGAAAAGGAATTACAAATGCTTGTCAGTAAAATACAGCTGTACATAGATCAAAGAATAATATTTGAGTCACAACTAAAGAATTAAAGGACACCACAGATAAATACATCACCAATGAGGAGTAACTGATCAATGGAACCCAAGAAAATATGTGCACACCAGAAAATGAATCCTAAAGATGAACTATATAAAAAATGAACTAATGATAAACTTTATGGGATTATTGTTCAAAATTACTATGGAGAACTAATGATCTTAACAAATGTTATGGAATAAATTTATTGTTACATAAAACCAATCCAGTTGTTCATGTTGCATCACTTGTCATTCATTGCACTTGATCATGAGAATTTCATGTCTCCTGAGTTATGTCTGGCATAACTAGACCTAGATAAGTCAGGTTGTAGTGAGATGGAACTCTAGTGGCATGATTTGGGGAAACCAAACATAAATTTCTAGGTGTTTCCAGTCTCTATGGTGCTACATCCTCTGATGAGAAAGAAATATTGTAGGGGGGGGTGATGTCTGTATTGGGGAAAGCCAATAAATGGTTTCTTCCTACAATATGCTCATCAGGAAATAGTTACAACTGAGGTAAAGAGGTTGTATGGGGTGTCTGGTTACAATATATATTTCAGGAATTACTATTTTCATCATTGTTTCATTCTGAAGGAAAGGTTACTAACAGCAGAGGTATATGCATTTGACAAATCAAGGCATATGTAAGATTTGGGTCTCCATATAACATTTTAAAATACTGATATTTAAAATCATAAATATACAAAACCAAAATATTTTACCAAAGTGATTTCTGGTTAACAATCTGAAATATACAATATAATTATCTTTATAAAGATATTCTTCTTTCTTTATGCAGCAATTTGTCATTGATATTTACATATATTGTTTAAATAGCTTTGTCTAAATGTATTTCTTAAATTTCTTAAATCTTATACTATGATAATAAACATGGATTTATGAGATGATTATTTTATAGGAGTCTAGATTTGCATTTTTTGAAATTACTGAACAAGTTATCAACATTGCCATTTGCATGACTTAAAAGTTTGAAATGAAGTTTTTACTAATTTTGGAGACTTCTGCACATGTGGATTCAAGATTTAAATCTTCTATACTTCCTTTCTTTTACTCATGCACACATATATGATGAGAGATGTAGATTTTTTTAAA
This sequence comes from Epiperipatus broadwayi, assembly GCA_028023455.1. Lineage (NCBI taxonomy): Eukaryota > Metazoa > Onychophora > Udeonychophora > Euonychophora > Peripatidae > Epiperipatus > Epiperipatus broadwayi. The sequence goes on along the minus strand of JAQFVV010000070.1, from coordinate 1,778,813 downwards.
AAAAAGTTATTTGAGGGCAAAATTTCTTGCACTCACACATCTGTTATTATCCATGTTAACTATTGTTATTAATTCAACCAAGTGAGATAAAATAAAAAGTATATATATTGTGCCCTTTTGTATGGGTCTCCATAAATTGATGCATCAATCTATTTAAAAAATTTTAAATTTAAGATATATTTAGCTATATGATGTTAATTTTGTTTATAACAATCTTTTAAAAAATGTAATTAAAGTAATTCATGAGTATTTGATATGTGAAAATTGTGCTGATGTTTGAGAGAGACATTTCAATGGGAATGATAATGATATATGGTTGGGAAAACTGGCCATAAGCAATACTGCATTAATAAATTTAATAAATAACTGTTTAAAGTTAAAGTTTTAAAAGACAAGTTAAAATTAAATGCATATATTTATTGTTGATAAAAATTAATATTTAATACATGAATATAAATATTTTAATTATTAGTAGTACATGATAGAAGATTAATATTTGATTTTAATAATATCGAATTATTATTTTAAAAACTGTTATCATATATTATTTATTTTAAAAATATTTATTTTTAAAAAATGAATTGTTAGTTTATTTTTAGATTATTACAAGCGTTTGTAGCTTTGTTGTAAAAAACAGATGTTAGTTAGACACATACACACATGCTTGGGAGTTTTTTTTTAGTAAAGTTGCAAAACTATTTTAAAATTCTGTTATAAAATTTATAAATATTATATTGGCTATCATGAAATAAAAATAAAGATAATTAATGTGAAACATTAAATCTGATTTTAAAAATACTGCTTAAAAACATAACGAATAAAAATAGACTTAGTTTGTTTATAAAAATAATCTTATAAAAGTTAAAAGTGAAATTAAGTAAGAAAGAATGTTTTAAAAAAAATGTTTAATAGATTTAAATAAACGATAAAGATTGATTTAAGAATTTAATAATGTGATAAATAATAAATATTAAATAAGTCATTATTTATTTTTAATTCTGTCTTGTTGGTAAAATATGTAAATAAGCTAGCAAGTTGATTGTTTAATTCACCAATCAAATGGGGAGTTTCTTCCGGTATAAAACCAAGGTTCAATTGTTCAGAGGGGACTTGTGATTGAAATTCTAAAAAGTAAAAGGTGCTATTAGAAATAGCTAAGTAATTATAGACGCTCTCAAAAATCGTTTTAAAATTATTAGAGAGTAGTTTTTAAAAATAATTTATAAAAGTTTATCGATAAATATGCAGTGTTAATTTATTATAGTTCCCTATTGATCGTTTCCCTATTGAAGCTCAATTTACTATCAGATAATCATGGAAACATCATATAAGGATAAAATGTATTGGAGACTTTATACTGAAAATTTAACAAACGCTGGATTAACTAGGAGAGTTATTAGATGCCTAACAGTAATACGTTGGACTTTGTATAAATTTAAAAGCTAAGGGTAGTTAATTTTTTATAAAATAGATATTTGAAAAAATGAGAAATACTTCTTTATGAAGCAAGTATTTGTAAATTATAAATTTAAATATATATCTTGGTAAAGATATAATATGTAACAGTAATTGTATAAATATTTGCCTTGTTAAGTCTTTATGGTTTAAAAGACTATATTTTAATAGTTTTAAAAGGCAAATAAATTGGAAATTTAACAGGTAAAGAAATACCTATAAATAAAAAAAATTATTATATTATTAAAGTCTGAACACTGGTCATATAGAAGACTTTAAAAATAATCTTACCTAAATATCTGTTACGGAATGCGCAAATATACGTGGATATCCAAATCAATTAAAATAATTAAACAAGAACTTTATAAACTATTGACTAATTCTAAAAATAATAACTTTTAAATAATAATATTTTTTCCTTAAGAAGAAATGAATTCGGATCTCATAAACTATTTTAATTATTATTTTCTTCTTATGATGGAACTGACTTTTATTTTATTTTATTTTTTTTTTTAAAAAAAGAACGTTTTCATTTATTCCATAAAAACTTTTAAAAAACATGTGATGTACCGGAAAAGGAAGTAATGTTTGGTGAAAATTTGTGCCTAGGAAAAAGAACAATATAGTGAAAGAAGACACCGTTGGATGTTATGTAATATGTTTTATTTATTAACTAACATAAATATTTCATTAATTATTAATTTATTAAACATAGGAAAGGTACATTTACATTTTTTTTAATAATAACTAAATACTAATATAACTTTTTATTGCGTAAAGTTTATTTTATAATTATACAACACGTAATATTTTAAAGAATAATTGTTGAGTGTAAATGTGAAATTATTTTGTAAAACTGAAATCTTGGAGGACATCGTGTGACGGACTGTACATTGAAGTATCATTTTATGGTAAAAATTGTGTAATAATAATAATAATTTGATGTATTTACTATGTTTTCTTTAGATCAACCAAATGTTATATGATTATTGAATGAATGTATTAATGTTTAAATAATATACACGCATAAGATTAATAATAGCAGTTTTATTTTAATATGCATATTTTAAATTGATGATGTAAATTTAGTACAACGTAATATGAGAACCTAGAAATAATTATATGATTCTTTCTTGAATAAATTTTAATGTTTCTGTTACAATATTAGGAATTAGATTTTATTAGCGTAAGTTATTTATTTTTCTTTTAAAGTTAGTAAGAAGTATATAAAGTCTATATTTTTATTTTTATTTTTATTAGATAAGAAAGTTAATTTTACATAGAAATTTATATCTTGATTGAAGGCTTATTGTATATAGAGGATGAGGTATAAGAGAGTTTGGATCGTTATTATTTTTGTTTTGAAATTGGTCATCTATTTTTCTGAAGTTAAATAAGGACAAAATGATATTTGTAGATAGAAGTTTTTTAAGAAGGAATAAGAATAACAAGTAAAGAAGTGTAATAATTAAAGTGGAAAAGAATCATAGAATTTTATTTAATATAATACGTTATAAAAATTTGAAATTGTTGAATAATTTTAAATATTATTTTTAAAAGAACATATACCTATTGCATATTTTGATAAGACATGTAGTATGACATTATATCAGAATGAAATAAACAGTGATAATCAATAATTGTTATTATACTACAAAGTTATATCAATTTATACATTAATTGATCTTTGAGTGATATTAATGGTACATTTAATACATACTAGTACATTATAATATAAATAGCAGTAAGACTTAAGTGAAATAGCATTTAAATTATTAAAGTTGGTCTATTTACTTACATATATGCTACATGAATGATATTTCACATAAAACCTTTTCTTATATTAATTGATAACAAATGATTTTTATTAAAATTAAAGTCATAAACTTAATTAAATGTTATTGATAGAACATTTAATAAATGTATAAATTATCTACTTATGATTATGGAAATAGTAACAGTGTAAAATCTTGTATTATTATTTTTTTATTTTGTTTATTTTCTTTAGTTCCATTTAAATGTAAATAGTGTAAATAAGTTATTAGTTAAAGTTGATGTAAATAAATTTGTTTAAGTTGTTTAAAAGTGTGTCGAATTCATTATTTTACACCACAGCATTTGACAACAGATAATTTGAATAAACATAATATTTGCACAATATGAATTTATTATTTTATTATTTGAGAAAGAAACACAATATTTTATTAATATAATTTATAGAAATTGATTGACATTAACATATAATATTACAATGGTCATAAAGTAATTATAATGCACAATATAAGAGTATAAGATTCTGTATTGCCACAGATTATTAAATTATAAGATTTTGGTCTATTTTAAAATTAAGATACTATATGGAAATGAAAGACATGTATATGATTTACTTATTTTCTTAATGATTAATGGTATAATCAAATAGATAAGATTAAGCTATACACTAAAGATTATTATTATTGTTAGTTATTGTTATTAGAATAAGTTAGGTGTATTTAGGTTTGATATTAAATCCCTTATCATTCCTATCTACATGAATTATTATTACTTTAAGATAATTAGAAGAACCTGAGATCATTTAATTATATTTCCTTAACAAAAGATTGAGATTATTTATCTATTGTTATTAAAGATAATGATTTATAAAAGTCATAAGAGTGCTGTAGAATTAGGAATGAGATAATGAAGAAGTAATAGTATTCTTATGCCATTGAGACAGTATCTTGGAAAGACATTGACTCAATGTAAATCTGATTACCAATTGTAACTTCACTTCACAGTCTCATGATTTTAGTAAATATTTATTTAATTAGTACATAATATTGAACTATATTAATTTTTGATAAGTTTGTAATAAATCTGATAAGTTATAATATTATAAAAATATATTAAAGATAGTTGTACATATTTTAGCTGAGCATAATGATTTAATTGAGCTAGTCATATTTTAAATTATATCATATATCGAGAAGTGAGGGTACAATATATATATATATATATATATATATATATATATTAGTATATACTATATATATATATATATATTATATATATATATTTACAATGCTAATCCTAATTGTCAATTGTATATCTAATGCCTAACAGTTGTGGAGAATATTTAATGAGTACTCAAATTTATAAAAAAAAATTAATGTGATGATATCTTTTTGAATTTAATACAACTGCTGAGAAATCATTCTCTTGGGTATGATAAATAAATCTTGGAACTAATTTTAGGATGACATGTTTCTGATTGCATTGGTTACATGATGACATCCTGATTGTAATGCAAATAGTTATGATGTCAATAACAGATAATTATTATGTCTCTTTAACTACACTTATATATAATGTCTAGAATTGTCTCTATGACACTAAATATTTCATGTATATTTACCCTTTTTTTGATTTTGTTACACACTTCTTTTTAATATTTATAACTTTGATAATCTTGAGGATATTTTTACTAGAAGGACATGCATCAATTGTTTTACAAAGCTTTTAAAGAAGTGAAATATTATTTTCTTGAAAAGATATCGAATTACAGTTGAGAATAATATTGTAATATTTAGGAAAAAAATGTTTTACATGATAAAAATAGCTCTATATGATGACATATACAGAGAGGTAAAACTCTCTATACAGTAGCACCATTCAGTGAAAGACGGAGTAATCAATGGATGCAGGAAGGTTTGTGTGTAAAATTCTTACCTAGTGCCTACTCACCCAATATTCTCTGAATAGTTTCTAACTTGTGACTTTCATCAATGAAGAGCATTGGATCTGAGAGCAATCCTCCTAGATCTTACGATCTAACACAACCCTCCAGTAACCACCTTTTACCTTATTAGCTAATTATAAGGCTTTAAGTCTATAATGAAAACATATATGACTATACAAGCTCATGAGCTTGAATTGAAAATATTGTGTTTTCATTTTAGACTCAAAACTTTATAGTTAGGTAGTAAGGTAAAATGTAGCTGCTGGAGGGTTAGATTAGATCCTAAGATGTAAGTACAGTTCTCTCAGATCCCAGACTTCTCACTGATGAAATCCACAAGCTAGAAACTATTCTGGGATATTGTATGAGTAAGAACTAGATAGGGATTCTATGCACAAACCTTTCTGCATCCATTGACAGCTCTGGCTTGCACTGAATGGTGGTACTGTATAGAGAGTTTTGTCTCTGTGTAAATAGCTTGTGGAAGCATAAAGAATTGTGATCATGTGATGTTTAGTAGTTAAGATGATATATAAAAACTATAAAACAAACAAAGGATAAATGTGGATGCATATTATAGGTGGAAAGCACATTTACTTGTCTGAAATTCTATTGTAAATATAGGTTGTAGTCATTTTGTCTGTACATAATTAAAGTTTTTTCCCCAATGCATATATCTATTTGAAATAAATATCAAATACCAAATCACCTCGAATTTTAAAAAAAATTCAGCTATGACCTCTGTGAAATAAATGTTTACACTCAAACAGCTTACTTGAACAGGTACTTCTTAGTACTACAGGCTGCAAAGAGATTACATATTAAAACAGACTACGTCAAACAGAGAGTGTCAAATTACGTGAGCAAAAAAACTGCTCCTAAACAAACATGTTTACTATACTTACATAAAGATAGAATAAAGTCATTTTTAATCTTTGAAATACCCAAACACACAGATCTATACGAAAATATTTCTAGTGCATACCGCTATGTGAAATAAATGTCAAATCACCTTAAATGTTAAAAAATGTTAGGTAAGATTTTTGTATGTTTTGAAATTTTTTTTTTTTTTTTAAATTAGATATTTAAAAATTCATCAAATCTTAAAAAGAAATATTTGAAAGAATGTAAAATAAATGAAAATTATAATCTTTTAAATTTAATAAAATTTAAATTTAATCCATCATTATTTTTCTCTCTTATTCTTTTACTTTCAAGTTTTCACTCAGTTGGATTAGTAAAAAAGCTCAGTTTATTATGAGTGTCTCATTTCTTCATATTTCTACATTAATTTACAATAAAATTACGTGTTTTTGTAGCCACACTGCAATCCTTTAATTACACAAACAGAAAATTTAATTCAAACTTTTTTATTTTTCCTTCTTAGTTTCTTAACTTTTTATTATTTGCCTTTTTCTGTTTTTTTTTTTTCTGAAGTTAGAAAATTTATACTCATTTACCTGGTAATAATGATGTAATGAAATACAACTAGAAAACTGATATAATTCTTACATCCATTTATCGCATGAAACCTTCTTATTTACTATTCCTGTAAGCAAATTTACTAATAATTTAAATAAAATGTAGCAATATAATCTGTACTTAAATAATGAATTTAAGAAGCTTATGATTAAAAATATAGATCATTTAAAATTACACACACATATATACACACATAGCCAATTATGCAATTAGTTTATTATAAAGCTTTTCTTTATTCATTATAAATAAATGCATTTAGACTACAGCTTCCGTAAATAATGAACTAATAGAGATCTTTTACATGCACTCCATCATTATATATATATATTGTTAAAAGCCGGTTGTCTTGACAGTTGTTTGAAATTGTTTATTGCTATTGATATTGGGATTATCTAAAATGTTGACTGGTTTTTAATGATTATATATTTATATTACTATAACAGAATATACCGTAAATTTAATTTTTATTTTAATAAAACAATATAATTTCAATGTATTAGCTTTAGTTATCTAGTCATGGTTATAAAATTAATATAATCATTTCAACATATATATATATTGATATGAAGATTTTCACATGTTACATATATAAATGATATACTTTGCAGGTTCATCTGTGTATGACTTTGATGTTTTGATTTGATTACACAAGACAACAACTCAGCGTTGAATAGAATACTATAAAAAGGGTTATAGAGGAGCTGAAAACACTGGTTTATAACAATATTAAAGTTCCACCAATATAAAAAACAGGTATATAAAATTGAAAAAATAAAAATAAGTCAGAAAATCTTCAGAGTAATAAGATTTTAAAAAAAAATTCAAATAGAAAGAAGTTTGCAGGGGTCATCATGTTTATTGATATAATTTAGTGTTTTTAGTATCTCAATGACTTATCTGAACTTACATTGGTAGAAAGTGGCACATCTGAATAGGATCATATAAGAGAAATCAATATTGCGATCTGAAAGTGAGAGTGATGATGATGTTTATTGTTTAACTGTATTAGCATGTTCTTCACTTCTTGTACTGATGAGATGAATGCTCATATCTACATAAGAAGCTTTACAAATGCCACATGAAGTTTCATCAACTCAATGAATCTCAAGAAGAATTGGATCTTTTAGCTTGGTTATGATGTTACTAATTTTTTGATAAATAGTTTATGCCATTTTTATATTGTAACATTTTAGTATACATATAAGACTGTCTATAGTTTTTTTTTTATATAAGGAACACAAATCCTAATAGTTCTTTCTTCTTTTTGTTTTTTATTTTGATTATTTTGAACTTGAATTAAAGCTTGGTGAATAATTTTTATTATTATGACCATTAGCTAAGAAAACACTACTTATATGATTTGTTTTGTAACCAAAATCCCTTTCACTGGAGAAATTAAGTTTTTTGATAAATAATTACCATTGTATAATATATAATCTTCTAAATTACCTTTTCACACAAATTCATATTATGATCCCTGTACCCATTGTTCCTTTCCTTTAACAAAACATTATTGTCTCTCCCTTAAATAATTTATAACCCATCATCATGACTCCAGAGCCACATACAAAGAGCAAGATACTATCTATATTTCATGCCTTAATATCACCATTCCAGTTTTCCAAGAAAAGATCTTCAACTTCTGAAGCAGTTATGCTTTTCAAACTTGTTATAGATTAGGTAAGATCCTCTAGAAAAACTGTGCCTATTGCAATTTCAATTGTTCATCTCTGCCTTTGACTCAGAATCAATAGATAAACTATTACAGCTCTTAAAAAACTTGATATCCCAATTCCCTTTCTATTACATGATTGCAAATTTATTAACAAAACAGATTTTTATTATCTTAAATAGTAAAACATTTACTGGTTTTAACACTTATGACTCAATACTTCAAGGCTCATCACTTAGTATACTTTTTAAAACTTATATTAACCTTCTACTAATAGATATTGAAAGAAAATTTCCAGGAAATCACATTAACATCATAACCAAATACATTGAACATATCTGCTATATGGATGATATTGCCATCTTTGTACCCTCAAAAAGATATATTCATCAATTTGTAAACATATTTCAAGATGAGTTTAACACTTTCAAATTATTATCTTGAGACATTTTGACAGGAAATAAGATTGACATGCATATTACCGCAATTCCTTATAATTTTCTAGGTTTCCTCATCCAACTTGCAATAAATACTATGAGTGTCATAATTCAAAACAATCTTCTTACTTATATAAAAACTACCACCAACTCTTCATCCAAAACTTATTTTTTCAATTCATGCTACATTATATTTTACTAATATATTAATATTTCATCACCTAATGGCAAATAAAGGAGGAGAAATTTACTTCCTAAAGTTCCAATGGGAATCTAGAAAACTTTTGGCCACCCTGTCTGGAATATTATTTTGAAAAGCCTTTAGGAAGATGAAGAAAACAATTAGAGTTATAAATAATTCATACAAAATGTATTTTTAGCCTATAAATTCAAATTTCTCATAATTAGGGGAAAAGGTAAAAAAAGGTTTATATGTCAGCCAGTTTTTTTATAGTTCATTATTTTATTAATGAGATGATTATTTTCTATTTTTTAAGGAATCTGCTCTTGATGAAAACATATGTTAAATAACATTTATAACAAGTGTTAAAAAATTAATCCAGTTCTTTGTCTTTTTATTAAATCAGACAGATAGTAAAATATTTTATTAAACCAATAAACATCACATGATAAACATTCTTTATCCTTACACAAGAGTGTTTACACAAAGCAAAATTCTCCAATACAGTAGCATCACTCAGTGCAAGCCAGAGTAATCAATGGATGCAAGATAGACATTTTATGCATAAACCTTTCTGAATTCATAGATTACTCTGGCCTGCACTGAGTGATGCTACAGTATGGAGAGTTTTGCCTCTGTGTAAAATATTTTACAATTTCCTTTTATTGCGACTAACATATCAGTCACATATAGATTATATATATAAATGAGTTTTGAGATTTTTATACAAACTAATCTTGTAAACACAAATACATTCCCATACATGATATGCAGATATCAAAAGCTGTTTTGGGGGACATCTTAATAATGCTATCTTTTAACATTTTCTGTTACAAAATGTCCTTTCAAAGAGTTTAACATTTTCCACAGCTGCATCTCTCATTGCATCCTATTTTCAACAATAACTTTTTGATCAAAGCAATTAATATTGCATCTTTTACAACTTTTTTGACATAATCTTTATGAGTGTCTATTTCTGTAATAAAAATTATGTTCACCATAAAATATTTTCTAAAATTTGTTCCTATTCATTTTTTTTTCATGTTAAAAACACCAAGGTTACAGTAAGGAGTAGATTCATTGTTATTTTATCCATTAAGTTAAAAAAAAAAAACTTGTTAGAAAAGTTTCTTTATAGCATAATATTTTGTGAATTAGCAAATTTACCATTTCCTTTATTTTGCTGTAATATCTTATATAAAAAGAGGCAAAACTCTTCATACAGTAGTGCCATTCGGTGCAAGCCAGAGTAATCAATGGATGTAGTCAGTGGCTCTACTGTATGGAGAATTTTGCCTGTTTTAATAACAATTATGAGCAAGCATAAGAAATGGTGTAGTGGCTTAATATCTTATATAAATGTAATTTATCCACTCTGCTTAGAATACTTTTTAGCAAAACATTTTCTTGTATATATATATGCAAAACCATAAACAATACAATACTAGATTAAATCCAAAATTTTACCAAAATTCTTACACAACCATGGTTTCATCTACTACAAATAGACCTTCTCAAGTGAAAATCAAACTAAAGGAAAACATATATATATATACAAACAAACAAACCTTCCCATAATTCATTTCAAACTCCACCTTCCTTTAATATCAAAAGAAGTCTTCATAAGATTGAATAAAGGAGACTTTGATGATAAAACTCCTTGATTCTGAGGCTATCAATCTTATGAAGGCTTCTTTTGATATTAAGGGAAGATGGAGTTTGAAATGAATTATGGGAAGGTTTGTTTGTTTGTATATATATATATATATATGTGTGTGTTTTCCTTTAGTTTGATTTTCACTTGAGAAGGTCTATTTGTAGTAGATGAAACCATGGTTGTGTAAGGATTTTGGTAAAATTTTGGATTTAATCTAGTATTGTATTGTTTTATGGTTTTGCATTTTTATTTTTGCTAGTATAGTGTTAGACAGTTTTGGTTATATATATATATATATATATATATATATAACCAAAACTATGGGGATATATATATATATATATATATATATATGCATTTACAGTTATGTTTCAACTATCAGTGCAGTCTTCTTCAGAGTCACTTTAACTTTAATTGTCCTGCTACACTGAATAAAATAAAAAAAAACACTGATAAAGAACTCATGCATTAAAAAAAATTGAATGTTGCATTTTTTTTTTATAGAAAAAAAATAGTAAATCAATATACCTCATATGTCTAGAAAGTATTTCAGTTAATAAGGAACCCACTATTAAGAGGAATTATTTATCAAAACATTCTGATTACAACAAAATTGTTGGAAAAGGAAAAAAAAATATTAAAATAGAAAACTTGAAAAAGATCTTAATTAAATAGCTGCCATGTTTTAGAAAAAGTACAAACAAATGAGAAAATCATGTGAAAGCTAATTACATTATTTTTTTTAAAAAAGAAACTCAAAACCATTTTCTCAAGGGGAGTTTATAAAAGATTGCATTCCAGCAGTCATGGGATTAATCTGCTGGGAGTATGAAAGGAAATTTGAGAATATAAATATTTGGAAGAATGAATTGACAAATAATCATTAGATGTAGAACTGTTGTCAGTTAATGATATTACTTTGATTTGAATTCACAAAAATATTATGACCCTCATTTAAAAAGGGAATGTTCAATTGTCTGACTTGTTGAAAAGTTTGTCCACCACTGTTTTATATAGTAAAACATAAATTGCCAATATAGATAGTTTCTAAATATAAGTCACATGATAACAGGAAAAGCTTAATGAACTACAGAATCTAAAATGTTTGGCAAAGCAACTTTTTTTATATAAAAGATGGATTATCCTAATCTAATATCTTATTATAAATAAAGAATATCATATGTTTGGCATTATTTGTCTAAATATTAATCTTAGATCAGCATAAAAAGTAAAATCCATTTTATCTATATAGGTTGCCTTAACAACATATTGTATATTCTAAGGTTTCTGTTTTGGCTGCTTTTATGTGATTCACATTTAGAACCTCCTAATATTAGTAATTTATGATCTATTATCTAAAATAATAAATTGGAGTTTGTTTTAACATTTTAAAATAATTATTTATTAATCTACCCTCAAAGCAGGTTATTTCACCTTTTGAATGGGTTTTATTTAGACTTTTATAAAGACAAACATCTCCTTTAGTGCAGCCATGTTTCAGTATTCTTTATGTATATTATGATCTTAGATCAGAATAAGAGATGGAACCCATCAGTTATTTATAAAGGTCGCTTTGACAATTAACTGTAGATTCTATTAATGACTAAATTTTAGCTTTAATCATGTGATTCACGTTTAGAAATCTCTTGATTAATTAAAGATACAATGGAAATTTCAATGTAAAAAAATTATATTAAAGTTTCATCTATGATGTAATTTTAATCTAGATTATTACTTGAAAAATTTTCATTATATTTTTATGCTTGTATTTACATCACTTAGCATATTAGTCTTGAAATTGTACTATCTTTTGTTTATTTATTACACACACATATATATTTTTTCGAGACATTCATTAGTTTATATACATAATTAATATTGCATTATAATATGCAAATAATGGAATAACCATCTTGTGAAATGCTGTTAATAATATTAATAAGCTAATCCCTTTTACTAAGCTGTCAAAGCAAATGTAAAATGAACATTAATTTGAATACAATACTCCTGATCTTTACACAAAGAATATGTTTGAAAAATTGCATTACTTAGATTGAACTCCAAGTTGATACAAATATATTCAAAGCCTTTTAAGGCATTCAAACATAAAATCTCAAATGCAGAATATTTTTTACCCATTTTAAAACTACTATAAAATAATATTCATCCCAGTACTTATATATATAATATTGCATTAATTATTTCATATTCATTATTATCATATGAAGTTTAATGTTGAACAACCTTGAAAAAAGTGTTTATATATATATATATAAGAAATTAATAAAGTATTTATATTGATAATAAATTTTACAAATAAGTATTATGAAATATAGAAATACTTTCAGTTATTTTCATAACTATTTTTAACTGGAAACTTTTTGAATTTGGCCAAAATTGCTTTCGCCTTTCCTTAACCCAAACCTCTTAATGTCACGGAAATCCATTTAAAACTTTATTATTTTATTTGATTTATATATGAAATTAAATAAGCTTTTATATTTGTTAAAATATATGTTTTACTAATATAAAATTATTTAAAAAGGCTTCTTTCATAATCTGCACATATAATATCAGGTAAGCCACATGATAATTCTTTAATCACGTTTTATTCAGGTAAAAACAACAATTAATATGAAAAACTACTTCAAACAGCACAAGAATCTTATCTAAGATTTAATCAGATATCTTGACTTAAATAACCAATATACATGTTTTGAGCAAATGGTCCATAGTTAATTTATCATCATTTATAAAATACTTGATAAAAATTATAAAAATAATAATTCGATCAGATAATAATTTATAAAAGTAAATAATAATTTTCTATAAAATGCATCACTTTTTGACAAAAAATAAAAACTAAAACTAAAAAAAAGTCGGCTAAAATCTCTTAAATATTTACAGAAAAAAACTTTATTCATTCTATATAACTACTGCCTACTATTGTAAGTCTTTAGTAATCAATTGATTTCAAATGTTAGTCTTTACTAAATCAATATTCGGAACTTCTATACATATTTCTAGATTGTTTTCCGGTATATGGTTGTTGAGAGTGGACATTTAGTAGTACTAAAATAACTAGTATATGCTGAGTACTCAAGTTTATAAAAGGTAACAGTGGGATAGAATAATAAAAATCTTGGCTTGCTCGTACATAAAAAGAATAAATTACTTTAAAAAACAAGTTTCGATTCAGATTAATTGCCTGAAACAATCCAAAAGCCATCAAGGGATTTTACGTTGTAACAGATGTTCCATTTAGCTAGGTGTACCAAATGGGTATGCATAAGTGTCAAACAAATAACTTGAGATCTTGACTCTGTCTTAAAATATTTATGTGAACTACCGGAATATAATATTTGAAAATGATTTTAAAAATCAAAATAATAAACTCATATTATTATAATTTTTTAAAAATACGCTCGCTTTAAATGCTATTACGTTTTAATAAGTTATCATTAATGTTAAATAGTGTCTGTATGTAATTTTAAGATAAAGAAATGGAAAAATATATTGCTGAACGGACTAGCAATCGAACCCTAGATCTTTCGCAGTCTACATCTTGTCGAAAGATCTTTAGTTCGACTACCAGTCTGTCCATTAATTTTTGCTCATTTCCTTTATGCATTTTCTTAATGTTCAGTTTCTATTAATTAAAATCTTGAATATATGTCATTTTAAAGCCATTATAGAGAAAATAAAAAACATTTAAGGATGAGTCAATAAGCAGAGAATTTTTGTATTAATTTTTTTTAAGAGCTCCTACATTCTTTTCCTTTTTCTAACGTTTTACGATAAGATTAAATTAAGTATATTCTGCATGATGTTTTATTTAAGATTTCACCTTCTGAAAGTGATAAGATATAATTAAGGAAATAAAAAATGAGTAAAATTTTTTGGCAACATAAAAAAATTCGACTATGTATTAAATATTTTATTAATGTTACTATTTTATAAATGATTTTATAAAAGCATAATTCCTAAGACATGTAGAAATCTGTACAGTCAAATCCTAAACTTAAAAATAAATATATCTTATTGATGTTAAATTTCTTAGAAAAATTGATATGGAAATTAACAAAATAAATATTTTGAAAATTTTAGAAAAATAGTGACATCAGATTGTAATAAAAAAACAAATCAAATTTAAAAAGTTAATTAAAAATTTAAAAAAATCAAAAATTAAATTATCACTAATCACAGTCTTAAATTTTTATAAAAACGTCTGCATCCAAGAATGAACCATAAATTTATTGCTATAGTAAAAAAAAGAAAAAAAAAAAAAGAAACTGAAGAAAAATAGCATCATCAATAACAAGATGAACTATAATAATCCCACTATGATTAGCAGAAACAGATAAAGCCAGTAATGATAAAACAATTGGTAATAGCATAATTATCTTTTTTTTTTTTTTAAAAAAAAAAAAGCTACATAAAATGTAATAAACCAAAAGCTAAGTATTATCTTTAACTAATATAACATATATCCTCTAGCAAAATAATTTCGAAGTTTGTGATTTTTAATTTTGTTACTTTTTCATTTTTTCCCCTGTAATTGTAAAGTTGGTACTTTGAGAAAGTAATTGTACATACTCTATCTAGTGTTTGAAATCAATTCAGAGAACTTGTGTGAGAATCACACTACTTCACAAATAACTACAATAAGACTATGGCAGGCATAAATCATGTAACATTTATTGTACCAATAAATAAAATGTTAGATCTTCTGGATATTCACACAGAATCTTGATGTTCATGGAAGTTGATGAAGGAACTTTGAATTTCAGAATTGGCAATGAGGTGGTTAGCAAGGAGGCAGCTGCTAGAGAACAATGTTCTATATCAGCATTGCGATGAAGTGTTCACTGGTGATATATGGTGAAGGTGCAGCAGGTCTTAGATGGCAAAACAGATTATATCAATGCATGTGAAACATAAGCTAAAATGGAAATTTGATACCAGCAATGCCTTATTTTCATCCTATCTGCAGGAATTTTCATTCAGGATTCTTTGCAATAGTGACACCATTTTTATGGAATTTATTATATGTATTGCTGAGAACTATGCATTATAGTTCAAAATTATTCCACCAGAGTGCATATATTTTGATCAAATAAATGTAATGTTTAACAAACAAGAGACTATGTTAGTTGTATCTACTCAATGACCAAAATCTAGCAATGTTTTAAAAAAGTTCATTTGTGTAAGATTCTAAATCAGAAGTTGAAAGAATATTATTTACAACTGAAATTTATTTTAAAAAATTATTTCAAAGGTTAGTGAAATCTAAACAAGCCTTCAGAGAAAAATCTTTATATCATGCAAATCCTGATACATATTATTAATAAGATAAATGGCCATTAATATATGTTGCATATTAAATAATGATATATATATAGTTAATGACACTGGTGAATCATTGATGGAAAGTAAGTCAATATAGTATTCTAAAAAATAACACTAAAAGTAGTCATATACCTACTTTTAGACTCATAATACATAATTTATTCTACCTTCAAAAAAATCTAAATAAAACCCTAGTCAGAAATTATTAGACTTCCAAGAAAAGATAACATTGTGTTTTTTGAGTTTCAAAGTCAGAAATAAAAGTCAATATTTACTCATGATGTTGGCTAAGGTGTATTAATGAATAATCTAAGTAGGTATATTTTTAATTAAGCTGTTACTGCAAAAATTTAAAGTTGTCATCAGGGTATATTCCTGCTTGATTTTGTTACAGTGAGAAAACAAAGGGTCTTCTTTTAGCTAATAAAAACTTTTTTACAGCCAACATTTGGTATAAGAAGCATTTTTTGCCCTGCCTATGATCTGCATTTGAAATCATACTAATTAAAACTTGAATTTTGTCTCAACCACTAATTGGAATTAAGATAACCCACAGCTAATGTATGAAATCAATCATTATTGGTCAATAAGTAGATGTTTAGTTATTTTTGTCTAGAACATAAATCAAAAATTTTTAAATGTGCAAACTTCATTATCTAAAAATTAGCAAGCTTGGAAATACAAAAATGCCTTCCCATTTACTTACATTTATAGGGAAAACAAAAAATTCAGAATCCTTTGCCCTGCAATGTGATATTTAAAATTACCATTACTTTACTGTATTATATATATATATAATTGAAAATTTATTTTATGCTTAGACTAAAACCTATAAACAATGCTAATGCAGAAACATTGTTTTATGAACAGTGATATTTCTTTGCTGGATTAGTCAAATGTGAAGGAATCTATTCTAATAATGAATGAAATTTATTAAATGATAACATAAAATAATATACTACCCATCACACTAGATAATTAATATCATAAATGGACTTATCATTACCTACATTCAGATTAGGTAACCTCAAATATACGGAAAATATCACAACCATGTGTGGCTAGTTGTCTGCAAATTAAATCCATTACATATTTGGGCAACTACCTATGATGAATATAATTATGAACCAAGTGGTTCTCTCCACTTATATATTATATATCTGGGCAATCTAAATATGTTGATTAAATGTCATATTCAAGCAATTTAAAATATGAATAAATAAATAAATTGATCACAAATTGCTTTATAATAGTTCATATCTACATGTACAATGAATTCATAAATTTATAAAGAGCACCAATGAATCCACATGCATGTTCTTGACTGGCAAAGAAAATGTGTGAAATATCACCTGGAATACACTATAGGGTAAGATAAACTAATTATATAATGATTCAAGCAGTAGTAAATCAAAACACCTATTGTTAATAACAATAACACATTTATTAAAATAATATATGATGGTTAAAACAAATAATAATTTATAACAGCAATTAACATCACATAATGTACATTTATAATTCATTTGTAGTTTACCCTCACTATAATATAATTAAATGGAAATATGTTTTATAATTAAAATTATCAATACATATAGTCAAAAAAGGATTAACTATAAATTCCTTTCATACAAGTAAAAAAATAAAATAGGTGGATGAACTTTAATATTATTATTAAATATATATATATATAATCAAGTAATATTTGTGTTTTATAAAGTTATTTAATTTTAAATTAAATTATGCAAATAATATTTTTTGTTCTAATTGACCTTTTACTCTAATTGATTATTATTAATTAAATTATCTACATTATCAGATGACAACCAGATGGCATGTAATTAATGTTATTATTTTTTTAAAAAAAGATATAAACATTTATAAATATTATCATTTGTAATTGAAATGGTTGTTAATAAGTAAGATTTTCTATAAGTGCTTGTTAATAGTATTACACATAAAACTTCACTTTAACTTTCTTATTTTGTATCATTTCCTTTGGCATCTTTGTGCTAGCACATATATATGTAGTGGTTCCATAAACATTTATAATCCTTAATCAAAATATTTTCTTTTGTCGAATTTACAATATAAATAGTTTTTGAAGTCTTAAATTCTATGGTGGTCAGCATAGCATATTGTTGTTAATCATTCCATTTAAATTATAGACATCAAATAGAAGGAACCGTTCTTTTCTTACAGAGTCCTCTACTCACAAAATACATTTTTGTTTCAGGTCTAGAATTTATAAGATAAGGTAATGTTAAAATACAAAAAAAAAAAAAACATTTCAAGAAAGGAAAGTATGTGTTATCCCTTCTGAAGAAAACTGTTTCTATAATAATATAAAACAATGCAGTCTACATTTTTAAACACTGGTTTTTGAATGTGATTTCTTATAATTTTAATAAAGCATTGTTGTCATTCAGAAATAATTTAAACAAAAACTATTATTTTTAATTTTAATAAATAACTGATTCATTATCCTACATTTATTTAAAACAAACACATTTTTATTAAACATTTGACATTGAATTGTTCTTCTTATTTAGTAATTTGTAAATCATAAAAAATGACAAAATAAAGATATGTGTTAATGAGCATATATATATAAAAGCCTAAAGCTAGAACTAGTCAATAGAATAATCAAAATTACTTCAAATTCACAACTAACTCAGACAAGCCAAAAAAATAAAACTCTAAAACACAATCAATGGCTTCACTGTTACAAGCAGATTTCTCAAATGGTATGAATTAAAAGACAATAAATTTACATTAAACATTACTCACAATTCCACTTACATCTCACACCCTCTTAATATTAAAAGAAAAATTCGTTAATTGCTTCAGAATCATAAATTTTTAATAATAAAGTTTCTTCAATTCTTCACATGATCACTATCTCTTACACTAGCACATAATTGTTATTAAACAAGGCACAACTCTTCACACAGTAATGCCCCCTGTACCAAATAGAGTAATCGATGGATGCCAGAAGGCTTGTGCATAAAATCTCTACCCAGTGCCTACTCATCCAATATCCCCAGATTAGTTTCTGGATGCTGGAGGGTTGCATTAGATCCTAAGATCTAGGTGCAGGGCTCTCAGATCCAAGGCTTCTCACTGATGAAGGCCACAAGCCAGAAACTAGTCTGGGGATATTGGATGAGTAGGCACTAGATAGGGATTTTATGCACAAGCCTTCTGATATCCATTGATTACTCTAGTTGGCACAAGGTAGCACTACTGCATGGAGAGTTTTGCCTTGTTCTTTAATTCTTTTTATTTCCTTTCTCTCAAAGAATGACTTTAACCTCTTGAAAATTAATAGTGTGGTCTATATTTTTCTCATGGATATATAAAACAGAACTGACATTTATTTCTAATCATATTTTTATATACCTTTAAGCTTAATAAAAGAATAAAGGTACATAAAAGTAGGATTAGAAAAAAATATTTTGTTTCTTCTTTATATATCCATGAAAAGATACAGGTCACACTTAATTTTGGAGAGGCTAAGTCTGTCTTCTTTGAGAGAAGTGAAATTAAAAAAAAATTAAAGAAACTTTATTATTAAAAATTTATAATTCTGAAGCAATTAACTTATTTTTCTTTTAATATTAAGGGTGTATAGAATTAAGTGGAATTGTGGGTACTGTTTAGTTTTAAAATGTTATTTTATAGTTCTTTACATTTGAGAAGTATGCTTGAGGCAGTGAAACCATTGATTTAGTTTTGGAGTTTATTTTTTTGCCTAGACTGGTTGAGTTGATAATTTGAGATAATTTTGATTATATATATATAAATTATAACTTTTTGGGCTGTACCGTGTATTATTTGTCATTAAACACCAATATTTTAATGGACTAGCATCCGCTATTATCAAGGTTAACTTTTGAAAAAAACCCATTAGATCTTAAATAATAACATGACTGTGTGCAAGATGAGAAATGAGATCCAACTTGAATAGTTCAGCATTCACAATATGTGGCTTATCAAAATGTTTATTTCGCTCAGTATTTTCACCTATTAATTTTAAGTTAATATTAGATAAAATGAGAGGTTTCCACATAGCTGGAATATGTTGTGCTTCATCATCCCTATTTTCTTTCAAAAGTTAACCTTGATAATGGCGGATGATAGTCTGTTGAAATATCGGTGTTTAATTAAAAATAATACTTGGTACAGTTCTAAAAGTTATAATTTATCTACCTCATACAACCATGAAAACATTAAATATTATATATATATATGAAAATCTTGAATGTGTGGAGTAGTCCATTTAAATCAACTTAATTAGAAAACACTATATATACAGTAATCTTGTAATTAAATATTAATAAGTACAGTAAAATTAATAAACATAAAGCACAACTTTAAAAGTCTTTATATCTATGTAGGAGTGCTTTCAACTAGTTATGAATCTAGTTAGTTCAAAAGCGCTCCTAGGTGGAAATAAAGATTTTTAAACTTTATATATATTTATTTTATTGTATTTATTAATATTTAATTACAAGATTACATATATATATATAATATACAAATCAATATATATATCAAAATACAGTACAATTTGATAAAGACTACAAAATGTATAGTCGAAAGTACTTCTAAAAGAATATAATTTATATAAATTGTACTGTATTTTGACATATATATTGATTTGTATATTACATATATTGTGAAACGAATACAGATATCAAACTTTATTTATTATATATATATATGTTAAAACGAAGATTTGCATGGGTTAAATATATAAAATACATATTTTGCAGGTTCATATATATATATAATTAAGTTCCAACCAGTAACCACATAAACATTCCCAGTAAAATATAGAAATATAGTAATCAATATTTCTTACTGCTGTCAAGGCAACCACACCTTTTAATAGCAAGAATGGAATCCATTCTTACTAATGGTCCATTGAATATAACTTTGAAGGAATACAGATATTGAAAAATAATAACATTATAAATATATATGTAATAACAGGAAGCGGGAAGGGTAATGAAAGTGTCCAACCAAAATCGAAATTGATATTAAAAGTAAGTTGTCTGCCTTTTATTTAAATCTTTCTTTGTATTTGTAGCAATGATCAAACTAGTTTTTGATCCTTCTCTGACTTCATTTTTAACATTTGTTATATTTCATGATCATCATCTCGTTTTAATAACTATCTTTTTGACAATCTCATTATTTTTATCCCTTGACACCATACTTTAGAAACTCACAGCACTGACCAAAGCTTCAGAGTACCACATTCTCTCACAAAAAGACTACCAATGGATACAATCCAATGATGACAAACTTCAACTGCAATCCCAATAACCTTACCAATAACATTCTAGCAGGAGTTCAGTTCAGAGAATGGATTTATACACAAACCAAATGAAGTGAATTAAACATGAAAGTAGTTTATGGATTGATAAACTAATTGATGAAATCAGACTGATGAAAGGAATAACCAGCTATTAAATATATTTATTATCTTAGTAATAAACTTATGCAGTAAGAAATAATACAAAATAAATATAATAGTCTCAGTAATAAAGTTATACCTAGAAAAAGTCATATTCTTAATTAATGATTGATATACTGGTATCAAAAGGTGAGAAAAGATTCTTTTCTAAAAAAAAATAAGAATAAGAAAATTTTAAGTGCAATAGACATCATTATCATTATCAATCATTATTAATCTACTGCAGGATGAAAGTCTCTCCAAGTTCAATCCATTTCCGATCTCTAGCATCTCTTCTCTGGATCACTCTTTCGCACTTTCTTATTTTGTATATCCATCTCACATGAAGTCTCTTTCTGGTTTTTTACAATGTGCTCAACCATATAAATAAATATTACGAATAAATATTCAAAATATTTATTTAAATATGACAGATTTTGTCATAAAACATAAACTTACATATATTTATAGGGCCCAACAATATAACTGAGTTTAAAATTTTTATGTAATGCCAGCATAGCTTTTAGTTATGCAGTTTAGTTTTTTTATGGAGTATGCACGGTATAGATCTTTAATAATAGAGCTTTGGATGTAATCTTCCCAAAAATAGTCTTGAGATCAATACTTTCATTAGACTCTGAAAGCAGCTGCCAGAACTACCATAAGTTGCTGGAAAATAGAAAAATCAAGTATTGAAAAATAAAAATTTAATATACTTAAGAAGATAGCATATCTCGAAATATTTCAGTTATCTAATATCTTTAGACAAATGTACATTATTGCTGTACACAGATTTTTATCATATTTCTTACCAAAGTTGCAGAGTTATTTTAGCTACATTTAACTTTGTAATGCCATATAGTACGTAATATTATTTCCTCAGCATTATGGTGGCACTGAATTGAATAGAAAATTAAATATAGCACATATTTCTAGCTGACATGGATCCTTCATTATGTTTATTGTTCTGAAGATACATGGAATGAGAATTTTGACAATTACCTTGAGATTTTATTCCATGTTAAAAGATAAACACAATGCCATGACAGAGTTAATATTTACTATGTCAAATTAATTATATTCCAATAGTATATATTTTTCTTCCTTTCCTTTTAAGTTTTCCTAGTCAACACTTTTTTCTTCATGGTCTTGTGTTTTCTCTCCATGCAAATTCTTTAGGACTACTTACTTATCAGCTGATAGCATAAGCTTTTATACACCTTGGTTTAATTAGCATTAAAATTAAAAATCAAAACTTATCATTTTGTAAATCAAAACGATGTGTTCTAATTCAACAATATTTCTTTTTTTCCCATTAGCTTTCTAATTAACACATACAGTAATCTAATTCAGAAATGTTATATATTACCATCTTTTAATGTCTCATTTATAAGACATATACAATCAGGTAGATCTTTGCGTTTATTATAAAAAAGTTGTAAGATGAACTTGACGCAGACCTGGGTAAGAACAAATAATTAGCATAATTTACTTTTCATATATTATTTTATTTATTTCATAAATTAAACTCAGATATTAAACTGGTTAGATTTGCAACATATTTTAAATAATATCACAAGCAGTCTAAGACCTTTTGGATTTTGTTTGTGCTTTATGCTTAATTAATATTATACTATAGGAAATAAAAATAAAGATGGGTATTGTTGGAGGGAGGTGACTACCAATCAGTACATAGCTTATCATCTTCAACTAATTCTAAAAGATCTTCATCACATGATTGTAAAGATAATGATGATGATTGCCATCATCTCATAATATTTGTAATCATTGTGTTAAGAACCATTAACGATGCCTATAAAGATAAATATATTGTTCAAATTAATATTCAATATTTAATATCAGATTTTCAATAAAATGGATGGCTGAAGAGTTAGAGGGTGGAGAAGATTGAAGCCTGTCCATTAAAGTATGAACATTTGCTATCTTTATATAAACTAAGCACTGATTATATATGTGTGTGGTAGATGATGACTTGGACAAACAGATGTGTACTGGTTCAGCACAAAATATTTATATTGGAGATCATTTATCTTTTCAGACTATGTGGTCATGTGTATGGATTGTATAAGAAGGAGGGGATGACTGTAAGGAGCTTGAAAATCTGAGTTCAAACCTCCTTTAAATTACATCTAAGTAATATTGCAAATAATGTCACATTATGGAATAAATCATAGATAATATAGTGATGTGGGAGAGTTTAATCTCAGTCATTATTTTGTAAATAAATATGCTTACGATGATTTTCATACCATAAAGTAAAGATGATTGTGAATGAACATGTTTCTGGGAGAAGGTTAAATTATGAAATTAAGACACACTTTGAAAACTTATTTTTGTATAATCTTGCTGATAACAAATTATATACTACCATTGGATAAGCTTTTAAGTTGTAGATAAAATCACTGAAAAAGTATTTTTAATTTTTATTTAATAGCACTTCTTTAAAAAAAAATAGTTTTGTTTTTTTTTACTTTTAATAATAATGTCATAAAGATTTTACTGATAAAGGAATTTTTTACTTCAACGTTTCAAACATTGGCTAAGTAAAGATTATTTTGAATGTTTATTTTGTTAATGATAATGGAGTGTACTTTTGGCTGATGAAAGCAGATTCATCGCGCATGAGCAGATCGATGTGTTGTAGCCTTTAAATGTACAATGCTAATTTATTTAAATTAATGATTTAATTATTCAATTTGTACATTTAAAGGCTATAACATAACCAGCTGTCCATGGGTGCTGTGAATCTGGATTCACCAAAAAGCACACTCACAATTACAGTCAACAAAATTAGCATACAGTTATAAACATTTACTTAGCCAATGTTCTAAATGTTGAAGCAAACCAATTACAAGTAGGATAGGAACAGGAGAACAACTTGAATTTTTGATAAAAGAATGTAGCTCTATTTTTTGGAGTAAACTTTTTTATTTTTTAATCTTAATAATCAAAAATCTAAACTGATAAAGATGATTATTTTTTCTGGAGAAAAAAGCTTTTTTTTTATAATCATTCTATTTAAAAGTAGATATGAATCTCCAATAAAGAATAAATGATGAGAGGAAAAGTCATTTTCCATATTTCAATAATTACTTTGGGCTATGAGTTAACAATATATAATTTTAATGACATCTTTTGTTCTTAAAAATGCTATAATAATTGTCAGTGTTCAATTTTTTTGTCAAGTATCAGTTTTTGCTTTTAGATATTATTTTAATTATTTAATTCTTACTAATTTTCTTCTTTTCTGAACCAACAAGTAATATCTGGTAAAATAAATATACCCACAGAAAAGGTGGTTTTTAATATTTAGCTTTATTACTGCTTAGTATGCTTTCAATATATTTTTACTATATCATATTCATGGTATATAATGGTGTGATTCTTTATATCAATGTTTAACTAACTGTTCACATATTCAATTTCAATCTAAAATTTAAATTTGAATATTTAAACAACCCATCACTTAACTAATTAATCAATAGCTCTAAAGACACTATACCAAATGGATCGGTACATCAAAAGTTCTATAGAATTAAGTGCAGCCAATCAGTTTGCAATGCTGTATACTGTGGGGAGTCTAGGGAAAATTTGTCAACAAGACCATGAACAGAAACCTGGTCATAACTTTGAGTTAACAAGAGCAGAGATAGTGTACATAGAGAGAGAGAAAGAAAGAGAGAGAGAGAGAGTAAGAGAGAGAATAGAAAACAGAGGATTAAAAAGGCATGTGCAGTATCTGGTGACTGTGTTTCTATTAAAAAAAGGAAACAAATGTACTCATTTCAAAGAAATGGGCTATACATGAACAGTTAATTAAACATTGATATATATAACCATTTAATCACACTACTATATCCATGAATATGGTAAAGTACAAATATATTGAAAGCTTGCTAGGAAATAATAAAGCTAAATATTAAAAAAAAACGTACCTTTGTATTATCATTTTACCAGATATTTTTATTATTATTATTTTTTATATAGGACCAGTTAATGTTTTTCTGAAAGATGAAACACAAGAAAACGAGATGCAAAATGTAACGAGGTTTTTTTTTTTTTTAAAAAAGTGTGATTTCTTCAAAAATAAAAATACAAAGCTACAAATTTAAAAAAAAATCTATGAAATTACTGATTGATAAAACAACTAAGAGATTAAATTTTTTTTATAGGTTTCCTTAAAATATCAGAAAAAAAACAACAAATACTCAAAAATAACATAATTAGCATATATTAAATCTAAAAGTGAATATTTTTTCTTATAAAAAGTTCAATTATAAATACCCACTAAATTTATAGTCGATCTTAATGATTGCTTTATAAATATTATTTTATAATGTTTTATATCTATAATATAATATTATAATTCGATGTCAGTATTTCTTTAAAAGTAATACACACATTAGCCAGTGAGGTGAATTTATTGGCTTTTTACCTCCGAGTTTAAGAATATTTTTTCAATATATACAATTATGACAGACAAAAATAAATCATGGCCCTTATTCCCAGGAGACTGTAAAGTCACCAATCAAGGCAGCGGTTGGTGGCCGAAGCCTTGGTTGGTGGCCGAAGGCAGAGGGCGCTAAGAATCCCATGATTGCAGACTCAGGCTGCCATTTGATGATGACTTTTTATTTAGATACTTACAACTGCACATCACTTTCAAGTGAAGGAAGATTGCAAGAGTTAAAAAAAGAACTATCTTATATTAAATGGGACATTATTGGACTTTGTGAATTTAGAAGAAAAGATGAAGAAACAATTGATTTCAAAAGTGGACATGTACTCTGCTATAAAGGCACAAATATTGAAAATACAAGTGGAGTAGGATTCATTATAAATAAAAAAATGGAAGAATAACATTGTGGAGATTGATGGTGTATCAGATAGAGTGGCAAGATTAGTTTTACAACTTAATAGCAGATACCAAATGCAGATAATTCAGGTTTATGCCCCAACAAGTTCTCATAGTAATAAAGTAGTAAAAGATTTTTATATGGATGTACAAAAGGCTTTTGATCAGAGTAAACAACATTTTAAAATTGTTATGGGAGACTTTAATGCTAGAATTGGTAAAGAAATGAAAGAGGAAAATGCTGTAGGTAATTTTGATTATGGTTATACAAATGAGAGAGGACATAGACTTGTGGAGTTTTCAAAAAAAGAAAAACTTTACATTATGAATTCTTTTTTTGAGAAAAATGTTAAAAGAAAATGGACATGAAAGCATCTAAATGAAAGTACAGAAGAATTGGATTATATTTTGACTAACAGAAAATACATATTTCAAGATTGTAATGTTCTTAATAAATTTAACACAGGATGTAATCATCGATTAGTAAGATGTAAGATACATGTTAATGCAAGACTAGAGAGACAAAAATTATTAAGAAAAACAATATTTACAGTTGATATTCCTAATCTTCAGAAACATTCTAATGAATTTAAATTAGAACTTACAAATCGGTTTCAAGTATTAGTAGATTTTGAACATGATTCAGATTTGAATGAAATTAATATGAAAATAACTGATACACTTTTAAAAACTGCAACAAAGATAGCTGGTATAAAAAAGCAGAAATTGACCAATAAAATTTCTACTGAGGCTAGAGAATTTATGAAGAAAAGAAGGAATATGAGGATATACAACAATGATGTATTAAAAAAGATTGAATGTCTCGAATTTTGTAAAATGGTGCAGAAAAGAGTTGAAAATGATATAAGAAAGTATAATTGTGAACTAGCAAGAAAAGCTGTAGAAGAGAATAAAATTCTAAAGAGTATAAAACAGCATTTTGGTATTGGTAGGAAATTTATATCTGCAATAAGAAAAAAAAAAGACCTTATTACTAAAAAAAGAAATGACATCATGAAATGTGTCGAAGACTTCTATCAAGAATTATATAGTAATAAAGAACAAGTACCTCCTATACCTATTATATTTTCTGAATTGCCCAGAATTTTGAATGGGGAAATGAGACATGCAATTAAATTTATGAAGAAAGGGAAAGCTCCAGGTAATGATGAAATTATAATTGATATATTAAAAGAAACAGGTGAAGAAATATAATTTTTTTTTACCAAAGTTATATTCCAAATGTCTAAATGATAAAGATGTACCAGATTATTGGAAAAATGCAGTATTAATATTAATATTTAAAAAAGATGATAAAAAAGATATTAGAAATTACAGACCTACCAGTCTTTTATCAGTTTTATACAAAATTTTTACTAAGATAATTACAACTTGTCTACAGAGAACACTGAACTTCCACCAACCAAGAGAACAAGCTGGATTTAGAAGTGGTTTTAGTACAGTAAATCATATCCAGGTACTGAGAGAAGTTATAGAAAGGACAAATGAATATAAGTTGCCATTATGCTTAGGATTTGTAGATTATGAAAAGGCATTTGATTCTATAAACATTTCTTCAGTGATTAAAACATTGGATCATCAAAGTATAGATCCAGGATATTGTCATATTTTAAAGAATATTTATAAAAATGCAACAGCAACAATTAGATTAGATAATGATAGTAGGAAAATCAACATTGAGAAGGGTGTAAGACTCCATATTTCCAAAACTTTTTACAGCAGTGTGGCAAGAAATATTTTGTGGATTAAAATGGGAATCTAAAAAAGTGAAAGTAAATGGAGATTATTTAAGTCATTTAGATTTTGCAGATGATGTAGTTCTTTTTGCAAATAATGCTTTAGAGGTACAGGAAATGTTGCAGGAGTTATCAGATGAAAGTAGAAAAGTAGGACTAAAGATAAATGTTAAAAAGAGTAAAGTAATGTTTAATAGATTTTCTTAAAATATGAAAATAAAGATTGATTATGATGAATTAGAAGAAGTTAACAGTTACAAATATGTTGGTCAGATTATTAATACAGATGGAAACATAATGGATGAAATTAACCATAGAATTAAACTTGTTTGGAGTGCTTTTGGTAGAAATAATTTGATACTAAAAGGAAATATGCCTATGTGTTTGAAAAGGAAGGCTTTTAATAAATGTGTTTTGACAGTTCTTACTTATGGATCTGAGACTTGGACATTTAATAGAAGAGCTATACAGAGACTTCAAATCACTCAAAGAAGTATGGAGAAATGCATATTGGAAGTAATAAGAAGAGATCAAAAATGCAATATATTGGTAAGAGAACAAACAGGTGTTACTGACCTCATTGAAAAAATTAAAAGACTGAAGTAGAGTTGGGTTGGACATATTTCTAGAAGAGATGATAATAAATGGACAATTGAAATTTTAAACTGGATTTCAAGAGATTGTAGAAAACCCAGAAAGAGACCACATGTGACGTGAATGGATGAAATGAGAAAGTGTGCAGGGATGATGTGGATAAAATAAGCTAAAGATCAGAAAAGATGGATTGAACTTGGAGAGACCTTCATCCTGCAGTGTATTGATAATGGTTGATGATGATAATAATTGAATATTTATGAATAGAGTAATCATATATATTTTAAAAATTTTACCCACTTAGTAGCGCTTTTTTCGACTATCCTTGTAGTGTTTGGCAACTAACAATTTGATAGGCTAACCTTCTCACAATTCCATGATCTTGATGTTTGCTCTCTGTCTGTTAATTATCATTAAGATCATGAAATTGTGGAAAGGTTAGCCTTTCAAAGTGTTAGTTGACAAAGACTATGAGGATAGTCAAAATGCTACTAAGTGGATAAAATTTTTAAAATATATCTGATTACTCTATTAATATAAATAAGAGAATTGAAACTGCCACATGGTTCCTGTCACAATACATTTCAGATGGCTCATATTTTCACCAAAACAGTAATAATGCTTTCTCTCATCACATTGTATACATTTCTATGGACTAACAGCTACAATTCGACATTGCCAAAAAAGCTTGTCAATTAATTGAACCAAATTTTTTGACCAAATTAATAGAAACACTAAACATCTCACACTTTTCCTTATGATCTTCTTCCAGTTTCCTAATTTTTCTGATGTAAAACTTTATGATTCTCTAAATGATATTAAATCTTAAATAACTATTCATTTATGAATGTAAGTAATATAATCAATAAAATTTTTGAAATTATTTTTCCTCTGAAATGGATTACTGTAATATTTGTTATCCTCTTTATTTTTATAAAATGGAAAAATAGAATTTTCTTGAAAGTTTGTGGTGATGGTGTTTTAGTTGTATTTATGTATTGGGCGATTTCCATAATCTAATATAAGTATTGAATGTTTTAGATTTTTTTTTTCATCATGTGTCATAGCATTGGCTGGTAAGCAAACCTACTAATCCGGGACAACTGCTTGTAAAGCTGCTGTCACTGACCTCTTGACCACCAGTGCCAGAGCACAAAACCATGGTCAGAGATTTGGGGGGATCCTGACAGAGATATTTTAAATGCTTTCTCTAGCTAAGCATTTATCACAAAGCTTGTTGAGGAATTGGCAATCCTCATTGTTTATAACTTACAAGCTTAAGAGTATAGGGTCATGTGATCTCTGACTCTTATTTTGACTAAGTATTGAATGTCTTTAGAAAAAATTAACCTTATTTAAATATTCCAAATACATTCACCTGTTAGTAATAGCACACAGATTAGTATATGCACAATGTTTGAAGAAGTATTATTCTTCTCCCTTGCACCTGAAGAAGAAGGGAGAATGATACCTCTTGAAATGTTGTGAATATATTAACCTATGTGATATTACTAACAGTTGAATGTATTTGGAGTATTTAAATAAAGTTAAATTTTCCTAAAGGCATTCAATACTTATATTAGTTGATAGAAATATTCCAATATATAAATACAATAACTTCAACAGGTTTTTATTTTCATAAATAAATAAAAAAAACCTTCTTGTTTTAAAACTAAAACTTGATCTTGATATTTTGCAATTTCTCCATATATCTCATCAAAATCTACAGTGTTCTATCTTTAAAATTACAAAACATAATTTTAATTATATCAAACTAAGTATGTCCATGAATATCTGAATAAATCTGTTGAATAAGATATATTATTAAATAAAATCATGTCTTACAAATAGTTGGGAAAGAAATATAAACTAAAATTAAACCACTAAACATCGCCTGTTCACTATCTCAAACTAGCACATAATTGTTATTAAACAATTCAAAAGAAAGCATCCATTGATTGCTCTTGTTAGCACAAGATGGCACTACTATATGGAGAGTTTTGCTTTGTTTTGAATTGTTTAATAAACTAAAATTATTGATCAGAAATATTGTGACTATTATGTTTAAAGCAATTATATATATATATAATAGCATTTTGATTTAAAATTATCAAATCTTTTATAGACAAAATGTTGAGCAAATCACTTCATATAAATGCATTAATAATTATTAATAATCATTTATTACACGAGATATTGATTATTTTAACCCAAACTTAGCTAAAGAAAAATATATCTGTTTTTAACACCTGTAAACCAAAGCTTAATAATTTGGCATTGATAAAGGCTGAAAAAAATAATGAAATCATGTGTAAGAGATCATGTCCTGGGCCAAATAATCAATACTGGCTCAACATAAATTGTATTCTTCAGAAGTCTTTACTTCTATGTTACAAGAACGTGTTATGGAATGGAAGTTTAAAATATATATTTTAAAAAATATTATACATAAAAAAGAGAGCCATATTATAACAAATTGTTGATTTATTGAAACATTTTAGATTGTGAAAAATTTTGTACTATATGAATTTTTTATTAATTTCTTATGAGTTTAATAACAATTATATATAAGTATATTCCTTTTCATTATTATTAAATTTTATTAAATATATATACATCTAATAAGTGTAATAATGCTATGGCTAAATAGGTTTGTAAGTAATCATGAAAAGCCAGTCAACACTTAGTTAATCCCAATATCAATAACAATAAACAATTTCAAATCGTTGTCAAGGCAATCTCATTTATAGCTAAAAGGAGATTGCATTGATAACGGTTGATGGTTAATGATAGTGGGATTGTCTAAGTGTTGACTGACTTTTAATGATATATATATATATATATCTGTATTATAACTTCTATTTTCTCTTTCTTCCAACCCCCCCTCACCAAAACAAAACAGACAAATAAAATTAAGAAGCTAAAAAAAAAAAAAAAAGCATTTAGCCATTGTTCAAGTTGATCAAACCGTAAAACTTCAAGTGTTAGAAATGCAGATATAGATTTTTAAATCCCATTCATTCTTACTCATTTTATTTGATGTTTCCTGAAATAAAAAAACAACAATATTTGTTATAGGTTTAGATCAATCAGATTTATACAATATAATTTATTGTATGAGAGAATGGGAGAAGGATGTTTGTAAATATATATAAATTATATTAACATCAAAAATTGTAAAAGATTTATATAATACTAATACAATTTGAGACGAAATTGGATAAGAATATTTTTAGAATGAGAAAATTTTTCTAAAACATTATGATTAGTTACTTTTATCCTTGAAGTAATTTGGCAATAAATGGAGATTATCTACATTTAAAGACTTTTCTAGTTTTCAATCAATCTCTTAGAAATGATAGTCAAGAATTTGTAAATTAGAAGTAGTTAAAAAAATAGTTTCTGCAAAATAAAAGCAATCTTTGTCAAGTTGTTGTGTTAAAAGTAATCTGTATGAAAATAAATATGAAAAATTAGTAAAACTTGTAGAAGGAGGGTTATTAGAGAAAATAATTAGACTTGAAAATGGTTAGGCAGTTAATGATAGATGTAGCATATTTTTCAAAGTATATTATACACTTAACATAATAAAAAACCTAACAATTTATTTTTATAAATTATTTAGTATGATTTTTTTTACAGTACAGGCTTCTTCATATCTCTACTCCAATATGTCACATGGACACCATTTCTATATAAGTTAATGGATTTAGATTGAAAATATTGTGTTTTCAATTTTATTCTCATAGTTTTATAGTTAAATAGAGATAAAAAGTGGCTGCTAGAAGGTTGCATTAAGTCCTAAGATCTAGATGCAGTGCTCTCAGATCCAATGCTCCTCTCTGATGAAGGCCACAAGCCAGAAATTAGTCGGTGGATATTGGATGAGTAAGCATTAGATAGGAATTTTATGCACAAGCCTTCTGGAATTCATTGATTACTCTGGCTTACATTGAGTGGCACTACTGTATGGAGAGTTTTGCCTGTACATTCTAATATGTAATATATAGGAGGTTTGAACTTAGGCTTTCACATGACCTCAACTATCCATGCTATTTCATACTGGTGACACCCTTAATCACACACTGGTCGAAAAGATAAATAATCACCAACACACATATTTCATGCTAAAACAGCGCTCATCAGTTGGTCCAGATTATCATCTCCACACATATATACAATCAATGCTCAGCTTATATTAAGATAGCCAATCTTCATACTTTAATGGATAGGTTTCAATCCACTACATCCCAGAACTCTTCAGCCATCTATTTCATTGAAAATCTGATGATGGAACCCTCAAAGCCCACCCTGGTCATTTGAAGCATGTTCATTAAAGTATGAAGATTGGCTATCTTAATATAAACTGAATATTGATTGTATATATGTATGGAGATAATAATCTGGACCAACTGATGAGTGCTGGATTAGCACAAAATATGTATATTAGTGATTATTTATCTTTTTGACATATGTGAGATTAAGTGTGTCAGCAGTATGAGATAACACCGATATCTGAGGGTCATGTAAAAGTCTGAGTTCACCCCCTATATATAAATCATTTCGATAAAATATAAAATGGAGTTTAAAAACAGCAAAAATTTCGAGCTTAAAAAAACAATTTATTACTATAATAAACAATGAGGATTGCCAATTCCTCAACAAGCTTTGTGATAAATGCTTAGCCAGACAAAACATTTAAAATATCTCTGTCAGGAACCCCCATAAACCCCTGACCATGGTTTCATTCTTTGGCACTCCTCAGAGAGGTACACACACTAGATCTAAAAATACCAACCCAAAGCCAGCATTTATCTAAAAGTTATCTATTGAGTG
Source organism: Epiperipatus broadwayi (assembly GCA_028023455.1). Classification (NCBI taxonomy): domain Eukaryota; kingdom Metazoa; phylum Onychophora; class Udeonychophora; order Euonychophora; family Peripatidae; genus Epiperipatus; species Epiperipatus broadwayi. The sequence goes on along the minus strand of JAQFVV010000070.1, from coordinate 1,745,335 downwards.
GAAAATCTGAAATTTTCAGACACCTACATGTCTTCAAACCCAACTATCCAACTCAAATAGCTATATGGGGCTGATAGATCTTCAACCAGGCCATATATTAGTAGTCTTAGAAATATAATATCACATAAGACTTAAGGCGGAGACTATAAATAGTCAAATTAAGAGTCATAGATCACATGACCCTATTCTTTTAAAATTGTAAGTTATAAACAATGAGGATTGCCAATTCCTCAACAAACTTTGTGGTAAATGCTTTGGCAGAGCAATGAGGATTGCCAATTCCTCAAAAGCTTTGTGATAAATGCTTGCTCTGGCTAAGCATTTATCACAAAGCTTGTTGAGGAATTGACAATTCTCATTGTTTATAACTTACAAACTCAAGAGAATAGGGTCATGTGATCTATGACTCTTAATTTGACTATTTATAGTCTCTGCCTTAAGTCTTATGCAATGTTATATTGCTAAGACTACTAATATATGGCATGACTGAAGATCTATCAGCCCCATATAGTGATTTGAATTGGATAGCTGGGTTTGAAGACATGTAGGTGTCTGAAAATTTCAGATTTTCCACTCAATAGATAACTTTTAGATAAATGCTGGCTTTGGGCTGGTATTTTTAGATCTAGTGTCTGAACCTACTTGGCATCTCTTTGAGGAGTGACAAAGCATGAAACCATGGTCAGGGGTTTGGTGGGGGGGGGGTTCCTGACAGAGATATTTTAAATTCTTGCTCTGGCTAAGCATTTATCACAAAGCTTGTTGAGGTAATGGCAATCCTCATTGCTTATAACTTACAAGCTTAAGAGAATAGGGTCTTGTGATCTATGACTCTTAATTTGATGAATAAGTTTATAATAATAAAAGAGAGAGATTTAAGCTTATTTTCGTCTTAATATAGTATCGAAAAATTAAGTTAAATTAAAAAAAACAAAATACTTCCAAGTCAATTGAAAATTAAAAATTCCTTGACTTAAAAATATTCTGTAAAAATGTTAGAGGATAAAATCATAATATTTTGTTACCAGAAAAAAATTCCTCTAGCTGTATAGGGGAAATAATAACTTTTGTCCTAGATAAAACACACGCATGCGTGTGCATGTATGTGTAAAGATAGATAAATCGACAAAATAAGACGAAAGCAGTATAAATACTTACTACATAATACCAAATTGGACTAGAAACTATATCAATCATGAACTTTTTTAGACAAACTCTTATTTATATTTTTACATGTTTGTTTTTGAAATATTTATAGCTAAATAAATTAAAAATTAATGTAAAAACTATTATATGTTAAAGATGTTACTCATTTAGTATGTATGATACTTTTTTACATAAAGATGGACTACCAAACCATTATTAATACAAGCAAACAAACAATTTTAGATATTTCACCAAAAGTGCTTATAAAATGGTGGCAGATAATTTGTTCAATAAAAAAAAACAAATTTCAAATTTTATTAAAAATGCCTGCAACTGCATTGGATATTTTGTCCAGAAAAAAATACATGACTAAAATGCATAAAAATGAGTTAAAATATAATAAAATATGACTACAAAATTTTAAAAAATGTAAATAAAAACATTCAGAGGTCAAACTATTGCAGTTAGCAAAAATCAAAATTGAAATTAATTGTACAATTACTGAAAGTATGTTTAAAGTATTCCAGATATGTCAAGCGTTGGTGACCGAGTAGTCAGTACAGCCGCCTTACAAGCAGTTGTCCCATGTTCGCTTCTGGCAGATGCTATGACACATGGGAAAAAAAGTATTCCAGATATATTGCATGCATGTTTAGATATATTTTATCTTAGAATGGGTAAAAATGTGGTATCACAATGTATGATTAAAATGCATATAAACTTAAAATAATACCCGTTTGCATGAGTGGCATAAAATATTTAAATAGTAGAATATGAAAAATATTTGCATGAGAAATATTTATATTGTTGATTTTTGAACAGTAAATAGATAAAAGAATAACTGAACAAAGTAAAAGGGGAGAAAAACAATTTTGGTAAGGTTTTGTTCACAAACACTTGGTCCTGTGACCTGAAAACTTGAGTGATACTATGGTAGGTATTGGTTAATGATACCAGCTCAAATAAATAAAAATATCCAGTAAGCTTAGATTACTTAAATTATAATCACTTTACACATTATTAGATTGCTTTGCATATGGCAGAGATACATCTATATCAATAAACTATGATGAGCAGGAAATATTAGTATTGCATGGTTAACATTACCAGCAATAAGTATAAAATTGGCCCTTCAAATATGCTCATCATTAATCTTGGGTTGCAATGTAAAAGTATTAGCTTTGTCTAAACTATAATGTAAGAACAATAAATATATACAATATGTATATAACAATTCTTTGATGAATAGGTGAGCTTAGTTTGCTTAGCTAGTTTTTGACTGTTATGAGTAGAGTTTAAGCACAGCAATCCTGTTACAATAATTCTCACAGATAAATGATGAACTCATAGTATTATTTCCAGGAACTTCCATGTAAGAAAAATATAATAGCTAAGTAACTAACATTTTAGTACAATATCAAATAATTTCCTCAGGACTTCTTTTTTAAATTGTAAGAATATTGTATCATCTTTGGTGATTCAAAATTGGAATTACTATATCCCTATATATATATATATTCTAACCTCGTCCGTTTGCATCCTCACTTCCAGGCAGTATATTATATTAAATAAAATGGGTTCTAGCTCAGTTAATAATTAATAAATACAATGTTCAGCATTAAAATTAAATGTTTCACTAGCTCAAATTTAAAATACGAATAAGGTTCAGTTTATAAAAAATAAATTAAATAAATATTTAATATTTTCATGAGACTTGGAAGTGAAAATACAGGTGACAAGAAAGATTGCATTGAGCCAATATCCCACAGGATACTACCTCAATGGCATAAGAACACCACCCCCCTATTACTATTTCAAATTAATAAACTCATAATATTCTTATGATTTTAATAAATCCTATTCATTAAGATTAAATTAATAATTAAATTTTAATCTTCTATCTATAATAATTTAGCTCTATAAAATCTCAGGTTCATAAAATTTATTTTAAGTTAATTAAAAATTATGGTAGTAAAATATGAGAAGGGATTTTATGTCATAATCTACTACACTTAAACTAATAATAACAAATACTAATAATAATATTCTTCATTGTATGAACTAATTCTGTATATCTTTCTTTCATTATATTTTTATTACCATAATAAAATAATGAAATAATATAATATAATCTTTTATCTTCATGTAATAATATAATAAATATGTGGTAGCATTTATAATCTGACAAACAAAGGTGTGTGACAATGGATGGCATATAATTCGATATTCTATTATAATAACTAATTTATGACCATAAGAAAATGTAAAATTATGATTACTTAATTAAATGAATATCAATAAAATATTCGAATTTTTAAAATAATTCTTTATTTATCTCCGTGCAAAATTATATGTTTCTTTCTAATTATTATGGATATATTGTGATCTCATGCAGTCTAGTGGGAGAAATAAACAATCTAGACACACAAATTTTTGAAAAACGAAATTAACAAAGTTTATTATTAACAATAAAATAAAATAAACATTTTATATACAATATTTACATCGGATATCCTCACTTTACACCATTTACATTTTTTATTACTTAGTTATTAAAAAATAAAAAAATTTTAGACTTATTTTATGTCTTCATTTTGATTTAAACAACAATAATAAATAATACTCTTTTATTTATCTCTTTCTAATTAAACTTATGATAAATTACATTTATGTATTTTTCTTAAAAATATATCCTATCCTTAAATATTATTTAATTTTACCTTTTTTTCTAAAAAAACATACTACGAAAAAACATAAAAATAAAGATAACATTTTCGTGAGTATGGATTTTCTTAAAATTAAAACAATTTTCATCTTGCAATGTCAAAAATGTTACATAAAATATATATCTAATAATTTATTACCAGATTTTGGCGGATATCGTTTACTACACAATGTTTATTAAATATAACATATTCTCATTTAGCATTACTTTAATACTATATAATTGTAATTACCGATATATTCCCTATTATTTAATAATTGCAAAATTGTACCTATGCTTATTATTTATATCGTTTTACTTTACACCATTATATTTTAAAATATGCAGTACCTATTTTAAAAACAAAATAAAGCATTTTAAAAGTTATTAACACTTTGAAGAACAATTTTGTTTTATATACTTTATTTTTAAAAATGTTATATTTTATTTCCAAAATAAATCCAAAATATACCTTATGATTCTTTCTTCCCTTTAGGATTCATTGGATTTTCAATTCCAATGTATACAAATTCTACTTCTTCTAAGTAATGAACTAATCTCATTCAAAATGATAGCATATCTTAAACTCCAAATTATCTATTATTTCTTTCAAATATATCATACTGAATGATGTAGTTACATTGAAATCTAGATAGGGAAACAGATGTATAGGATTTAAGAGAGAAAAACTAGAGTATAACTCATAACATATATCGAAACATCATGGCACAGTGTATCAATAAGAAATAGAGACATGATCTTTTTCTGTCTAATATCCTCCAATACATCAATGATGTTAAAGCTATTCCTTCAGCTTTATTGAACATCAATATTTCAAGAAAAATAAACACTGTCCAAAATAAATATATCAGTTACAGGGCACTGTTAACTGTACTATATATCTGCATGCAGACCATAAAATATTATTCATATTCTTTCATCACATCCTATCAGAACATCATCTTGGTTTCCTGTTCACCATAATATTACCAAGCCACTATCTTATCATTATTTTCTAAAGATTTATCACATCTTACATCGACAAAATACTATCTTGCATATTCAAAACAATAAATAAAATTCATTTATAATTAGAGTGATCTCACTGATCCACAAGAAAAGTTTGCTTACTTCATTATTCTATACCATAAACCATATACAAACTAATCAGATAATACTTGAACCTCCAATAATATGAAAGTTTTAAAAGAATCACACAAATATTTATTATCATGTTGGGTTATATTACTAGTATAAAATCATAGTATGCATATTTCCAAATAAATCCTGATCTCATAATGTTTAAAATGTACAAAATACATTTTTATATAATTAAACATTTATACTTCATTCATTATTATTCATAGGCAATCTAAAAGAAAACAAAATATACATCATAAAATTATCAATATTCATTAACTATTACCAAGAGTCATTATCTGGTCATCACTTTTTGCAGTCTTCTTTCCATCCACTAGATATAGCATTGCATACATAAAAAATATACATCCATACTTTATTTAAAATGTTCTTATTTAAACTATTAAATTATTATATTATAGGATTTTAATATTAGTAATAAATTAATGTTCATGTTCCTACTCTTATAAAACAGAAAATTTACACTTTAACTAAGTTAATAAATAAAAATCAAGACTATAATTATGTATATCTTCAATTAACTTTTCAATTGATGAAGATTCTTGATAAAGTTAAAAAAAATGTTTATTTTTCTCAAGAGTTTTTTTTTTAAAAATGTTCTCCTCAAAAGCACTTTGCTACACCTCCATTGCTAAAATGACAAATAAGACAATATATTTCTGATAGTAAAAGCTGTCCGAATTTCCAGTATAAAATATCTCAGGTTTAAAAAAATGAATAATAAAATATTACGACATCTTTTAGAAACTTGGAAAATTAAATAAATAATAATCAATCCATCCTGGAAGAGTTTATAGAACATTTTATGACTTCTATAGTCCAGAATGATTATTATTGAAATTATATTACTAAAATAATCCCGTGAAGCTTCCTAGAATATCCCATATCAGTGTAGTAATGCATTATGTTCCTGATCTATCTAGATAAATTATTTGCGCAATATTTTTTCCATATCTTCATCCTTTTATTTATTAACATATTCATTTCTTTATAGGTTTCTTCTTTAGTAGATTTATTGTTTTTTTACCACTTATTCAGAGGTTTTTCTTATCTCAAATTATTAGCTTTTTAAACAATTTTATATAAGCATATTAACCATCTATATGCCTCAGGTTTTCAATAACATATGCTTTTCTAAAATATTTTTCGTGAGTCTTTTTTTAAAATAATTTCTTGTAGAATTTTTTAATGTTTTCTTCACAAAGGATATAACATTTACTTTTATAATTTGATATTTTTCTAAATTTATCATAAAGTATACTTGTCTTATTGCTTCTTAATCTTAGACAAGCTTATCTTGCTATATAAAATAATGCATTTTTTTTACTTTTAATCGGCGAAAAGTTTTTCTAATAAGTTTCTTGTACAATGTCCATAAAATTAATTTATTCATTTTAATAGTTCTCTTGTTTGATATTATTAAAACTACATCAATAAATATTATATACAGTTTCTTAAAGTATTATAAATTGAATGTGTTTTGCTTTCTGGTATTTCCATTTTATTATTGCAAAGTTATATATTAGACTTTTAACAAAATACTCCTGGTAAGAAAACTTTTAAATTTAGCAACACATATTAAATGAAGTTATTAAAATATTTTTAATTTACACTCTCTTTTTTCAAAATACTTTTTAAAATAATACCTATTAGCTTTTGCAAATAAAATTATAAGAGAACACTAAAATTGACTAAAATACTAAAATTAAAATAACAATCACCTTGATAGCTTCTGATATGATTCAGCTACCTTTAATACATTATTAATCATCCCTGATAAATCAACTGCAATGGTATTTATACCCTGCAAGAATACCTTATCCTATTGGTTGATTCTTACTTTTAGTTCAATACCAAATTTGCATAATGTTGCAAACTTACACAATTAAATTTCAAAATAAAAATTATGATGTATTAAAACTTTAAAAATATTTTAAAATATTACTTTTAAATCAATTATTATTTTGCTAAATTACTTAAATATTTCAAAAGACTTTTTAAAATAATATTTAATAAATTATCCCACTTTTAATATTTAATTTATCTATTTTTGTTTTAACAAAATATTTAACTTTTTTATTAACTATACTCATCTTTATTACATTATTTAAAACATTTATAATGATAGTTAAATATTTATTATTTGCTTTATGATAGGTAATAATTCTATCCAATTCTATAATGCAATTTTACAATATTTTGAACTTTACTAATAAATACTAGCAAGCGTGTGTAACCATATTATGCAGGTCACATGATTAATATAACTTAAGACATACTGTCCAATTTTTCTCTGTCTGGAAATAAATAAATTGCTACACTTATTGTATTAAATAAAATACAATTATATAATTTGGAAGAATAATTTGGAAAAAATAGAATTAAATATAATTTTCACTACCATAAAATTTACTTTTAAAATATACAATATTAATTATAATTATTAAATATGATTTATAAATTTAAATATAACATTTATTTAACTATAAGTTTAAAACTATTAAAATCTAACTTTTTAAACATACCTTTAAATTTTTATAGCTGAGCTATTTATTATGGCCAGCTTTTGCAAACATATGAAATAATATTTTTAACTTTATTTAACTGTTCTTAAGTGATTCATTATAATTTTATGCATTACGTATTTTATTTTAGCTTTAAATTGTACTTTAAGACATTATTAACAAAATATAATCAACACATCAAGAAAACATATTCTGAAATTTAAAATTTTTAGTAATTTACTGTGATGGACTATTTCTGACCTATATAAAAGGGCACAATATATATATATTCATTGATTTATCTATTGTCAATTGTTTTGAAGTTATCAAGTAATGTATATTATTGATGTCAGATTAAAAGAATACAGTGGAATTTACAATAATGTTGTTCATGATTTTTAATACAATGTTTATATAACCAATATAATAGATTATCTTTTTAGCTAAGGATCCATTATTAAAGAATGCTTACTTCAATAATTTTATAAAATTACAATTATGAAAACACCTTCGGGACTTATATAAACTTTAAATATATTTTGCATCATGAATTTATTTACATACATTGCATTATATTTTTATAAATATTGTGTATATTATAAAATGTCTTTATATAAATAGTTCATTTAAATGGTATGCAACAATTTTTGGAAATTGATCTTATTACTTCTAGTTATTTGTTTATATAGTTGTTTAGTTTAGCGTTGAGTTTGCTTATATGTAATGTAAATAAAATTAACCAAGGAGAAAATTAGATACATTTTAAATAAAATCTTAATAGTTTTATCAAAATTTAATCTTAATTTTTATATAATATTCTGGAAATATGTTTTTGTTTGTTTTATTATTTAATCTATTTTTTAAGAGTAATATATTTAAAATATAAGTAAACCATTCATATTTAATATAACTATTTATGTATATTTGTAAAATATTGGTTGTATTTAAGATCACCATTCATTTATGGTGGTAAAAAGATTGAGAAACAAACTGAAACAGACTTGGTTATTTAATATTTGTTTTAATATCTTTTTTTAAATTAAAAAAGATATATATTTATTAGTAATGATGTAGATAAATATTTTTTTTAGTTAGTAGCGTATCATCCTTTGCATCATTTATACACTGGTTAAGAATCCGAATAATATAGATACTATTAAATTATTATATAAAAGACATATTTTGCAGGTTCAGCCATGTTAAAAAAGTTTTAAATATTGATATACCAACATTTCGACTTGATCACACAAGTCATCCATTGGGTGATCAAAATATGTCTTTTATATATGCAACCCATAAAAATCTTCGTATCAACATTATTAAATTATATATATATATATATTCATTAATTACTTAGACAACACGAATAGCAATAACAATCAACAATCTCAACCCAATGTCATGGCAACCTATTTTAACAATAAAGGTGTAATTCAATTAATTGATATTGCAGCCTTTTGGTTTATTACCATCTATAAACCAAATATAATAAACTGAAGTAATTGTGGAATTTTTTTTTTCTATAAGAAAAGTTAAGTTTTATTTGAGAAAGTAATGGCTATATAGCTCAAAAGCAACATATATAGAGACAGTTTGTGTTTGTATGGAATATCTATTACTAAAGAGTTGATGAGAATTAAGATTGAATCAATTGTCAGTAGCTTTAGTAAACAGTTTCTTTCTAGAGAATAAGTTTAAAGTTATAGGAGATTATGGTGAATATTTATGTTTAGGATTATCAGAAATTATAATTGATTTTATGCTTGTAATTATAAGAAAGTATGATGGATATTTGTGTTCATATAATCTGAATAATCAGTTTTCTATTTGATGGTCTGCACATGTGTGTGTGTGTGATACAGATATATGGGTTTGATTTTTTTCCTTTCCTTTATAAAAATTGACATAATTTTCTATATTATTTAAAATGTAAATCTAAATAAGAAATTATTTAGATTCAATGAATGTAACCTTTGTTTGACAAAAAAAAATGTTAGTAGGCTTAATTTTTTAATTAGAGTTTCGTTGACTAAATTTCATAAATTGGTCACCAATATGTTAATTAAAGAGATCTGGTTTCAAATCAGACAAAGTTGTTAATAGTAACACTTAAGAGTCATTGCTTGTTCTGGGTGGGGATTTTTTTGATTAGACTTGAAGAGAAACCACTGGGGGGGGGGGGAGGTTTAACATATGTTTTCTTTTTTCTCTTTATCATATAAAAACTGAAAGAAAAGGGAAAATGAAAAAGAAACTTTTGCTGATTGAGAACTGGGCTAACTAACTAAAATTAATATCTTTAAAGTTTTTTTTTTTTTTCAAGTTTTTAAAATTTTCTTTCTCAGAATTTAATAATGCATTTAAGTTTTATAGTAGACCAAAATATGAATTTCTAATTCATTCATAAATGGTGCATACTCCTTTCCCTCAAATTAATTATGAAGAAGTCAACTTTTAATAAGACATTTTATACTAAATGCTACAACTTATCCATTCTGCTTCTTAAAAATTCATTGAAGGAGAGAAGTGTCAAACTTCTGTATTGTTTAAAGAAATTGCAGCAAACTTCTGAGAAAAAAAAGATGTTTAAAAAGTTAATTTATGTTAGTAATCAGAGACTGCTTGTTGTATATAGTTTGAGTCTTTAAATGGAAAAGAAGAAGAAAAGAAAACTAAGTGAATTCAAATCCAGGAAGAAACTCATCAAATGGAAGGTAACTAATTGAACTCTTTTAAAATTTATTAATTCTCCTGTAGCTACACTTTTGATTTAAAATAACTATCTATGTTTTTTATCTATCTTGATTCAAATGACTGTCTGTGCGTTCTATACACATTTAATTAAAATAACTGTCTGATGTGCTATTATATAGCTATCTCAAGTAAAATGAACTGAATATATTAATTGATGATGGACAGTGGAAGGAAAAGACATTTAAAGAGACTATCTGTAATGTTGATATTTATTCTTTATTTTATTTCATTTATATAATATGTCATTTGTTTTTTTTAATTATATTTTATTTTGTTTATATGCTATGTCACACTCTAATCACTAGATTATTTAATTTAATATTTTGTTTATGTTTAAAATGTTTGAAGGAAAGAAAAGAAAATGATTTTGATACCATTTAAGTATAGATGCTCATGTAGATTTAGACTTAAAAGTAAAGAGAGAAATGATATAAATATTTTATTAGTCTTAACAAAATTTTAATTTGTGCTTAATATTAGATATGAAGAATGAGAGGATGGTCATAAAACCCATTATTATGCTGTGAGTGTTGATCTGTTATTGATATAGATATTGGGTATGTTGTTGGCTTGACTAGTTAAAATTGAAATAATTCATATATGTATTGATTTGGGATCGGGTTGGTCTTTGTCATTTATCTAGGCTGGAATCGATGTATGTGTGGGCATATTTAAAGCTATAAATGCTTGTCATTACTAATGTAAAGTAATCCTACCACCCTACAGATGGGAAATAGCTGTCTCATAATTTAATTACCATGGCAGTCGGAGATGACTAAGTTTCACTCCATTTATTTGTTAAGATACGGAATTATTAATAAAGTTACTGTTTAAGTGTAGAAAATGTTGCATGCCAATATAGGGAATAGGTGTCTAAGAGAAGCTCTTTACACGATCCTGGATCTTAAGAAAAGATCTCTCTACCTGGCTCAAGCAAATAGTTTAAGTTTGAAGTTGATGTTGTTGTTGTTTTTTATTTACCTGGATACTGCATGGTGATGTGTGATATGAAGAGAGTTTTCTTAAGTGGGACAGAATAAAGTTGCCCTGAAAGAATAAGGATTCAGTCAGATGTATATGTATGATGAAGAATGACAAAGATTTTAATTAATAAACTAACCGATCTGTGTTGATTTTTTTTGAATGATGGTAAATTAAGGTCGTCAAGCTGAGCAGACATACTGACATATTAAGATATACAGTCAAAACGTAAAGATCTGACAAGCATGAATGTAAAAGTGTGGGTTTTGAATTTAAACCCGTTTACAAAATTAGTAGGGTAATTTTATGACATATAATCCTTCTTCATGAGAAATGTGAAAATTATTGCTTGATAAAATGGTTTAGAAATGTAAGATTATTTCACATTGTTAGTTAAAATAATTGAAGCGAATATATTATTTTGGAATAGTCCAATGGACAATATTTACAATAAAAAGGGGGGAGGTAGACATTTATAGGTTTTCTTCTCTTTCAAGATAAGTTTTCTTAAAGCTAAAATATCCGGAATTCTGTTTCCAGCGTTTGTATTTATTATTATTAATTATTTATTTAATAAATGAATGGGTCAAAACAAGAAGTGAGTCATCCAGGAAATTAGTTAATTCAAACATGTATTCGAATAAGAGTCCTGAATAGATCGGAATCATATATTTGTGTAACAATATTATAATTTAGTGTGTTTTTGTTTAATTTTATCATTATTGTTAATGTAATAAAGTTTACTATTGTTATAAGATTACATTGTGTTTTGTGTTTTGATGTTTCAAATATCTCCAGAATCTATATATCCAGCACCTATATTTAAGGTAATATTAGTTCATATTTAAATTCAATTATTCATTTTCTATTGATAATTTATTTCCAAGATCGATTTGCAGTAGTCATTATTATATTGTTTCCATATTCGATTCACATAGTTAGGTTTATATTGATAATCTGTTTCCACGATTGATTTACAGTATTAATTTTGTCTTGAATATTTCTATATTCGATTAATATAATTCATTTTATATAAGTCATTTTATAGACTTCATTTTCACATAATTTATTGTTATAATTAATTTGCCTAATCTAATTTATGATTATTTCCGTAATTTACTTTCATAAGTAAATTTTGATTGATTTATCTGATTAATGTCCGTGGTTTACTTCATATTTTACTTTAGCAAAATAAAATTATTAAGGTTATTAATTAAAATAGACTAGAAATAATAGAATAAAATGACAGGGAATAGTTGAGTTAAGTTTAACAAATTTAATCCTTTGATTCATTGTAATGTTGTGAATATTGGGAGCAGACATAAAACCCCTTTTCTGCTCTCGGTGTTCAGAGTGATTCCCACTATTGAACTTGTATTAAAATTTATTTTAGCATATATGGGATCATATCCATTACAGTGTAATCACTTATATGGGCACCTCTTGACAGATCTAGACCTTGAGAAAGAGCAGTTCAATTATTAGTCTAAGAGCTAGTTTGGAAGTCAAGTAGCATATTATAATAAAATTATTATACGATTATTAAAACAGGGATCATGAATTGATAGTTGATCTAAAGATATATGTGTATTTTGATAAATAAGATTAGGATTTCTCAGATTAGAGAACATAACACAGACATTCCGTGTTATATAATTGTAGCTATTGAAAGTGATAGATGCTGAGAACGAAAAATAAAGTAATGGAATTAAATGAGGAGATTTATTTGTGATAAATTTTATCTAATGTTCAATTAAATAATAAGTTTCTATTATGAACATAGATTATGAGTTCTATAGCATTTTCTGTATAGATTATGAGTTCTATAGCATTTTCTGTAGTTACCACTCGACATCAAATATTTATAATAAAGTTGTGGAAGAATGTTGTCTCATTAGTATGAATTTTATAATAAATTTATCATGATATATTTGCATGACTAATGCTGAGTTTGACATTAAGACCATATAGATTGAATGGATTTATCAATATTATTGTTCTTCTTATTTTTTTTGAGAGACAATTTAATTGCTTTCTCCAGTATCTTCTATAGTCCTAAATATGACTAATGATGATGATATCTAGTGGGCATTACAATTTATGGCTGTAATTTGGCGCCCCCGGTATATTTGATCCTAAAGTATAAAATTCAATTGACCAGCTACTTGAAATAAATGAGAGTTTATTGAGTTTGAATGAGTGAAAGAGTGCGCGGAGAAAGTTGAGGTGACAATATATTACTTTATTATATATATTGTAATTAGAGGGAATTTGAACCCAGACTTTAAAATCCCCTCTAATTTCATCTACCTTAAAAGTATATATAATATACTTGTATTTAAATATTGCATATATTTTGTAAATAAATTATTTGTTGATTAAAATTTGAGTCTTCCGATTATTTTAATTTATTGAGTATATTATATTGCATTATTAATTTAAAGAGATTCTACATAATTACATTTTATTATAGATATATTACAAATTTCTATATAGCTTAATCATTTATGTTCTTATTGTAGCAACATTCTTATTTACATTTCATTAGTTATACAAGTAAAGCAAATATCTTAATAAATATTAATTGGTTATTTGAAATTAAATAAACCAGTGCTCAACTTATTTTGTGTTTGTGACTATTATTTTTATATATGTCACATTGTTATATTTTGAAAATAAATTATACTTAACATTCAAACAGGATAAATTATTTATATAGTTTATGGTAATAAGTTAATTTATAACAATATAGATGTTGGCATCCTAATGTAATACATTATGTTCTAAGTAAATCATATTTATACCAACATAGATTTTTGTTTCAAACATAATGAGCCATTAAATAAATTAAGTATAATATATAATAGTTTGCATTGGTATAGATTTTGGGTTTGTTTAAATTTGAAGAGTTTTATGATAATTAAAACTATATTCATTTTATACTAGAACAATATATATATATATATCACAATACATTTAATTAATGGACATTTTATTTGTATATATATATATTGTGCCCTTTTCTATAGGCCAGTAATAGTTCATAACAGTCAATTACTAAAAATTTTAAATTTAGAATATGTTCTTTTAATATGGTAATTGCATTAAGTCAATTATATCTTTAAAGTACAATTTGAGGCTAAAGCAAATATGTAGTATATAAAATTATAGTGAATTGTTTCAAAAGTCGTTATGTAAAGTTTAAATATTGTTGCATATGGTTGTAAAAGCTGGCCATATTAAATAACACAGCTATAAATAATTAAAAGTATATTTAAAAATTTGATTTTAATACTTTAAAACGTATAATTTAATAAATGCTATGTTTAAATTTATAGTCATATTTAATAAACAAAAATTAATATAGTATATTTTAAAATAAACTTTGTGATGGTGAAAATTATATCTAGTTCTATATTTTCTAAATTGTTCTTCCAAATTTTATAATTATTTTATATAATATAATAAGTGTATCAATTTTATTAGTCTAGGCAGAGAAATAGATTAAAAATCGTCTGTCAAAGTTATTAATCATGTGACTTGTATGTTACATACTTTCTCACACACGCTTGTTTGAATTAATAATAAAGTTTAAAATATTTTGAAATTGCAGTATAGAATTGGATGGAATTATTGCCTATCATAAAATCAAATAATAATAAATATTAAGTTAACTGTCGTTATTGCATATTTAAATGATGTGATGTTTTAAATAGTATCATAAAGACGAATACATTCATAATATAAAAATTAAATATTTTATTTAAATAAAAATAGATAAATTGAATATTAAGAAATGGAATAAGTTATTAAAATTGTTTTAAAAGTTATTTTAAATATTTAAATGGTTTTAATAAAATAATAATTTATTTAAAAGTAATATTTTAAATAATATTTTGGGTTCATTACGTCATAATTTCTGATTTTGAAATATAATTCTGCTATAAATTGAAAATATGTAAATTTGTTATCAAGCTAAAGTAAGAATTAACCAATAAGAATAGGTATTCTTACAGACTATAAATATGATTTGCATGGGGGTATAGGGGGAGATTAATAATGTATTGAAACCGGAGAAAGTCAATTTTTTTTTTGGTGCTTTCTTATCATTTATTTTGCAAAAAATTAATTAATAATTTTAAAAGTATTTTTTGCAAAAGAAAGTTTTAAAATATAATAATTTAGAAACTTCGTGGAAAAGATTTTCTAATTTTTAAAGTACTTACCAGTCGTATTTTATCTAAAAGTTTAACCTCAACTACGCAATAAAAAATGGATATACTACGAAATAAAATGGATATAAATTGTAATACTGAAAAAATATTTGAAATATTTATTGATACAGCTTTATTTATGCATAACTGGAGAACTTTTTTGGTACATAAAAAAAAAAACTACAGCACGGATATCATACAGAGTCTAATGAAAAAAATTGGAGACACATTATTATTTATAAGCCTATCCAAGATTTATTTTTTAAATAGTAATAAGACAATTGTATATTGCATGAATTATTTTATATAATATTATATCAAAAGGAGTAAAATGTTATATCCTTTCTGAAGGTAACATTTTTTTATTTATTTTTAAAAGTGATATATAAAAATACCAAATGAAAGTTTAAATGTATCAAGAAGGAAACATATATAAAAAAGTGAATACATAGTTGAATAAAAGATGAATCCATGGAAATACAAATAGTACTTAAAAGTTTATCGAATATTTTTAAAGTTAAATTAGATGGATTGATGCATCGGATATGCAGAGAATATTGGTAGAGAAGATTAAGAAGCTTCACGGGATTAATTAATATTATCATCCTAAAAATTAAAACCCAGGATTATCTTCTAAATTTTACTAAATGGATTAATAATTATTTTTATTTTAAACTTTAACGTGCTTGGAGGAGAACATTTTTGGAAAACTCTAGAGAAAATAATAAGCATTTTGGACTTATCAGGAACTATCGTCAAGAAAATAAGTAACTATAGTTTTGATTCTTTTCTATTTTGTTAACCTAGTTTAAATCTAAATTTTTATATAAGGTTAGGAAAAACATAAAAACATTAATTTATTAATATTAAAATTTTATAATATAACAATCTAATAATTTAGCTAAAAATATTTTAATATAAAGTGTATGGGTGTGAATTTTTCGTATCTGCAATGCTCAAGTGGATAAAGAAAAGCCTACTGAACATTATGACTAGATAAAGGTTATTGGTAATAATAATAACTATTGATAATTTATAATGTATGTTTTTTGTTTTCTTTAGATCATCCATAAATTGGAAGAATGAAGTGTAAAACGTTTATACTTATATGTATCACATTTCATACAACATTTTAAAAAACATTATGAGATAGGATTGATTTGAAAATATGCATACAGCAATTTTTTTTTATTAGTGATATGATCCAACATAACAAATAATTATGTGATTTATTTAAAATTTTCATGTTATTGGATATTCAAATATTGTCTAAGTAGATTGTATATGATTAAACATACAGAGCAATGAAGTAAGCAACTTTTCTTATGGGATAGTAAGATTGTTTAACTATTAATGAATTTTATTTATTGTTTTGTAAATGCAGATAGTTATTTATCGATGTAAGATGTGGAAAATCTTGAGAAATAATGTTGAGATAGTGGCTTGGAAGTATTATAGTTAGCAGGAAACCAAGATGATGTATTTGTTTTAAGAAAATAGGATGTTATAAGGAATGGAAATAATATTTAGTCTTTATGTGAATATCAGCATAGTTAACATAGCCCTATGACCGATACACATTTTATTTGGACAGTGTTTATATTTCTTTAAATATTTGATGTTCTAATAAAGCTGAAGAAATAGCTTTAACATCGTCCCTGTACTAGAGGATATTAGGCAGGTAAATGCCATACCTCTTGATTTTGAGATATGTTAAGAGTAATACTCTCACTTTCTTCCTTAATCCTATGCACCTGTTTTCGCTATCTTTATTTCATGTAACTGCATTGTTCAGTAAGATATGTTTAAGAGAAATGATAAATAATTTAGAACTTAGGTTATGCTATCGTTTTGTATAAGATTGGTTTATTTGCTTAGAAGGAATAGGACGTTATAACTTAAAATTGAAGATCCAAAGTATCCTAAGGAAAGAAAAGAATCATAGAATATATTTTGAATTTTATTTTGGAAATGAAATATAAACTTTTTAAAATAAAGTATCTAAACAAAGATATTTTCTTTAAAGTGATAATAATTTTAAATGCTTTAGTATTATTTTTTTAAAAGAGAAATAAGTATTGCATATTTTTAAAATACAATAGTACAAAGTAAATTATGTAAACAATATGCATAGTATATTTTTTGTTTATTGATTAACAGAAATATATTGATGATTATACTTATATCATACTAAAGTAAGGCTTAAAGAAGAATATATTATGATTAGTAAACATTGTGTGATAAACACTAAAATCTAGTACTGAATTTTGGATAATATTTTGTGTAACATCTTTGACTTTGCAAGATGAAAATTTTTAATATTTTGAGAAATCCATACTCATTATAAAATTTTGTTTTCTATAGAATGTTTTCTAAGTATGAATTTTTTAAAATAAGATAGTTTAATAGTATTAAGGATAAAATGCTGTTGCTAATAAAGTAAATAAATATATTTGTAATAAGTTAACCATAATGAGAAACCAAATAGTAATATTTTTTTTTTAAAATTTTGTCCTAAATCTAAATAAAGATGTAATTGAAATATAAATTATTTTTTTTATAACCTGGTAGATCAAACTGTAAAGTAAAAAAGTTAAGGATATCCACTGTAAATAGTGTAAATAAATTGTTTATTTATTTGTTGTTAGTAATAAACTTTGTTAAATTTTGTTATTTCAAAAATTTTGTGTCCGAGTTATTTATTTCTCCACATCGCTGCATGAAATCACGATATATGCATAATAACTGAAACAAATATATAATTTTGCACAAAAAGATAAATAGAGAATTATTTTAAGAATTTTAAATATTTTATTGGTATTCATTATAATTAAATAATCATAATCTTACATTATTTTATTGGTCATAAATCAGTTATCACAATATTATGTTAAATTATATGCTATCAGTTGCCACACATATTTTGTTTGTCAGATTATTAAAATGCTACCACGTATTTATTATATCATTACATGAAGATATAAGATCATATTATATTATTTCATTATTTTATTATGGTAATAAAATTATAGTAAAAGAAAAGATATACAGAATTAGTTAAACAATGAAGAATATTATTACTGTTATTTATTATTATTAGTTTCAATGTAGTAGATTATGACATAAAATCCCTTCTCATATTTTACTACCATATTTTTAAATTAACTTAGAATAAACTTTATGAACCTGAGATTATTTTATTGAGCTAGATTATTAAATAGAAGATTAAAATTTAATTATTAGTTTAAACTTAGTGAGTAGAAGTTATTAAAGTTGTAAGAATACTATGAGTTTGTTATTTGAACTAGTAATAAAGGGGGGGATAGTGTTCTTATGCCATTGAGGTAGTATCCTGTGGGATATTGGCTCAATGTAATCTATCTTGTCACCTGTATTTTCACTTCAAGTCTCATGAAAATATTAAATATTTATTTAATTTATTTTATAAATTGAACCTTATTCGTATTTTAAATTTGAACTAGTGAAATATTTTAATGCTGAATATTTTAGTTATTAATTATTAACTGAGATAGAACCCGTTTTATTTTATATCATATACTATTCTGAAGTGAAGATGCACGAGAGCAAGGTCAGAATATATATATATATATTGAGACAGACACTTTGCTTTGTCTCAAATATATGTAGACAAATAGGTGGGTTCAGTTAAAATTCTAATTATAAAGTAATTTGGAAAATTTTGTTAAGTTAATTTTATAGTAAATGTGTGTTATAAAAGTGCAAGTGTATGTATATAAATTCTCACACACATGAAGTTGTAAAATATTTACATTATTTATTAAAAAGTAATATAATATTTTTAAAAAAAGTGAATTTTGTAAATAAATTTTCTTATCTTATGTATAAGATTATTTTTAATATTGTACAACAATGCTTAATCTCCAAAAAGTTTTAATCCATTGTGATAACAAAATCTAAAAGTTAAGCATTGTGCAGATAAGGCATGTAATCAAATTAATCTAGCATGGAATGCAAAAATGTATTAATTAATTAAAACACTTAGCTAATTTTTGAAATATTTACAGGAATGTTTTAATTAAAAACCTGGTTTATTTTTGTAAAATGTTAACCTAGAAAATTCTAAAAAAATTGTGTTGGATAAAGCTTCCCGAAATCTATTATTTCAATCTTCATTAGATTCTATTAGAAGATTCATTCTCTACTCTAATACACTTCAATGCAATCTTTTTTATAATTCCTTTTTTATTTTTCTTACAGTTCTGACTGTACTGCAATCTTCTTCAAAAGCAAAATAAAGAACAAATTATAAAAAAAATGTTGCATTAAAGTGTATAAGAGATGATAATTTTTTTAATATATATGAATATATAAAGAGAAATGAAAAAAAGTAAAGGAGAAGATATAAGAATAGTAATATTTCCAGGAAGATTCTTTCATTATATTCTTTCAGATTCTACTAGATCATATTCAGGGTACTGATTTTTCCATTAAGACTGCACCCATTGCCAGCTAATTCATCAAAATTATTAATATCTGCAAATAGTTTGTGAGAAGCAGGCTGCCATTTTAAAATAAAAATGCAAATTATTCATAGTGGTATTCTTCAAAATATGTATTGTTAGGCACTTTACCAAGAGTACTATGCTCTAAGTCTAACTTAATCTTACAGCATGTCTTAAATTTATAAACTCATAGAAAGTCAACTTCTTGAAACGCCAACCTACATGGAAGCCTCCCTCAACTGACAATAAGATACAACTACAAAATAAACAAGAATAGATACTTCTACAATGAATTCACAGAAAGCAAAAGTGATCACTGATGGATTTATGGTAATATAAACTTTTGTATATCTTAAATAAGCCAGGTGTGATTAAAATTGTTTTTATTAAGTATATACACATTTTAACAGTAATTTTAGATTTAAATGTATTACTTCTTTTTTTATTTTATTTATGTGCTATTTTATAACATTAATGTCACTTATGAAGGTTTTATTATTTTATTAGAGTAACGAATTAAATTAGAATTTATTTTGTCTAAAAATAATAATTATTAAAATTCCCTTCTCTTTCATAGAGTTTTGACAGTTATTAATGAAGTCCAAATTTTGAATGAGTTGATTATTATTGTAAAGTTATGCAATCATCTTCTCTCCTCCATTTGAATAGTTAAAGCCAAAGTATTTTTCTTTTGTAAAGGAAAACAAATTTGAAGTTTAAATGTAGACAGTAAAATTTTAAAGTAACATTCATAAAGATGTTTAAAGTAAACATTTTTTAAATAGTGTTAATCAGTTGATTTTATAAATGTGTGAGATTAGATTTATATTTGTTAAGATATTTCCATGCTTATGGATAACATTCTCTTTTATAAAAGCATAAAAGCATTGATCTGCTTGTGTATATAGACATAAAATAAATCAATAGAAAGATCACTTTTATTTTATAAGGTCATTCTTTTACTTTACCAATATTAGCTATATCTCTACCCAGTTGATATTATTTTGTATTTTATCTGGTATTCTGGGTCATCTATCACTTAATTACAGGTTATTTACTCTGGAATTGTCTAGCTTTGGAATATCTATCACACTTGCTTTTATATTTATCATTATATATTGATAATTTCTAAGAGCCTCTGTTTTGACAAGTTTCAGTCAAGCTCATATTCTTTTAAATGAGGTCCCAGCAGTTGGAATTGTTGACATCATTGTTTATGTATGTGATAGCTTCAAAATAGCTTCTCATGTCTTATATTTAATAGGCCTAATTATTTTTCATATAATTATCTGGTGGTGTGATTTTGGACACACATACAACTGCATATATGCATAGGTGTTTGATGAGATACACTGAAGATGTTTTTTTATTTCAGTAAAGGTTATTCACACATATATCAAATATCATAAAAATCACTTTTAAAAGATTTAATATTATCAAATAAATTAAAAATGGGAGAACAAGGTTGTCAATAAATAAAGTACTCTACCAAGACATTCATTGATAAAGTATTTATTAATTTCTTTTAATCTTAATCAACTTTATTTTTATTAAATTAAGTTGACTGACATTTGTTTACTTTTATCTGTCTATCAATTGTTTAATAGTAATGTCCCATATTTTTAGCAAAGCTAGTGTCAGTAGCAATTAATTTATTTTATGTTAGAAACTGCTTATCACCAATAGTGAATATCTGATCACTCCAAATAAATTTTCTAAGCTTAGAAAAAGCTAATTTTTATAATTGATATACCAACATTTCCACTTGGTTACACAAGCAATTAACTAGGTGATAAATATAATATTATAAAAAGGGTTCTAGAGGCACTGGAGACATTGGTTTATAACAGTGTTAAAGTTTCATCTAGATTGAAAATAGGTAAACAAGATGGTAAAAATAAAAGTCAGAAAGTTTTTAGAGTAATATTTTTTTAAAAAAAAAACCCTTCTAAATAGGAGGAGGTTTGCATGTGTCTTCATGGTAATTGATACAATTTGGTCTTTTTAGTATCTTCATGGTTACTCTAATCTTACACTGGTAGAGAGTGTCATTTTAGATAGGATTATGGTATTAGAAATCACTTTTGTGACCTGGAGCTATAGCATAGAGTTGGAGGGCTGGTAGTGCTAAGGGTTGTTTAACTGCATTAGCATGTTCATCTATTCTTTGATAATTCTGCATACATTGTTATAAAGCAATGTTTACAGTGCTTCTATATTCCTCTTTAAAATATTCGATTTATCATCCAGTTGATGGTTTGTGTAACCAAGCCAAAACTTTGGTATACAAATTATATATGAGTGAACCCTCAAAGTATATCATTTATATTTGTAACCTATAAAAATCTTTGTATCAATAGATATATATATATGTATTTAGTTTCCAACCAGTAATCACCTAAACATTCACAGTAAATATAGCAACCAATATTTCTAACTGCTGTCAAGGCAACCTTCACACCTTTTAATAGCAAGAATATATATATATTGTAACGATCCAGAGAAGGTAGACTTACATAAACTGCAGTACAGGGCGCCATCTAGGCATTTGAACCTAGAAAAATTTATAAAGTAGGCAAATATGTACAGTCAAAAAAAAATTTTTTTTTTTTAAATATTTTGGTTTCGGTCATTAGCCCATGTCACTGGCTCAGTGGAATAGCAGAGATTAAATAATATAATCTAAGAATATATAAAAAAAGAATAAAATAAGCCACTGCCAGTAATTAGCATACAAACATTTATTTATTCATGCACCTATATATAAGATTGAAGATTGTTTTAGTATCAGTTTACATTTTAACATTTAACTTTACTTTAGATTTTAATTTACATTTTAATTTCTATTATATTATAAGTTTACATTTTAATTAAGTTCGCACAGATGGAATTATAAAAATTTGTTTTAATAATGTTGAGTATAGATCGGTTACATAGATTACAACAGTTAAAAACATTTCAAAATAAACATAAACGATCAAAATATAAAATCATTGATACCGACAATTGCAGAGGGAAATTTATAAGTAACCCAATAGTATTCACCATAAGATACTTGCATTGTCACCAATAACTTAAAAGACATCCGAATAAATACATTATAGATACTCACCGTAAGGTATCATTATTTATCGAATGTCTATATATTTTGATCAAATATGAAAACCCAAAACATACTTAACTGATAACCAATCCATGCAAGCGTCTATAAACAACTTAAATTTAATGCATTTTTATTTAGGGTCGAGTATGAATAGACTACATAGATTTGCATTTGAAAATAAAATATTATATCCCTATTTAACCTTAGGCTAAAATTTGCAGTCAAACTGGCATCAATTCATCTGATATATCGATGTATTCAATGTAATATGGAATACGGCAGCACCAAAAAGATTAAGAGAAGACATTGACTCTCATCAGATAGGAATATTACATCTATCTAACGAGAAGAACAATAAAAAAAAACTCCATAGAAAGGAACTGCATTCTCCATCTTATAATTCCTTCCATAGGCAAACGGGTGAGTGCGGCATATATATAAATGATTCTGCCAGTAGCGAATCTCTGACTACATCTACTAACTACATCAATATATCCAATCCATTGACTCAATTTAACGACACAAATAACCTAAGATTACCCTCCCCTAATATAACTTTACAAATCTATACAGCCATTCACGCCCGACTTAAGTTTAACATTTATATAATTTAACTTAACGGAAAACAGAAATCATAATAAAACTTAAAGAACAAAAAATAAATAAATGGAAATGATTTTAAATAAAAAAAATATCAAATAATATTATTAATATTAATTTACGTTGGTCTGATAGGATTCTATTTGTATTTTTTATATATGGAAAGTTTTTAATTTAATGTTCATAAATTATAAAGTTCTTACGGTTTTTTAAACAGTTCATCTTTATATGTTCCTTCCCGCTTGAACGTGATTTCCCACGCCATCCTAAAAAGATTGGTATCCATTTAACTGTTGTTTTATTTATTCATTCGGAGGTTTTTTAGTCTAGTTGGTCCTCAATGTAGAAAACAATAGTTCATTTCTCTTTCTTTCTTTGGCAAAACTGAAGGGATTGAAGAGTGTGTCTTTTCAATCCCTTCTCCTTCACTTCCGCACTAACACATATCTGTCACATCGTAAATAATCAATCCCTAATAATTTTCAAAGTTGTCCTTTTACATTTATTTGAAGGATTGAATTTACATTACGTCATCGATGCGATGGTCCTTTCACTGAGGTCCGATTCCATAGGGATTTCTTTTTATTTGCTAAAAGTTTTTATTGTTTTCCTATCTGACTGATGTTTTTACATTTAAATGTCCAAGGCTGGTTTACATTTAACTAATTAAAACAATCATTTCCATTTCTGATTAATTAATGTGTTTTCCAAGATTAAAGATATATTTTTATCTCTAAATCTTTTTAGGTTTTTGTTTTTAAAATACCTTTCTATTTTTAATAAAGTTTTATTTAATATATATATTTTATCTGTGCGATTTATATATATGAGTTTAAGATGATATTCAATTTCAATTTTTAATTCTTAAAGAAAATTTTTAAATGCGAACATGTTTAATAATAAAAAAACAATGTAACGTCGTCTGTGCTTGTTACAATATATATATAATATTTTTATACAATATCTGTTTCTTCGAAGTTTTATGTGTAATCTTGTAATTAAATATTAATAAATACAGTAGCATAAATATAAAAATCAATGAATTGTAGAAAGATTAGACTTTGAAAGAGTGTTTGAAAGTGTTACTTGACAAAGACCACGAAGCTAGTCGAAAGCATTCCTAGGGGGATAAAAGTTTTTAAAGTTGTGCTTTATATATATTTATGTTATTGTATTTATTAAAATTTAATTGCAAGATAACATATATATGAGACTGACAATGCTGCAATTTGCTTTAAATCACAGAAAATTATATTTTTGTAAAAAATAATAAGCATTTTATCCAACAAATCCAGAAAAAAATAAAGGTTACTTAATGATGCACAATGGAGAGTTAGTAAAATAATTGAAAAAAGTACTTTACTCAATTGCTCTTAATGAAAACTAAAAGTCAGATGGGTTGAATGGTTGTAGAAGTATAAAACAAAATTAGGAAGATGAGAGAGCATGAAAAGTTATTTTAATAATTGCTGAGGTTGCTATGGAAATTTAAAATATACTTTACAATAAGTAATATTTAGAATTGTAGAAAATACTGAAAGTTTAAATAGAAAAAAAGTTTATATTCTTGTAAAATTATAGATATGCTTCAATACTGTAATCTTCAGAAGTATAAATGAATTATTTAATATGATGAGAAATTGATAGAAACGAAATTGAGTAATAAACACAAAATAATGCCATTTTTTAAAGAAAAGTAAATAATCTTAAAAAAATCTATATAATAATTATCTTATAAAAAGTAAACTAATTGAAATATAATCCATAAGAAAATAAATATATAAAAAACAAAGGTACTTGTTAAAGGTAGTAGAAAACTATAAGTTAATTATAAAAAAAATTATTGGAAAACAATGTGGAACTTTATACAATGATGTTTTTTTTACTTAAGCTTGATTGTATCATTGAAAAAAAAATATGTACATGACATGTTTAAATTAAAGAAATATAAAGTTATAATTAACTTCTTGAAACCAATTGGTCTGGGGATAAGAGTATTTCAGATAGAGATTTTAAACATTTTCTCTTACCATACTTATCAATTAAAAGCTTGTTTGAGTTATTGGTACACTCTCTATATTACATATCTGTAAATACAAGCTCATACTAGCAATGTCACACTATATATGACTTTCTTTATAGATTATAATAAACTGCATAGTAAATTAATGCTAGCTTAAGCTACGAGAGAAATTAGTGATAAGCAGATCAGCCGATAGATGCAGTGAGCCTAAAAAATTTAGTGATCTATGTTATAATTGAAAAAAACTTTATTAATATCATAAAGAATTTTCTATATACAATAATGTATATTAGAATAAATGATTAAAAATATCAATCTACCACAGATGACTGATCTGTAAATCTAGTTTTATTCCACCATGTAAGCATCACCTCATGAATAAGCAAATTTCATTTTGTCCCCCAATGTAACAGTAATTTGCATACAGTTACCTCCAACACAAAACATTAAAAATGAATTAATACACAACTCTAAATGCTAAACAGAAGAGTGATCTGAACACTGTATATCAAGAAGAGACTCTCCAGAATCAGAAAAATACCTGCCAATAAAAAAACTAATTCATGTGCACATATTTATAAATCTAAGACATAAGCAAATTTATATGGCAGCAACCAAATATTGGAACTATCCAGTTGAGTGTATTTTAAGTATATTTTTAACCAAGTTTTAAGAACTTGTTGATATAAACTTTAATTAGATTTAATTTGTGCATTGTATATCATCATCATCATAAACAATAACCATTATCAGTCAACTGCAGATGAAGATCTCTCCAAATTTAATCCATCTTCTCTGATCTTTAGCTTCTCTTCTCCTCATCACTCCTGCACACTTTCTTATTTTATCCATCCATCTCACATGTGGTCTCCTTCTGGGTCTTTTACAATCTCTTGGAATCCAGTTAAAGATTTCAATTGTCCATCTATTATCATCTCTTCTAGCAATATGTACAGCCCAACTCCACTTCAATCTTTTAATTTTTTCAATGAGGTGAGTAACACCTGTTTGTTCTCTTATCCATACATTACGTATTGATATTTATTAGTTTTTATATCGATTTTAAAATAATTTTTTCTAACTTTTAATATTTTTTTTATAAAGGAGTATAAATTCTCATTGGAATAGTCTTATTGCTCACATTTCTGCTTTTTAAAATTTCCACCCCTCTAATAATCAATGCATTATTTATCTATATCTAAAATAAAATATCAATATTTGATCACATGGAATCGCCATTTTACATAACAGATTCACATGTTATGTAAACAGCAACGAAGTTTTAATTGATAAATAAAAAAATTCAAACAAACAATTTTCTCTACTTTTTAAAATCATTATTTATTAAGATTTAAACCAATCAAATAGTTTTCATTATTTATTACAGTTATTGAAATAATTTCTTTCCAAAAGTAACTATTTCAATATCAATTCAAATTGACAACTTTTAATCAAAACAAACACTTACTATTAATATTCGAATGAATGAACATTATATTTTCATAAATTTTCACAATTAGACTGGTATTACTCATCAGGAAACATTGAACACGATTGCAAAATTTAATTCAATGTTTTATAATAGTGCTACAAATTATAAAAAGCTTGTGTTATTTGCTGAAAAATGATTGCTAAATAGTAAATCGTGGAATATAGTAAAAAAATAATAAAGCCATATTTTAATGAACTATGCCACTTGTCACTGGTATTAAAATTTGATTTACCTTTTAAAAAATAAATTTTTCATCATTATGAAATTATTAACAAATTATAGCTTCATTAACGTGCAATAATTTTGACTAAATTAGTTTTTTTTTGTATTATATAAAATTATGCATTATTATAAATATTATAATTACAAGATATTAGTTGTACTATAAATAGTCAAAGTAAGAGTCATAAATCACACGATCCTATTCTCTTAAGCTTGTAAGTTATAAACAATGAGATATTTTAAATACTTTCTCTAGCTAAGCATTTATCACAAAGCTTCTTGAGGAGTTGACAATCCTCATTTATTAATTGTACTGTTTTTTAATTATGCATATCTTACATTAGCTTGTATAAAACTTCTTCAATACTTTCTTTGCTTTGAAAATATTAGCTTTACTGATTAGTATTTCAGTATGCTTTTGGTGACTATCTAATATATAAAATTAAAATTTGTCACGAAAAAAATCCATTCTATTAGTACCCAATATTTTACATGAACTTTGTTCCAGATATGTCAGACAATAATATGAGAACTAATTAGAAAGTTTAATACGCTTTTAGTTTATGTCTTCTGATTTAAATTTTGGCATGTGCCCGATTGTATTTTATTAATTACGTTATTAACATCTGTTAATTTAAAATTGTTTATTTGTACAGAGGAGATATTCTGACTTTATTAACTATTTATTTTGTTAAGTTAACATCATTTTTCATTTTCATTTAACATTTTACTCTGATCTGATGATATTAATATATTAATGTGTGAATTCTATTTAAATGTTATTTTAATATACTATGCAGATCATAATAAAGTGTTATGTTTAAATGAGTTCAAAACTGTGGAAAATAACTGTTTCATAATGCATTTGTGTGAGTAGTAGAGTAATCCTTTGGAGATCATGTTCTGATAAATTAATAATTATCTAAAAATTCAAGCCATTATCAAGATCTTATTTTTTAGGATAAACACCAGAGGAGTGGTTTATTTAGTTCAAATATATTAAAGAAAATCCAAGTGTAAATCATAAAGCAAATATCACATTCTCCAATATGGGCCAAATCATACCTAAGGTATCTTGCATTACTTTTTAATTTATGTAGCAACTTTGAATCATTACAGATAATTTCCCAATGCAATGTCTTGCCTATATTATAATAAAATAATAGTGTGATGCTTCCCGAAATAGTGATTTTTATTCTCAGAATATTTTATTTTTGTGGTTCCATATTTTCCAGTATACCAAGTCAACTTTTAGAAGTTTAAAAATAAATATGTAGACAAAACTAATGCAGAGACTTTAAAAATATATTGAAAACAGAGAATATATTTGCTTTATTCTTATCCAATTAAGAAATGCTATCTGGCTAATAAGTACTGTAGAAAAAATAAGCAGAATTTTCTAGCTGATAAAAAAAATTTTGTCCTCTACAATAATAATTTAGTTTAATATAAGCATAGAAAAATAGTACCATAATCCAAGTGTAAAATCAAATAATCTTTGTCAACTATTACCTTTCCAGTAGATCCATTCTGATCATAAAATATTCAATCATAAATAAACCTTGATATTTTTGACACTTTCTTGTTATGTTCCCATTTTTATTTAATTTTTTTGAAAAAATATAATAATAAATATCATCTATTGCAAACATGTTTAAATTTATAAATCACTGACATACAATTGGAAATGTGGTTGTATTAGCCCAAACATGCATTTTCATTTAAATTTAAAGTACAGTTATTAACCAAAATTCTTGAATCAGGTAAATAAAATTTATATATATTTAAAATAATTTTTCATGACATCTAACATTTTATAATTATAAAATAAACTATTTATTAGAATATGCACTTATTTATTCATTATAGAAAATGAAAAAGAGTCATTTAGTAATCATAGCAAACAAAGTAACAATAAGATAGTATATATAGTAACCAATGATATATACAAAAAAATAGAACAAAGTAACCAAGTTAGGGAGTAATAATTGTGGCTGGAAAAGTCAACTTAAAGAAGTACTTTTGCAACATGAACAAGTATTTGCCACAAAATCTGAAATTATAAAGGGCTATATTCTCCAAATAAAGGTGAAAGAAAAAACACATTTTCAGGGTAGGTCATACCCAGTTCCAGTCAAATATAAAAATGAAGTAGAGAAAAAAATACAACAGATAGACCAATGCAGTATCATAAAAAAAAAAACAGTCACAATATATAAACCCTCTAGTAATTATATAAAAAAAGACAGCTCTATGAGAGTATGCTTAGATCCTCATCAGTTAAATATTATTATTATACCTGACCAAGATGTACTGCCATGAATTACAGATTGGCTATTGAAATTTAAGGCAAAAAATATTTTTCATGATTCGATTTGACATCAAGCTCTTGGCAAATGCCATTTAATGTTCATAACCAAAAATACACTGCATTCTGCTATGAAGGGTTTATGTACATGTTTCAGTGAGTTCTGTTTGGACTCATTAACAGTGGTTTAGAGCTACTGCAATGTTTAGACAGTTACTATCTACGGAGGTAAAAGAATTCATACTATATTATATGGATGATGCTGTGATAGTATCACAGTTGCCACAGGAACATTTTAAAATCTTAGTCATGTTTCTTCAGGAGTACAACTAAAAAACATCACAATAAATTTAAAGAAAAGTAGTATACACAAAAAGAAATTATATTTCTGGGTCATCTTATTTGTGCTCGAGATGTGAGACCTCACCCTGACAAGATTGAAGCTATCATTAGATTTCCTCAGCCAAAGAATAAAAAAACAAATTAGATTGTTTTTGGATATATGTAATTTCTATCAAAGGTTCTACAAGAATTTTTCTATGGATACAGAAACACTTGTTCAACTACTGAGAAAAAAGAGGAGTGGATGAAAAAACATTATAAAGCATTTAATCAAATCAAAGAATATTTTGTAGGAACCATTACATTTTCTTATCCAGATTTTCACAAATCCTTTATGTTACAAATGTATAGTAGTAGAGTAGGATGAGGGGTGGTATTATTTTAGGAGAATGAAGAGAAAATACCTCGTTTATATTTTTTTAAGTAGGAAATTACCACAACTGAAAGAGAAGCATTGGCAATTGTTTGGGCATTAAATAAACTTAAGCATTTGCTCCTGGGGTCCAAAGTTATTATAATCACCAATCATAAAAGTTTAGAGTTCATAAATAAATGCTATTTAACAAATGATAGGCTTATGAGACGGGTTTTTATATTTGCAGAAATTCAATTACAGAGTAATCCATTGCTCCGGGAAGGAAAACATAGTGTTAGATATATTAAGCAGAAACCCAATTCTGGACCATGACCAAAACTTAACACTAGAGGGATCTCCATAAACAACTCTTAGAACAGATCCAAAGGTATCACTAGAAAAAGATATGAAGAGACTGAAGTTTTTGCAAACCTCAGATGCTACACGTAAGAAGTTGATACAATGGTGTAATAAAGCAAATTCCAGACATCTAGAAATTCCACATGATGAAAAAACAAATTACATTGATATAAAATAATAAACAGGTTGTTGATGTTTCAAGTTAAAAGGGGGATAGATTGCTGGAAAATGGATAGACCGTGAAATTTAAGAGAGAGACAAAGAAATTATGTGCATAGGATATATAGGCATTATGGCTCACTTAAAACAAATAAACTTTCACAGAGATGACATTATTGGCCAAATTTATAAAGTTCAATTGGTGCTACATTACAGAAATGATATGAATGTCAGTAAAATACACCAGCTAATAAAAATTATGCTGGGATACTGGTATCAA
This sequence comes from Epiperipatus broadwayi, assembly GCA_028023455.1. Lineage (NCBI taxonomy): Eukaryota > Metazoa > Onychophora > Udeonychophora > Euonychophora > Peripatidae > Epiperipatus > Epiperipatus broadwayi. Next base: position 1,714,143 of record JAQFVV010000070.1, on the reverse strand, counting down.
TAATAGCAAACCCGAATGAGCTATGAGCCATTGATTTTTATGGTCCGCTTCCCTCATTTCATAAATATAGATATATATTAATGACATAAGATATTTTTTGACATTAGTACAAGCCAATTCTTTATGTACCATGCTAAAGAAAAAGCAATTTAATCAAGTGGGAAATCCTGGGATAATTTTGAGTGACCATGGAACTCCTTTTACATCAAAGGAATGGAAAAGTTGGCTTCAACAAAAACAGATACACCACATTCTCATTTTTATTCCTAACCCCAGTCTAACCCATGTGAAAGGGTTATGAAAAAATTGGAGGGGTTATTTCATGTACATTTAAAAGGGAGCCATAAGTAGTTGTTTAAAGCATTGCCACAAATGGTTAAAATCATCAATTGTAAATACCATGACTCTACTGGGCTGGCTCATGAAACCTTGCACTATGAATAGATCATCTTCTCTTCTCAAGTGTACTGTTCCTGCAGGGAGTAAACCTGTGAATGTAGCAGGGGTTCAAAGTTTCACTAGAGTCAGATTAAAAAAAAATGCTAAACAGAGAAAGAAAAATGGGAATATCCATCCAATACACTTTGCAGTAGTAGGCTGGGTTTATGTCAAAACCCAGACAGTTAGTAAATTGTGTGATAAACAATATAATTTTTTCTCTTTATTTGAAGGTTTTTACAGAATTATTCAAAAATTCAGACTTAATGCATTCATAGTACAAGGAAAAAAAAAAGAAAAAGGGCACCTATAATGCATGAAGCCTAAAACCATTTAAAGAGAATGAGGAAAAGATCCTGCAGGATAGTTAAAAGTTTTTTTTTTCTCAAGAGAGCGTGCAATGAGCCGGTATGTTCTTCCATCTAATATATATATATATATAAATGCACATATGTATAATTTAGTAAAAATACATATACACCTGGGTCTCTTTTTACGCGTATTTATTTAACACGATTTTGAAGTTACGCGATTCGTGTTTCACCAGAAGTCGACCTCCGATAATGTGCTATTACGTTAAATAATAAATTTCGTGCACTTATGTTATATTGAAAGTTATAGCACATTATTGGAATTCGACTTTCATCTTAGTAATTTCAATATTTTCAGTGCTTTATAATAGTAAGATTTTATCCAATAATGAAATTAAAATCATGATTTCCATATTTTATGTATACACACATTAAATTTTACAAGATTATAATGTAAATTTGTTCAAACATTGTGTGTGTTAATTTTGCATTTTAAATCACATTCTGTTTCTGCTTTTTAAAAAAGAACGTAATCAATTATTATTTTCTTATTAATGACACTAATCATTAATGTGCTCTTAAATTCCAACGAGAGCTAAATGGTTGTATGTCTGGATATCGCGAGCTTCATAAACAATTGATAAAATCATCGTCTCAAAGATTGATTACTAATTATGTTTCACCAAAAAACCATTGATACAACATGAGTGTGAAGTTGGCATTAGTCGTATTTCCTCTTGTGAAAAATTTGATTTTTTTACCAGTTTACAAACGAACGTGTTTATTCGGCAAATAGCAATAATAATTAAAACATGTATAAAAAAATATAAATTACTGTACTGTAAATTATGCATAAAAATATTATTTTCAATAAAATTAAATCTTGTAGTTAAAAAAAGTTTGTCTTGTATCAATTTTTTTCAAATTTGAAATTTTTTATTAGTCATATTTTATTTCCTTATTTTTTTTTTTGTGCAAATTTTAAAGTAATTTTATATTGGTGCTTTGCTTTTACGTGAATTTTGAAAAATCACAGACCACATCCCCCCTTTTTCAATGTAAGTTACGTCTATTTTTGCATGATTTCGTTTGCGCGTGTTTTTTGAGGAACCTATCTATCGCGTAAAATGAGACCCAGGTGTACACTATTTTGAAATAAAAATTATTTTTTGAAATATGATTTTAAAAGTTTTTTTGTCTTTTGTTCTTGAAGAAATCAGCATTTTTTCAGTTTAAGTATTTGTATAAACTAAATATTGAAATTTAATTTTGACTAAAAAAATTTTTTTTTGTTTGTTTCTAAATTAAAAGAATTCTTAGAAAAAAAAAAGGGGGGGGGGGAGAAAAGAAAGAAAAAAGTATGGATTATTTTTTTTAAAACCACTAAACATCATATGATCACCATCTCATTAGATACTAAGATCTAGGTGCAGTGCCCTTAGATCCAAGGCTTCTCACTGATGAAGGCCACAAGCCAGAAACTAGTCTGGGGATATTGAATGAGTAGGCACTAGATAGGAATTTTATGCACAAGCCTTCCAGCATCCATTTATTACTCTGGTTAGCACAAGGTGGCACTACTATATGGAGAGTTTTTGCCTGTTTATTATTTTTTTTTGTAATTCTATTGTTGAGACTTCTGATAGTGAATATATTTTTGTTATCCATTATGTCAATAAACATCACATGACCACCACTTCCTATGCCTGTTATCCATTATGCTCATCAATTTGGAATGTTTTTATGGGATTAAATGCAAAATATGACCAAAAAAGGATATAAAAGAAAAGTGTGAATCCAGACTTTGAAAGGACTCTAAAATTATAAATTACAAAGTATATTTTGACTACTACTTGGTATATTGCTTGTGATAGTGCTCAATGGTTTGGTCTGATTCGGCTGAGCCTCATATACAATTTAAATATTGAAAAGTTAAATTAAACAAAAGAATATTAGAGAGTGCAGAGAATATGTTGGATGGCTAAGAGACACCAGAACTTTTTCCTTGGAGAACTTCTTCCACCACCATCTGGAACTGCTAACATAAACGCCAGCATAATGAAATTTGAACATGAAGAGCTAGCTGAAGAAATTGGACAAAATGGAAATACCAGAGAATTCATGCCAATCATTGGATTAAGATTCATATAAGAACTTTTCCCCACAGTATCAAGAAACTACACTGATTGATCAGAGTAAATATGAACTTTTATCCAAGAAATATTTTTTTAGTATTTAATGGTGTAATATAATAATGAAAGACATTCACTTAACTATAAAGAGAAATAAGTTCCAATAATAGAGAGGGTTTTACAGGGTTTATTAATTATGTGTATTTTACTAACTCAAATTAATCAATATTATATCTTTTGTTATTTTTCTAATAATTTTTATTATTATTATATTACCAATATATATATATATCAAAATAAAGATTGTTTACTCAATCTAAAATGGTCAGTAGGTTTTGAATAGTATTTAACATTTGCAAGAGAGGGTTCGCTATCTGGCACACTCTTATTAGTAAGTTGCCCTGGAGTTTCACTCCTAGGTTATATTTTTCCATAATTATTTGGTATTTTTAATATATGTAGGTTAAGCAATGGCACATGTTCCTTCAAGAAAAAATATGTTAAATATGTTTGTGAGTGTCGAATAGATCGAATTAGTTTGCTTAAATAAAAAAAAAAAGAAAAGTATAATAAATAATTTAACCTTAATTAAGTGTTTGTTTTAATTTAATCATTATTTAAGTAGTTAAGGATTTCTTTTATAGAATTTAAGTCCGATACAGATTATGTTTTAAAATTACATTGGGTGATCGCCAATCATAAATAAATAAATGACCATGATTGTCAAACATGTTTTTGCAATCCGGTTCTAAGTTATATACTTAGTGGTGCCCTGGTCCAACCATCTTATTTTATAATTTTTTTGTAAAAAAAAAATATGGACAGTACAAAATGTTGTGATACACTGGAAGGCAGAAAAGTAATGTTGTGTATTAAATTTTTTATGTATGTATGTTATCATGTATAGGTGAATTGAGATACAATATTAAAAAAAGATTAAAAAAGCATGAATTGTTATATAAGCTGTGAAAAGTAAAAATAATAATGATTTAATGACTGCTTCAGTTTCCTTGGATCATGAAAGGACATGTAAATATAAATTTAAATTTGATATTGAAAGTGTTAAGATTCTTGATGAAGAGGAAAACCATAATAAAAGAAAAATTATAGAGACAATTTTAATAAGCAGAAATAAAACGAATATAATTAATAGATAAGCTGCTGGTATTAAAATTTGAGATTTATGGGATTTAAGTTGATGATGTTTGCTTCCATTTTGTTTTTTGAATTTAATGGTAGTTGAGGTAGAGTAAGGAATTATTCAAAAGAACTTCTGCAGATTGAAAGAATGTATATAGTAGTTAATTACCATTATTTTTATTGCTAGTACAATAATTTTTTAATTAATGGACATTTTATTTGTGGATGTATATAGGCAGTGTTTTGGGTTTTATTTGAGTGCTTCTGTGGGTGAAACAATGTTTATGAAAAAAATTTAAATGTTTTAAATAATATTTTTTATTTCACTTTAATTTGAATATTTTACTATTATAATACTGGCCAATAATTATATGATTTTGAAACATATAACTGCAATAATATTGAGTCACTTTTTTTTTTATATTCTTTTTTTTTATTGAGATCTCTTTTGATATTTTCATGCCATTTTAAAAAAATTATTTAACAATATTTGGAAAATGACAAAAAAATATTGAAGTGGCTTTTGAATCCATATTAAAAATATAAAAGTTTTTTTAAGTAAAGAAAGTCTGAATATTCCTGCAGTTATAATTAAATTATATCTGACATTCATTAATCTTTTGTGATATATTACATACACACATAATGTGAAGTTTAAATTTATTTAAACTTTTTTGATAGAATATAAAACAAAATAAAAACCACTTACTCTATTATTACTTCAATTTATCCACTCTAATTTAAACATTTTTAGCAAAACTTTTTATTATACATATATGCATACACAATCTTACAATTAGAGTCCTGCGGTGTTCTTCAGAACTATGATATAATGAAAAAAATAAAACACATAAATATATAAATAATACCATAAAATCAAACAATAAAATTTGTGGTATTATGTATAGTTATATATTTTAAATTATTTATTATATCATAGCTCTGAAGTCGACTGCAGGATAGTCAAAACAGTATACTATGTATGCATATATTTACAATAAAAAGTTTTTTGCTAAATATCTTCAAAGTAGAGTGGATAAATTGCATTTATATAAGATATTACAGCAAAATAAAGGAAGTTGTGAATTTGATAATATTTCTAATATTAATCATTTCTTCTTTGTTATTCTATGAGAAATTATTGCAGTGGGCTGTTTAATAGCTGATTTGCCTTTAAATTATGTAAATAATATTTTATACTGAATAAATAAATATAGTGTTATGTGATGATTACGACTTCTGCTTTAATTAAAATCTGAACTGCTTTCTGGTTGCTATGTTTAATAACTTTTAACAGTAGGAAAAATAAGTAACCATTTTCTATAGTATTTTAGATGTTTTTATATAGAATTATTGAGAAAATCAGTCAGAGAAAGATCACAATCAGCCTTTATATTTCAATGTAAATTGCTTTTGGAATGATTAATATTAATTTATATAGAGTAAAAAGGCTTCACTCATTTTTTATTATGTGTCAAAGTGTTGGCTGGAAAGCGAATCCCGGGACAACTGCTTGTAATGCAGCTGTGCTAATCACTCGGCTACCAACTCTATAGTAAGTAGTCGCATCGTATATATAATGATAAAAAATATTTTAATATTGAAAAAATGAAGTGTTATGTGATAATTACAAAATTTGAATTGTTCTCTTGCTAACTTTTCACAGTAGGAAAATGACCATTTATAATGTATTTCATATCTTTTTTGTACAGAGTTATCCAGAGCTAAATGTAAATAATTATACATATATAGGAGCAGCTTTCTGCTTTAGCACATTTTTAATAATCTTGAACAATCAATAATTATCAGTTGGTAGAACATTTAAGTGCATGATGTTGCAATTGTAACAAGTACTTTGTGTTGTTCTTTTTACAGTATATATATATGAAAAACAAAAAACAAGTTAAAAACTTGCTAACGCTTGTATTTATGTCAACAGATGGCATTCTACCAAAAACGCCGTCAAGCGTATGTTTACATAAACGTAAGAGCAAGCATTCACTATCTCTAACTTTAATTCCACTTTCAGATCATGATTTCAAGATATTTGCTATCATCAGTGAAATACAGGAATAAGAAACTAGATCTAAACACAAACTCTGAGCATTTATGAAACAGTTTCTATTCAGCTTGCAAGCGTGAATCTTTTAGACATGTAATGTCTTCAAACTCAGCATAGTATGCCAGATAGCTATATGGGTCTGATATCAGTTCAGCTTCACCACATAGTAGAAGCCTCTGCAATATATATCATTGCTAGAAAGCCCTCAAAGGTACATTTATGAAAAACAAAAAACAAGTTAAAAACTTGCTAACACTTGTATTTATGTCAACAGATGGCATTCTACCAAAAACACCATCAAGCATATGCTTACATAAATGTCAGTGCAAGTATCCACTATCTCGAACTTTAATTCCACTTTCAGATCATGATTTCAAGCTATTTGTAAACATATGCTTGACAGTGTTTTTGGTAGAATGCCATCTGTTGACATAAATACACGCGTTAGCAAGTTTTTAACTTGTTTTTTGTTTTTCATAAATGTACCTTTGAGGTCTTTCTAGCAATGATATATATTGCTGAGGCTTCTACTATGTGGTGATGCTGAACTGATATCAGACCCATATAGCTATCTGGCTTTCTATGCTGAGTTTGAAGACATTACGTGTCTAAAAGATTCACACTTGCAAGCTGAATAGAAACTGTTTCATAAATGCTCAGAGTTTGTGTTTAGATCTAGTTTCTTATTCCTGTATTTCACTGATGATAGCAAATAGCTTGAAATCATGATCTGAAAGTGGAATTAAAGTTAGAGATAGTGAATGCTTGCTCTGACGTTTATGTAAACATACACTTGACGGTGTTTTTGGTAGAATGCCATCTGTTGACATACATATATAAAATGTCCGTTAATTAAAAACAAAATTGTAATTATAATTGAAATAATAAATTTAACAGTTTACAAACTATTACAAACAATTCTTAAATCCACAGAAGTACTTTCAGTTAATTTCTTAAACCTGCCTCAACTGCCATTAAATTCAAAAACAAAAGCGGAAGCAAATGTCATCAATTCAAATTCCACGAATCTCGTATATTAATGTTAGCAGCTTGTCGATTTATTAAATGCATTTTATTCCTGTTTATAAAAATTGCTTCTAGGTGCAGTATTTAGAAGAGATTGAGGGAGCATGAATTGTTATATAAGCATGGAAAAACATGTAAATATAAATTTAAATTTGATTTTGAAAATGTGAAAATTCTTCATGAAGAGAGAAACCATAGTAAAAGAAAAATTAAAGAGGCAATTTTTATAAACAGAAATAAAATGCATTTAATAAATCGACAAGCTGCCAACATTAAAATATTAAACCACTAAACATCACAAGATCACTATCTCATACTAGCACATAATTGTTATTAAATAATTCAAAACAAAGCAAAACTCTCCATATAGTAGTGCCACCTTGTGCTAACAAGAGCAATCAATGGATGCCAGAAGGCTTGTGCATAAAATCCCTATCTAATGCCTACTCATCCAATATACCAGACTAGTTTCTGGCTTGTGGCCTTCCTCAGGGAGAAGCCTTGGATCTGAGAGCACTGCACCTAGATCTTAGGATTAGTTTCTGGCTTGTGGCCTTCATCAGTGAGGAGCCTTAGATCTGAGAGCACTGCACCTAGATCTTAGATCTAGGTGCAGTGCTCTCAGGTGCAGTGCTCTCAGATCCAAGGCTCCTCACTGATGAAGGCCACAAGCCAGAAACTAGTCTGGGAATATTGGATGAGTAGGCACTAGATAGGGATTTTATGCACAAGCCTTCTGGCATCCATTGATTGCTCTTGTTAGCACAAGATGGCACTACTATATGGAGAGTTTTGCTTTGTTTTGAATTGTTTAGTAACATTAAAATATGAGATTTGTGGAATTTGAATTGATGACATTTGCTTCCACTTTTGTTTTTGAATTTAATGGAAGTTGAGGCAAGTTTAAGAAATTAACTGAAAGTACTTCTGCAGATTTAAGGATTGTTTGTAATAGTTTGTAAACCGTTAAATTTATTATTTCAATTATAATATATAGAATTAAATATTTATATAGATTTTACTATATATATATATATATATTGTAAGGGGCACATATGTACGTTACATTATTTTTTATTAGTAAACATATAAAAAAAAAGTTCGCCAATAAAAATTTTTTTTTTAAGAATTAAAAATAAAAAAAATCATCTTAAACTCGCATATATATAAAATCGCACAGATAAATAATTATTAAAATAAAACTTTATTAAAGAAAAAGTATTTTAAAAACAAAAACTTAAAAAGATTTAGAGATAAAAATATATCTTTAATCTTGGAAAACACATTAATTAATCAGAAATGGAAATGATTGTTTTAATTAGTTAAAAGTAAACTAGCTTTGGGCATTTAAATGTAAAAGCATCAATCAGATAGGAAAACAATAGAAACTAATAGCCAATGAAGAGAAAAGCAATGGAATCGGACCTCAGCGAAAAGACCATCTCATCGATGACGCAATGTAAATTCAATCCTTCAAATTAATATAAAAAGACAAGTTTGGAAATTATTGGAGAGGATAGATTATTTACAAGGGGACAGATATGTGTTAGTGCTGAAGTGCAGGAGAAGGGATTGAAAAGATGCACTCTTCAATCCCTTCAGTTTTGCTAAGAAAGAAAGAGAAATGAACTATTGTTTTTCTACATTGAGGACCAGTTAAAGCAAAAACCTCCAGATGGATAAATAAATCGGCCAACAGAATACCAATCTTAGGACACGTGGGAATTCATGTTCATGGCAAGCAATGGATAAAGATGGACTGTTTTAAACCATAAGAACTTTATAAATAATGAACATTAAATTAAAACTTTCCATATTTAAATGATGCAATATTATCCTATCTGACCAACGTTATTTATTAATTAGTTATAATTTTATTTAATGTATTTATTTTGTAAAATCATTTCTATTTATTTATTTTTTGTTCTTTAAGTTTTGTTATGATTTCGGTTTTCTGTTAAGTTAAATGATATAAATGTTAAACTTAAGTCGGGCATGAATGGCTGTATAGATTTGTAAAGTTATATTAGGGGAGGGTAATCTTAGGTTATTTGTGTCATTGTTAAATTGGGTCAATGGATTGGATATATTGATGTAGTTAGTAGATGTAGTCGGAGATTCGCTACTGGCAGAATCGTTTATATATACGCCGCACTCACCCGTTTGCCTATGGAAGGAATTATAAGACGGAGAACGCAGTTCCTTTCTATGGAGTTTTTTTTTTATTGTTCTTCTCATTAGATAGATGTAATATTCCTATCTGATGAGAATCAATGTCTTCTCTTAATCTTTTTGGTGCTGCCGTATTCCGTATTACATTGAATACATCGATGTATCAGATGAATTGATGCCAGTTTGACTGCAAATTTTAGCCTAAGGTTAAATAGGGATAGAATATTTTATTTTCAAATGCAAATCTATGTAGTCTATTCATACTCGACCCTAAATAAAAATGCATTAAATTTAAGTTGTTTATAGATGCTTGCATGGATTGGTTATCGGTTAAGTATGTTTTGGGTTTTCATATTTGATCAAAATATATAGACATTCGATAAATAATGATACCTTATGGTGACTATCTATAATGTATTTATTCGGATGTCTTTTAAGTTATTGGTGACAATGCAAGTATCTTATGGTGAATACTATTGGGTTACTTATAAATTTCCCTCTGCAATTGTCAGTATCAATGATTTTATATTTTGATCATTTATGTTTATTTTGAAATGTTTTTAACCATTGTAATCTATGTAACCGATCTATACTCAACATTTTAAAACAAACTTTTATAAACTCCTCTGTGCGAACTTATAAAAAAATTAAAATGTAAAATTGTAAAAATTAAAATGTAAATTAAAATCTAAAGTAAAGTTAAAAATTTAAGTTAAAGTAAAAAATGTAAACTGATTCTAAAATAATTTTAAATATTATATATATGTGCATAAATAAATGTTTGTATGTTAATTACTGGCAGTGGCTTATTTTATTTATTTTTTTAATATTGAAATATAATTAGATAAGATATTATATTATTAAATCTCTGCTACTCCCTGAGCTAGCGGGCTAACGACGGGAATCAAAATTTAAAAAAAAAAAAAAATTTTTTTTTTTGACTTACATATCTGCCTACTTTATAATTTTTTCTAGGTTCAAATGCCTAGATGGCGCCCTGTAGTGCAGATTACGTTAAGCTCACTCTCTGGATCATTACAATATATATATATATATAGAAGAAATTTGAACTCAGACTTTCAAGATCCCTTTAATCATGCACTTCATCTTATACAACCAATACATATGACCACATACATATAAAAAAAATAAATGATCTCCAATATATGTATTTTATGCTGAACTAGCACTCATTAGTTTGTGGAGATCATTATCTCTCTCACACACATATAATCAGTACTCAGTTTATATTAAGATAACAAATCTTCAAATTTTAATGGATAGGCTTCAATCTTCTCTACTCTCCAACTCTTCAGTGATCCATATCATTGAAAATCTGATGATAGAATGCTCAAAGCTATTGTTGATGCCAATATTATTGTCTACCCATGTTGACTGATCTTTGTCATTCTGATCCCTCACTTATAGAATCTTAATATGTCCATTTAAATACACAGAAGAGGATGGGCAAAATATAGGCTGAATATATAATATTTAAATACAAGTATATTGTCTATATTGAACTTAATGTAATTAGAAGAAATTTGAACTCAGACTTTCAAATTCTCTACATGTATTCACTCCATTTCAGCATGCAGTGCATATATTGGATATCATTTATCTTTTTCATATATATGTGGTTATGTGTATTGCTGGTATAAGATGAAGTGGATAGATATAGGAAGCTTGGAAGTCTGAGTTCAAATCCCTTCTAATTGCATTAAGTTCAGTATAGATAATATACCCGTATTTAAATATTATATATATGTGAGTGTTTGCATATATTAATAAAAACTCTTATTATGTAAAATATTATATAAATACATTTACATTGAAGACATATCGAAATAACATGTAGTTGCTACACTGAAAAAAATAGATTGTTTGTGGTCTAAGTTTTATGTAGAGAACCAAGTCTTATATAGAGTTGTTAAAAACGAATACTTCTGATTTAAGAATCTAAATTAATGCTGAATTTAATTACATTTGTTAATATTTAGCAGTAAAATTCATTTTTATTACTATAACAATTACATGTTACGATTGTGAGATTTTGCGTATTATTTAAATAAATTTTTATTTAATTTAGATATATTTACATTATATATATATTGGTGAAAAAATATTAACTTGCGTAATCTACGGAAATACAGAAAATTCTGAACTTTCAAGTGGCAATTATCAACCAATCTCTCCAGCTTGGAAACTAGTTGACACTTTAAGAAATACGATAATGTAATTTATCTTTAACTTTATTGCAACTTTTAATTTATATTAATGTTTAAACATAATTTTAATGGTAAATTAACTCAAGACTTTTTTGTAAATTACTGCTAAAATTTTGCATTCAAACTTTAATATTAAAGTAAATGAATATGATGACATTAAAATAGATATAGCATTGATAGATTATCATATTGTTTCTAGGTTTCTAATGATGTTAGTTTAAAAGAAAGATGGATATATGTGACAGAGATTGATTAATTTTTTTATATCAAATATTGTTGTTTGAAAAATCCATAAATTTCTATAGGTGGCGCAAGTTAAGTTGATATTTTTTCAATATAATTTCATATTTATGTGATTTTCAATTAGTTATTTACAGATTTAAATATTTAAAAGCAACATTGATTATAAAATAAAATTTCAAAAAGCTTTGCCTAACCTATTAACATTTTGTTAATACAAAAAAGATATTAATTAACTTAGTCTTAAAAATATATTCAGTCTTAAATTCCACATGAAATGTTGCTATTATGTTTAAACAGAAGTTGTACTACTAGGTTTTATAGTTCCAATTATTTTCTAAGTTTCTGCTACTGATGATTATGACAGAAAAATGTCTAGCAAAGATTTGTTGATATTTTTCAGTAAAGATTGTCAATTCAAAGATAGTGAGTTTTTATAGGTGTTCAAATTAATGAAAAGTTATTGTGTGTATATATGTATATATTATTCAAATATATGTATATTGTCTACACTAAACTTAATGTAATTATGAGGGACTTGAATTTGAGCTTTCAAGCTTCCTAAATCTATCCAATCTATCTTATACAATTGACACACATAACTACATACATGTATGTGAGCATGCATATCAGTTGTATAAGATAGATTGGATCGATGTGACTCGAACTTTCAAGCTTCTTGAATCTAGTCAATCTTTCTTATACAACTTACACACTTGACACATAAATGTATGTGGGCATATGTATAAATTGTATAGGATGGATAGGATAGATGTAGGGAGCTTGAAAGTTCCAGTTCAAATCCCTTATAATGTATATACACAGACAGACAAAGATTTTTAAAAAAAAGATAGGAATGTTTTTTCAAGTTTTCTTTTGGATCCTATTTTATTAACATCATAGGAACAAACATTAGAATAAATATATTTCTTTAACCATCATTTATATAGTGACATTAGTAATAGATAATGCATAAAACATGTCAACTAAATAAAATGATAAGTGGGATCAATGTTGAAACATCAGTAATATGATGATGATGTTGATGATAATAAACCACATTCTCAATAACTTTATTTCTCACATATGTTAAATTAGAATTTTTCATGAGTTTATTATTTTTAAACTAAAATTTGAAGTCATTTCTATATAATGTTACAAATGTGTTTAGCAGTGATGTTTTTAGGCAAAGCATCAATCACTACTGATACCTTCCAAGGCTTAACCACTTTTTTATTTTAATGTTCTCTAATGGCTTTGTCATAGAAGATGAAGTTGTGATTTTCTGAATCATCATGTTTGTAAAAATAGCTGCCTGAGTTTAAATCAATATAAAAACTTGGGTTTAAAAGTTATTAGTGAATAATAGAGTAAGAAAGTGGTTTAGTCTTAGGAGTTAACACTGATTATTGCTATTTTTTTTTTTTAGCAACATCACTGCTAAAAAGCATTTGTATTTTATTTACATAAAAATGATGCCAAATATTAGTTTGTTTACAGATGGTAAATCCATAATAAAATGATCATCTAATATATTACCAAATTGACCACTTACTTTATTTTGCTGTGATATCTTATATAAATACAATTTATTCATTACTTTGAACACTTTTAGCAAAAACCTTTTTTTGATCTATATTCATGCATAATCTTATGTTTTGACTGTCCTTCAGTCTTCTTCAGAGCTATGATTTTATTTTATGTTATTCATTATATCATAGCTCTGAAGAAGACTGCAAGACAGTTAAAATGTAAGATTATGCATGGGTATAGGTCAATAAAAAGTTTTTGCTAAAAAGTGTTCAAAGTAGTGGATAGATTGTAGTAACTCACGGGATGAGATAAAATATTATTCACAGGATGTTAAAGAAAATTGTAATATTCTGAACACTCATGCTAAAAATAGATGTCTGGGTTTAAGTCCATGTAAAACTTATGTTCAAAATAAAAGAGATTGACTTTTATTTCTAATTAGACATATGATAAAATGAAAGTTATTAGTGAATAATAGAATAAAAATGGCTGGTAATTTTCTGAGCAACATCAGTATTAAAACACATTTATATCTTATTTATATGAATATAACAAATAACGGATTGGAAAAGAATGACAATTATTATCACATAGTATCTAGAAGTAATTCATTTGTTTGAAAATCTTCTTCCTAACAGATTTTTTTCTAATAGTATATTTATGTTAATGTACCACTTACTTAACAAATTATAGATAAATTTAATGCCTGTTTCTTTAAGAGCAGTGAAGCATTTTCTCTTGGTACATTTACACTTGATTTTTATAATAAAAGTCTTCTTAAAAAAGTATACTACATTTCAAATTTATATCAATAAATATTAAAGATGTTCTTAGGGACCTTAAATCCATTAAATATAATACTACAGTATTGATGGACTTTTAACTATAATAAGTTCAGAATTTTATCCATATGCCATTACAAGTATTTTAAACCATTGTCCTTTTTGCTTTTGTTTTTCATTATGCTGGAATCTAGTATTGGTGATGCCTAATCCTAGATGAGATTATCATTTACCTTTTTTTAGATAATAGGTATAATAATGTGTAGCTTGCTTTTTCTAAATTATTAAAAAAATTGTATTTGTAATAAATAAATTAATTAATTATTTAATTTAAATATTTTGCCTTTAAAATAAGCTTTAAGAAAAGATATATTACAGCTACTATCTTGGTTTATCTGCTAACCATATTACAAGAAATATTGCTAATTCAAACTATATGATTATTGTTGTGTTAGTCTGATCTAAGACATTTGGTATGCTTTCTGGAAAACTTCTATAAAAATAAATTAAATATTTTAGTTTAGGAAATGATGTTTAAATTTTATAAATAATTATTTCATGGTTGGAAAATAAATTTGTTTAATGACAATATTTTGTTTGATTCATTTCCATCAACTCAGGCTGTCTTTCAGAACTCACCTAATAACCATCTTTATATATTATATATACCCCAAATTTTGCATCTTTCTAATTCTTACCAGTGGGAGAATGGGTGAAGATTTATAATATTTAAGAACTAGTGCATTATCGGAGATTGACTTTCATTTGAATAATATCAAAGTTTTCAGTATTTTATAATAATAGATTTTATTATCTATTTGGTATAAAGTTGACATTAGTAGAGTTGAGTGTAGGATCTATTGTGCATAGCTGAAAAAGCCTAGATTTCAGTTGAATTTTAATAAATAACATTATCAGTTTAATTCAATTATACTATATCACATTTTGAATGCTATATAGACTTAGATTTCTTTTGACATATTAGATTCTATTGTTTAATGTCTTAGCTTTAATATTTGGTTTAATTATTAAGACTTTGTTTTTGGTTCATATTTTAGCATTTTGACTCGAGGTTAGTCAAAAGATTTAAAGTATTATAACTTTATCTTTCTTATTGCATTGCCAAATCCATATAATATTAATAATTTAGTAATAAAGAACATATATAATATTAATATTATATAAAATTTAAAGTACACATTTAAGATATTGTTATAATTTATACTGTCATGTAACTCTCTATTTTAAATTGTTTCTATTAAGATAGAACAAAGAGGTAAAGCACACTTGTTTTGCAAATCATGATAAATAGAATTCCTAAAAAAATGTTCCAGTATGCCAGCAGAGTAAAATCACCATCTTAATTTTAGAAAACATACAAAGCACAATTTCAGTATGCCATGTTTAAATAAAAAACAACTTTAATTAAAACTATACCTTTAATGTAGCAATACTTTATAAGAAACATCTTCATCATTGATTTAAGGATAATTTAATTTTTAAAAGGTAAGTTAAGCAGTTGTTGTAGGGTTTCTCTAATATTTGTATTAATGTATTGTAATTCTGTAATCCATATTGTGACTAATGTTATATTTGCATTAACAATGTTTAATTTTGTGTATTTTTTTTCTTTCTGATGAAAACCAGTCCTCTGGTTGAAATATTATATTATTTATTGGATTTATAAGTCTTTATTTTTTTGTTTATATATATATATTGCATTTATAAGTCTTTATTTTTTTGTTTATATATATATATCTGCATTTTTTGGTTTAGTAAAATATTAACTACTTATAAATGTATCAAATAACTACACATTACCACACATTCTTTTGAAAACATATGACTAAAGACACACTAAAAGACAAATAATCCTCAAAATGCATTTTATTCTGAAACAATATTCATCAATTGACCCAGGTCACCATATCCCACATATATCTTATCATATATATTGTATTTATTAGTGGTAAATTGCTACATTTTGATATACTTGCTAAACCACACAATTCACTGAATTATAAATATTCATATTTGTCACTAAAAGTGATTACCTGTTTATATATCTATTTTCCTATTTACTTATCTGCTTTTCTTGTTATCTGCCTATTCACTTGTCTGTCTATCACTCCATTAATCTATATATTTTTTAATCTATCTATCCAAATATTTATCTACCTATCTGTTTATTTCTCTATCTATCTGACTATCTATCTATCTATCTATCTATCTATCTATCTATCTATCTATCTATCTATCTATCTATCTATCTATCTATCTATCTATCTATCTATCTATCTATCTATCTATCTATCTATCTATCTATCTATCTATCTATCTCTCCTATCTATCTATCTATCTATCTATCTATCTATCTATCTATCTATCTATCTATCTATCTATCTATCTATCTATCTATCTATCTATCTATCTATCTATCTATTTATCTATCTATCTATCTATCTATCTATCTATCTATCTATCTATCTATCTATCTATCTATCTATCTATATCCATCCATCCATCTATCTATCTTTTGTCAATCTGTCTATCTATTCATTTATTTGTAAAAGAAGTATTCTTCATTCCTGACCAAATCTTTTCTATTCTCAAATTATAACATTTGTGATTTGTTTACAAAATGTTTCCATTCATTATGCTTATATAATCAAAAAATAAGTTTGAAATGTATTAATATTAGCACAATTAACTAGTTAATAATAAATCTTAGAAGAAAAATAGGTGCCATGTGAAATTTTTTTTTTTGCTGCATTAATCTGGTGATATATAATACATGTGAGAGAATTATGGATGTTATTATTGGTGAGTAAAAAATAATTACCTAATTTAACACATATGATAGTGTAAAAATGATATACTATATTTGTATTCAAAAATCACATACAAACATATATATATATATATGAGATTTGATTACATTTAACTTTACAACTTGGCACATTTTCAATATAGGATATTATAGCAATAGCTTCAAAATATTATACTAGCTACCATAAAAAAATTCTTTATATTTAAATGTTCCATTATTTGATCTTTGATTTATTACACTTTTATCCTTTGAAGTAATTATATTTCTTTTATCTTTAATTTTCAATCATAGTATTTATCACACATAAATTGAAATATAAATTATTAAATAAAAAATGAATAAAATAATGATCTTGAAGATAAAAAAATTAGGATCATTTGTAGTAGATATAAAATTAATATAATTAAAAAAATTTTGAACTATATTGATAAAAAATATAAACCATGAATAAATTTTATTCTGGGTTATGAAAGTAAAATTAATTTAAATAATAATTTAAATCTGAAGAATAATAATTTAAACATTGTAGATAATATAAAAATAATTAATAGAATAGAATGCATAAATTGTAGAGATAATAATGAGAATATAAATTGTATTAGAACCACAAAATTAATTCTAGAACTAGATTAAAGCAAAATTCAACTGGTCAATTGATCTCTACATGACATTGGGTTTTAATGCTTGATATCAATGTTAACTTTTTTATTGGATTTGGTAATGGCAAATAATGAATTAAAACATGCTAAAAGTTATTTTATCAGTTTTTAAAAAATTCAGATTGTAATTAGAATTCTATTCCATAGATATTATTTAAAATTGAATAATTCATCTACATTATGAAGACAGAGATTTTTTTATATAAGTGTGAAAATCTTACTATATGTGTTTTTAATGGGCTATAAAGTTATTTGTGATCTAATTTCTTTATTGTTTATTATTTTGTAAAATTATAGAAAATTAATTTGTCCATAAGTATTTTATGCTTGCATTGAAATTTTATTTTCTTATAATTAAAAGAAAATTTAAAAAAATGCTACTGCTTGGGAGTTGATAAGAAGTTTGCATGCCAGAAATATGCATTCCAGAATTGATCCTGGGCCCTCCTCATTCCAAGTTGGATGCTCTGTAACTGTGCAAAACTGTTCAGGGCAAATCACTTTATTGCTCAGGAGTTTATAAGAAGTTTGAGTACAGAATTGATCCTGGATTTCCAATCCCAAATCAGAAGCACTACCAACTACACTAAATCATTCTAGGTATTTGTCCAACATCACAGACAACAAATGGAAAGTGCATTCATCAAAAACATTTTCTTATGTATTATTATTGTTAGTAGATGAAAATTGTTTTTTTTTAATATTTTGAAGAATATTTTCATTATTTAAATATATGTTTTGTATAAATTTATAATAAAAGTATAGGAATAATGGAAATCCTTTTTACTTTATTTAAATATTTTTTTTTACCTTAAAGCTAAGAAGATTTTTTAATTATCTAAATATTTATTTCTGTTTATCTCTTTTTTATTTGAAAAATTGATAAATTATTTCAGATTCTTTTAAGTTTTAAAATTTATGCTTTTAATAGAATTTCTTATCAAAAATAAAGACATAATGGAGAATATTTTTTATTTTATCAAAAAATAAATCAGAAAGAAAAATGCTACTTCTAGTAATTCAAGTAAAAGGGTCAAAAGATTAAAAGATAAGCTTAGTGATTAGAGAGTTGCTTTAAAATTCAATATTCAAGAATCTAAAGGGGTAATATCCACTCCTGTTCTAGTATTGTTACTGAAAGACCTGAAAAAGAATGGAATATAATACGACCCCAAACATTATGCAATCTACTGACCTGCGTTTTCTATTTTGTATTATTACTAACAATTGTTTGCATTTGAAAAGTTTAAATAAAGTTTAAAATTTTCTAGATATTCAACATTTTAATGGGGGATGATTAAAATTGTTCTACTTATTACAACAATGATTCTAATGCTTTGGCTGTTCTAAACAATTTAATCATGTTAATTATGACATAAGGTGGTTAAAAATATTGAAACTTAAGAAATTTTGATTAAAGACATTATTCACAAAGTAAAAAATATATTTTTAAACAAAACAAATAGAAGAGGAATGCTTAATACATTATTTTAATATATTTATTTAAAATTTGATGATGGAACTCACAAATCGTTAAGTCATTCTGACTCTTCATATATAGGACATTGTCCATTTAAATATACAGAAGATGGATGGGAAGGATACAGGCTGAATTTGTAATATTTTAAATACAAGTATATTTTATATACTTGGAGTCTAGATGTAATATAGGGGATTTGAACACAGACTTTCAAGCTCTCTTCAGCGATCCACTCTATCTCATAAAACTGATACACATGATGACATACATGTGAAAAAGATAAATGATCTCCAATATAAATGTGTGGTTATATGTATTGGTTGTAGGAGATAGAGTGGATGACAAAAGGGAGATTGAAAATCTGTGTTCAAATATCCTACATTACATCTAGACTCTAGGCATATAAAATATAGTTGTATTTAAAATATTACAAATTCACCCTGTATCCTACCCATCCCTCTTCTGTGTTTTTAAATGGACAATGTCCTATAAATGAGGGGTCAACGTGACTAAAAGACAACATGGGCTTGACAATAATATTGGCATTAACAAGGGGTTTAGGCGTTTCGTCATCAGATTTTCAATGGTATGGATGGTTGAATAGTTGGATTTATTTTCATAATTAAGAGTAATTGGTTTAATAATAAAAAAATAGGAATCATAATTTAAATATTTTAATTTTAAAATCTAAGTTATGAGACTAAAAGGAAGAGAGTCAGTATTTTAACTAACTTTAAAAAGATGTATTGATTTATTTTTGTGAGTGCAATTTTCATCGATTTCATATTTTCATTTTCTATATATTGTACATAACTTGATAATGGCTTTATAAAATATTCAAAATATTTATAATTAAAATAAAATATTTATTATAAATTCAGTAAATAAAATATACTTTGAGAAGTAAAGTGTTGATGAAATATAAAAGTTTTAAAAATCTGATTGTGTGAATTGTATTTGAAAAATAAATTTTTGTTGCAGTTTTGGATTTTAAGCTTTGTTTTTGGCTTTAGTGAAGAGATTCTAGAGTTCCTCAAGATCATGTGACCATTTGTATCAATGATTGTGTTCAAATCAATGCACGATTTAGTTGAAGAATTCATTGCCATAACTATCCATCCAAATAAATCAAAAAAATAATTATAAAAGAATTACGCATGGGTATAAATAGATATTAATAATGTATAATAACATAATTATGACGTCATAAAAATAACAAGAGTGACAAAATAACAAGCATATAATATCCTTTTTTTCATTTTTGTAAAACTCTTATCTATATTGTAAATATTACTTTGTATAGATGCATAAATAATTTTAACTGTAGGAGATTCTAGCTTTTATCTGCTAATAAGTATTTTTTAATTATATATTTTTTAATTAGTTGTTGTTATGTTTTATAATTTAATTTCAAATCATAGGTCTAATTTGAAATATTAATTTTGATAATTTAAATAGTTTATATAAGTGTGAAAATTATAATATGTATTTAAATGTTTGGAGTTATTATATATAAATTATTCCACTGATATTACTCAATACAAAAGTTGTAATAATTATAATTTATCTATAGAGTAACTATTTTTCCATTTTCTGTGTCTATTATTAGGAAAAGCATTATAATAAGATTTTATGTTTAGATTTAGCAGTAAAAAATTTGTAATAATGAAATACAAAGATTTAATTCCATTTTTGTTTTTATTTTTTATGTGAAATATATGAGTTTGTAAATTATTTTTCTAATATATCAGACTTTACAGATTCTTACATAAAATTAAATATTTATTATTTATCCTATTTGTAAAAGTTTCATTTTGTTTTTTAAAAGGCATTTATGTATAAATGTGTATTTTTGACAAAAAATATAACTGCAATAAAATAATGATTTACATTTTTTTTTAAAAAAATAAGGTTATTGATTAATGATCATGGCTTTTAGAGTGCAATAAAATATTAAGATATGTCACAATCTGAACAAAAGTTAGATGCATTATATTACAACATAAAAGTATGTTTGTTGGTTGGTTGTGACTTTATAACTCAGTCACTAATCTTGATGAATTCTTACATGATTTTCTTTCCTTTTTTCTGTAAAATTTTACTTGCCTATATATTTTTGCATTAATTGTTTTTAAAAAGTATTTAATTTACTTTATAAAATGCATGGAAAATGTAGATTATAATTTTTTTCTTCATGTGTCAAAGCCTCGGCTGATAAGCAAACCCAGGTCAACTGCTTGTAAGACAGCTGTGCTGACCACTCGGCCACTAATGCTTGACACATGTAGATTATAATTGTTTCCAAATTATGTCATAAAAACAAAAAGAGGGCAGCACTGATTACAAATTACAAAGATGGAAAAGTCTTTTAATAAAAAGTATAGTTTTTGATAAAATGAGATAAAATTTAATTTTATAAATATATTTAAAATTTCTTAAATTGCATTTGTACCATGTATTTAATTTCTCATACAATAATAATAATTTACATCAGTTGTAATAAAAAATCTGGTAAACTTTTAGGATTTCAGTGTAAATATATATTTAACATGTGTTAAAATAAATGACACATGTATATCAAGAGAAATACTACTGAATATGATAAACCTTTACTATTTCCCTTTAAATATATTTTCACATGATAAAGTAAATTTTAAAATGGCATGAGTATTTGCCTCATTTTCAAGGTATTAACCATTTCTGAAAAACAACTGCATGGATGTGGTCATAGCTTCAAGTCACTTGGAAATCATCAATTTTTATGTTACTGCAGTGTTTTTATGCTTATTTTAAAGCTTAAAAATACTGTAAGATGCTGCCCTCTCTAGAATTATTTTACAGAAGCTACAATAATGGGAGAAGGCAGGCTTTCCTAGATGCTGATTGGTTGGTTCTCATTTTGAACAAAAGAAGAGTGCCTGTCAATAATTTTTACCACTCCAACTTCTTTGTTTTGAAATTTTCAAAATGAAAATGAATGTTTTAGAGTATTTTTTAGTACTTTTTTACATATTACAAATTATTTTGATAAAATATGCTAAAAATATAATTATTTTAAAAAAATAGTATGATTTTAGTAAAAAATTATTTACTTTTACATGAATGTAAATTGAAAATAAATCGGCACTTGTCAACAATTTTCATTGTCCCATGTTCTTTATTTGATTTTCAAATGAAAATGAAATGTTTTAGAGTATTTTTTTGGTATGTTTTTTTACATATTATAAATAATTTTAATAAAATATGCTGAAAATATAATTATTTTAGAAACATAGTGGGATTTTAGTAAAAAAAATTTGTAAATTGAAAAAGAAATCAATGATGTCTGCAGCACTTTTTAATTTGTTACAAACTTTCTTTTTAGGTCTTCTACTATCAAATATTTTTATAAGCATAAATAGAAATTTATTTTTTAAAAAACTTTCATTCACTTTCATAATCTGACAAATTATTAATATATTTTTTACAAACAAAATTAAAATGAATATGGTATTAAAAGATGAATATATATTTGCTGCTGATTTTGTAATTGACCAATCAAAAGTTTAGAGTTTTATCTCACTCAGTCAACCAGAATATTTGATAAGGAAAAGGTTAACCTCCATTAATTAACTAAAATACTAATAAATATATGATAATAAAAATATATGCTAAATATAAGACACATAAACAAGTAAGCATGAAGGTAGGCTCCATTATTTATCTTTTAGAAAAGGTCAACTTACAATAATTAAAAATGATACTTTTCTACAGCATTGAATATTTAGTACATTTATCCTTCATTAATTTATTGCTTATCTATATTTTATATATATATATATATATATATATATATATATATATAAATCCATAGCCTATATATATATATATATATATATATATATATATATAGGCTATGGATTTTTGTTTTATGATACTTAGTTCAATGTAAGTAATAAATCCGTAAAAATAAATGCAAGTAATAGTTTTACCCTATTTGTATTTGAAAAAATGTCAACTTGAAATAAATTTTAAAATACTGATTTTTCTATTGCACTTTATAAATTACATTATTAAAATTATCCAATGGAAGAAAATAATTACTTTTTAAAATAATAGCAACATACATAATAAATTAACAGTCTTTTGTCAAGTACGTCTATAAATTATAAACTGTAAATAATATCAAAAATGACACCAACACGCATTAGCCAGCATGGTGAGTTTATTGGCTTTTTACCTCTGAGTTTAAGAATATTTTTTCAATATATACAATCATGACAGACAAAAATAAATCATGGCCCTTATTCCCAGGAGGTTGTAAAGTCACCAACCAAGGCAGTGGTTGGTGGCTGAAGGTGGAGAGTGCTAAGAATCCCCTGATTGCGGACTCAGGCTGCCATTTGATGACAACTTTTTATTTAGATACCTACAACTGCAGATCACTTTCAAGTAAAGGAAGATTGCAAAAGTTAGAAGAAAAACTGTCTTATATTAAATGTGACATTATTGAACTTTGTGAAGTTAGAAGAAAAGGTGAAGAAACAATTGATTTGAAAAGTGGACATATACTCTACTATAAAGGCACACATATTGGAAATACAAGTGGAGTAGGATTCATTATAAATAAAAAATGGAAGAATAACATTGTGGAGATTGATGGTGTTTCAGATAGAGTGGCAAGATTAGTTTTACAACTTAATAGCAGATACCAAATGCAGATAATTCAGGTTTATGCCCCAACAAGTTCTCATAATGATGAAGTTATATAAGATTTTTGTATGGATGTACAAAAGGCTTTTGATCAGAGTAAACAACATTTTAAAATTGTTATAGGAGAGTTTAATGCTAGAATTGGTAAACAAATGAAAGATGAAAATGCTGTAGGTAATTTTGGTTATGGTAATAGAAATGAGAGAGGACATAGCTTTGTGGAGTTTGCAGGAAAAAAAACTTTATATTATGAATTCTTTTTTTTTTTGAGAAAAATGTTAAAAGGAAATGGACATGGAAGCATCCAAATGAAGGTCTGGCAGAATTGGATTATATTTAACTAACTGAAAATACATATTTCAAGATTGTAATGTTCTTAATAAATTTAACACAGAAATTGATCATCGATTAGTAAGATGTAAGATACATATTAATGCAAAACTAGAGAGACAAAAATTATTAAGAAAAACAATATTTACAGTTGATATTCCTAATCTTCAGAAACATTCTAATGAATTTAAATTAGAACATACAAATCGGTTTCAAGTATTAGTAGATTTTGAACATGATTCAGATTTGAATGACATTAATAGGAAAATAAGCGATACACTTTTAAAAACTGCAACAAAGATAGCTGGTAAAAAAAAGCAGCAATTGACCAATAAATTTTTTACTGAGACTAGAGAATTTATGAAGAAAAGAAGGAATATGAGGATATAGAACAATTATGCATTAAAAAAGATTAAATATCTCGAATTTTGTAAAATGGTGTGGAAAAGAGTTGAAAATGATATAAGAAAGTATAATTGTGAACTAGCAAGGAAAGCTGTAGAAGAGAATAAAAGTCTCAAAAATGTATCTCAAAAATGTAAAACAACATTTTGGTATTGGTAGGAAATTTATATCGGCAATAAGAAAAAAAGATGGCATTATTACTAAAAAGAGAGATGACATCATAAAATGTGTAGAAGACTTCTATCAAGAATTATATAGTAATAAAGAACAAGTGCCTCCTATATATATTATATCTTCCGAATTGCCCAGAATTTTGAATGAGGAAGTGAGACATGCAATTAAATTTATGAAGAAAGGGAAGGCTCCAGGTAATGATGGAATTATAATTGATATATTAAAAGAAGCAAGTGAAGAAATAGAATTTTTTTTAGCAAAGTTATATACCAAATGTCTAAATGATAAAGATGTACCAGGTGATTGGAAAAATGCAGTATTAATATTAATATTTAAAAAAGGTGATAAAGAAGACATTAGAAATTACAGACCTATCAGTCTTTTATCAGTTTTATACAAAATTTTTAATAAGATAATTACAACTCGTCTACAGAAAACACTGGATTTCCACCAACCAAGAGAACAAGCTGGATTTAAAAGTGGTTTTAGTACAGTAGGTGATATCCAGGTATTGAGAGAAATTATAGAAAGGGCAAATGAATATCAGTTGCCATTATGTTTAGGATTTGTAGACTATGAAAAGGCATTTGATTCTATAAATATTTCTTCAGTGATTAAAGCACTGGATCATCAAGGATATTGTCATATTTTAAAGAATATTTATAAAAATGCAACAGCAACAATTAGATTACATAATGATGAGTAAAAATCAACATTGAAAAGGGGGTAAGACAGGGTGACTCCATATCTCCAAAACATTTTTACAGCAGTGCTGCAAGAAGTATTTTGTGGACTAAAATGAGAAGCTAAAGGAGTGAAAGTAAATGGAGATTATTTAAGTCATTTAGATTTTGCAGATGATGTAGTGGTTTTTGCAAATAATGCTTTAGAGCTACAGGAAATGTTGCAGGAGTTATCAAATGAAAGTAGGAAAGTAGGACTAAAGATAAATGTTAAAAAGACTAAAGTAATGTTTAATAGATTTTCTCAAAATATGAAAATAAAGATTGATTATGATGAGTTAGAAGAAGTTAACAGTTACAAATACCTTGATCATATTATTAATACAGATGGAAATATAATGGATGAAATTAATCATAGAATTAAACTTGGTTGGAGTGCTTTTGGTAGAAATAACTTGATATTAAAAGGAAATATGCCTATGTGTTTGAAAAGGAAGGTTTTTAATAAATGTGTTTTGCCAGTTCTTACTTATGGATCTGAGACTTGGACACTTAATAGAAGATTAATACAGAGACTTCAGACCACTCAAAGAAGTATGGAGAGATGCCTGTTGGGAATAACAAGAAGGGATCGAAAACATAATGTATGGGTAAGAGAACAAACAGGTGTTACTGAAGTCATTGCAAAAATTAAAAGATTGAAGTGAAGTTGGACTGGACATATTGTTAGAAGAGATGATAACAGATGGACAATTGAAATTTTAAACTGGATTCCAAGAAATTGTAAAAGACCCAGAAAGAGACCACATGTGAGATGGGTGGATGAAATAAGAAAGTGTGCAGGAGTGATGTGGAGAAGAGAAGCGAAAGATAGAAAAAGATGGATTGAACTTGGAGAGACCTTCATCGTGCAGTGGATTGATAGTGGTTGATGAAGATGATGATGAAAATATCTATTTATCCTTTATATATACAATACATGCCAATATCTGACAACTTTAGTGTGTAATTAAAATATGTTATTACATAATATATGAATTCATTCACAGATAGTACTTGAGTCAGTTTAAAGAGAGTTCCAGTCACATTTCTTATTTGGATGCACATATTAGAAGTTTATTAATCAAACCCATATGCATGCATGATAATGAATAAATAAATATTCAGGTACATACTTCAATGCATAAAGAAAACCAATTATCTCATAAATTTATAGTATTTTAGCCAGAAACAGGACATCATCACATGACTTAGAAATTAAATCATTCTTATCCCCTCCTCATATGATAACACAATTATAGTTATTAGTTAGATTAAAAATGATTTACTTTATTCAAAAGAGAGATATATGCATACTGATAAATACATATAGAATGTCAGGAAAAGTATCTCTTGAAAGTAATTATTCGAATTAGAAATGTATGATTCAAATCAATAAAATAAAAATTAATAATATTAAAACAATGGAAAAAAATGCATATTAAAATATATTATAACTTCTAAATAGAATGCTAAGAACAAAGTCCATAAAACTATTACTATTTATAAATTATTATTATTATTTGCAATTAATTAACTTTACTGCATATTTTTGAGTTTTGACATGTCTTGGGTAATATATATATATATATATTAATCAGTGTCAGTATTAATTTAACTTATATATATATATAATTTTATATTCAAATAATAAAATAAATACAGTAATAAAAATTAAACTTTTAATCCATATAGGAATGCTTTCAACTATCTAAGTAGTCTTTGTCAACTAGGTTTAAAACTTGTAAAACCATCATACAAGATATCTTCAAAGACAATCATTTTCTATTTTTAGCTTTCCCATAATTCATTAATGTTTATGTTGCTGCCTGTCAATTTATAAAGCATTTTTTTTATATTTGAATATTGAAAGATATAATAATAAACGAAAAATAAAGGAGGCGATGTTAATATACAAATATAAAAAATGTGTAATAAATCAACTGGCAGCAAACTTAAAAATGAATGCATTATGGTAAAGTTAAAAATAGAAAGTGATTGTCTTTGAATATATCTTGTATGTTGGTTTTACAAATTTTAAACCTAGTTGACAAAGACTACTTAGATAGTTGAAAGCATTCCTATATGGATTAAAAGTTTAATTTATATTACTGTATATAAAATTATGTATATATCAGAATGTATGCTTAATAATTAGTAATACTAATTAGTTTATCATGGGAGAAATACATTTAAAATTAAATAATAAGATTGATTTTCTGTGATATTGCTAATGAAAACTCATGAATTATTATTACAGTTAAATAATATAATAAATGTAATAAGTGTGCTTATATGAAACTATAGAAGAGCTTATTCTTTCTACAAATTAAATATGATTTAGTGCTTTTGAGAACTTATGGCTTTCTCATATTCATAGCAAAACTAACTGTAATTATAATGGAAAGATGAGTGTGAAAACATTAAGTCATATTTAATTTACAGAAATAGCAAGGTTCTTTGTAGTTGTGTATATGTTCACTTATTACATTTATTATATTCTGTATAGAAGTATAAATAAATAACATCATTACAATTAAATAATATGTAAATGTAGAAACCAAGGAAATAGCTACTTATTGTGTTATATTATTTTATTCTACTAATATGAGTGAAGTAGGAAGTACAATTAGTTTTTATAAATGTAAAATATAAGAAAATAGTAGTGATTTTGGATTTTTTAAAAGTAATTTGCATAATTACAGGAAATTTTTAATTATAATAGATTATTCATAAAGTAAAACTGTTTAAAAAATTCTACATAATAGCACCTATTTACATTAACATTTATTTGATTCATTATCAAAGTAGCTACATAGGTATTGTGTCATTACGGATTTCTTTTATTTCAATGAAAATTTCAGTAATACTTATGTCAAAATGTAACATTATATAATTTTTCTCTTTACTTTCAACTTATGCTTTAAGAAGTAATAATTTACTTTACTCCAAAGTTGCTTATAATCAGCAGATATTAGATGAAAGTATTTTATCTGTCTCCTTAGATTAATTCTATTTAATGTACAAAATGAATCTGGAATAGAATAAATAAAAGAATCGTGCTTTTAAAACCGTTTATGAAATATTCTGTGAAATTCTCATATTTTGTTACAGGTGAATTTGCATTTTAAAATTTATAATAATTTAATAATATTGCATCATTACACTGTTTTTTTTTATTTTATAGCAATAAATTATTGATATATGATTTGCTTACTGTAATAGTAAATAATTAATATTAAATAATTTTAATAAAACATACTTATATCGCTATAATAAATTATTTTAAAAAGGAGCATAAACTAAAAATAAAAATTAATTGACATAAAATTAAACATATAAAATGAACTAACATATATATATATATATATATATATATATAAGTTATCTAAAATAAGGGTTATTAAAAACAAATAATAAATTTGTATATATTATTTACACATGTATCATTTTTCTACACTCAAAGTGTACTCTTTTTGATCTCAATATCAGTGCACACAAATATATGTTGCTTATTAACTTATTTTTAATAACCCATCATTTATTTAGCTGGTATTTCTTCACATCTTTACATGACAAATCTTAATATAATATTTTTCTGTTTGGTAATCTTTTTAAATATGAAACAGCATTATTTTATTGAAAACAATATTATACACTTCTCTCTTAATTCTTATAATTCAAATATAGTTTTTTTTGCTTTATTAAAAATGAAAAATAGCTTTAAAAATAATAAACTTTACCTATTTGTTCCATTTTTTTACTCATTATTTAAAAAGAGAGATTTTTTTTATGTGTAAGTTTTTGACTGACTCTATTTATAATAAGCTTACAAATATATGTTCTATACTTTGAACAAGTAAAATATAAAAATTATCCAACACAAATAAATATTAATTTTGTTTTATTGCTGAAATTAAAATAATAAAATAAATTACTTTTTGTAATAAATTAATGATTAGATAAGACTGTTTATTAAAATGGTAATTAAATTCTTATAATTAATATTGACATTAACTTTTTAAACATATATAATTATTATGACATTAAAATTAAAAATATGCATATAATTTATATAATGTACTGTACACATGCATACACATACATTTGGAAAATTTTGATTTATGTCTTTCAGTGGTGAATCTCATTTAATTTATTCTTTGTATATAGAGTATTTTAATGAAAAAATATTGAATTGTTTTTAAATTTAATTTCTAATATGTTTTCATTTTCCTTATTTTTTTTATGCACCTTTTTATACTTTTTTCAATCCCTTAAAAATATTGGATTGCAAACTTACTGGACACTGGGTAAAATAAAAAAATATTATAACCAGTTTCTTTACTTTAGTTTGATTTATTTGTTAATCGACAGTGGCTACAATGTAATTTTGTAACATTAATCTTGCAAGCTGTATTTCATATTGCTATTAAAAATAATATTTGCTTTATATAATTATTATTCCAAATTTGATTTTTTTTATTATAAGCTTTATTTACATTAAGTTGTTTCTTTTATAATTGTAAGCATTATTTTCAATAAGTATTATAATATTTTTCTAAGAAGGTAAAAAATAATAAGTGCAATTTGTAGAACATGGAGAAAAATTACTTCCACTTAGACTGCAAGCAGTATAAGATATCCCTAATCCCAAAATGGGCATACAACTTCTACTATATAATATAAATTCAAACTAATTTAATTTTTACATCTTACTAATATCTACTAATATCATTGTAAATATAGCTATAAATTGAAAAGTGGGAATAAGTTGTATTAAAAAAGAGAATAATGATAGTGGCACTATTGATAGTCAAATGTTATCATTTATTTATGATACTCAATTGCATAAGAGAAGGGAAAACCTAATGTGAAACCAGACATTAACTTATTGAAAGTTTATTAAAAATAATAATTATTATAATAATAAAATTAGACTTAAATATTTTATTAGATAAATTAAGAAAAAAAACAACTGCTGAAAAATTTAAAATAGTATTACTACAGCAGTCATAAAATATTTAAAATTTTAAAAATTTTTAAAATATATATATATCAAGATTTAAAAAAAGAATCAAAAAACATATGAATTACGCTATTAAAAATATGTTTTTAAATAAAATAACAGTTAATAGTTGTAAATAACATTTTTTAAAGACAATATAATGAAATAATATTTTATATAGCACTATGTTTTATAAACAGCAATAATAATCAGCTATTAAGTTAATAAACATGTGCTTTGAAGATTTAAATTATAAATTATAAAGATAATATAAAAATAATAATTCCATAATAGTAGTAAACATAGTGATACCTTTACTAAGTCAAATAATAGATATTAAATGGATAACAATTTCATACTTTTCAACATTATATCAACTATTAAACAAACTTAAAAGTTATAGAAATAAATGATAAATGGTAGATAGAAAATTCTATTCTATAATGAAAAATTCCATTAAAAAGAAAAAATAATAATGTAAGAATAGAACAATTGACAGAAAAACAATAAATCATTGCTACATGATCACTGTTGAATGATAGTCATAAAATAAAAATCCCAAAAATTATTACATCATTACAGAAAATAAAAGACTCTAAAATGAATAAATAAATAATGTTATATTAAATTAATTAAAGATTAGTGACAATTAAATAAAAAATTACATATATTTATATGCTAAAAATACAATTATTTAACAACCTCAGTTAACTCATTGTAAATGACTAAATGTTATATATATATATGAATTAAATAGAAGACCATTTTTCTTTTCAGACTTGACTTTTTGTTGTTGTTCTAAATCAATTGTAAATTTAAATTTATATTAATTTAATTTAATTTTTTTTCATTTTGTATATACTACTGTGTACATATAAAAACAAGTAAATAATTAAATTGTAAATAATATTCTAAATTTTTAAAAATAAATAGACAGATAAAAAATGTACAAATAAACAAAAAATTTAAATAAATTTCAAACATTTAAAGTTTAAAAATATATATATATAAAAACAACATTTTAAGATTATATTAATAAAAAATTAAACTAGGCAAAACACTCCATACAGAGTTGCCATTCATTGCAAATGAGAGTAACCAATGAATGCCAGAAGGCTTGTACATAAAATCCCTGGCTTGTACTGAGTGGCACCACTGTATGGAGAGTTTTTCCTGTTTTAATAACAGTTAAGAACAAGCATAATAATGGTGATCATGTGATGTTTAGTGGTTTAAAAAGTTAAACTATAAATTTGCATTTTATAATATTGTTTTAAAGAATTGTACTCTATCCACTTCTATGTAGTATTTAATTAGATTATGAGTAAAGAACAGGAAACAATTTGGGTAAGAAACATAGTATAACATGCATAAGATTTGGATAAAGACTTTATGTAGTATATTTATATAAAAGGTGGGAAGATTGTGTTACGAGAATTTTTGAGTGGTATAGTGACAAGAAATGGGATAAAAAAATAGATGCATTAAAAATAGGGTGTTAAAGAAATAGAGAACTAGTATGGAGAGTATAAATAGTTTAAGTATATATAGAAGTAAACAGAATATTGAGTGTGAGTTAATTTATAATAACAACAAGGAAAGTAGTTTACTGTTAAGGCTTGAAAAGGATTTTTAGCAACAAGGGAATATACACATAAATGAAAGAAGGTGGGTGATTTAGTTGAAAGTTAAATAAGAAATGCATAGAAAATATTAGGCATCTGTTAATTGGATGTAAATGCTTACAAGCAGAAAGAATGGAAATAATAAAGTTGTAGGAAAATAAATACTATAAAATAAAGTGATTACACAGAAGGTGGGTTTTTGGTTTTTATGTTGGGTTTTGAAAAAGATAAGAAGAATTCAGATATAAAGTCCATAGAATGGGCAAAGATAAAGTTGTGGAAATGGGATGGAGCAGAATAGAAAAGAATATGGGAAAAACTTAGGGTGGAGAATGGAAAGGGAAGTGACTAACAAATTTTTCTGGGCATAGTGGTTGAGAGATTCCTGACTCCAAGAAAGGAGAAGCCAAAGTGCATCACATCACATCACATGATGCATTTTGATAAATATTGTTTAGAATTTCAGTACTGTGAGTTTGATTTTTGTTTTGATGTCACAAAGTTTTGATCACTGTTAAAATGGTGATGAAAGCCTTTTTGCAATCTGCAAATCCAATAGAACAGAATCATAGATTAGTTATTCTCTAACTTTTTACTAGACTTGCTGATTTTTATACCATATATGCATTTGGAAAACTTTAGTAGTATACCACTTAATGATTTTTTTAAAATATGAGTTATCATCAAAGTCTGTTAATATTATACGATTATTTGCAAGATCTTTATAAATTTGTTTAAGTAATTTTGAAGAAAATGGATACTGATTACTAATACTGCCTTTCTTATTTTTGTTTACCTCTTTAAAGTTTGCCATTTATAATTATCTTGCATTTCAATAATCCACTTACTATGATGACTCTATTAGATATATTATAATCTTGATATACATATTTTCTGTCAATCAAGTATGATTTTACTGTACCTTTAATTGGGAGATTCAATGTTGAGTTGATTTTTTTTTAAGAAAAGAATTCATAATATATAGATATTTTTTGTGATAATTCTACAAGCCAGTTTGTTTTTTGTTTTTTCATCTCCATTTCTAACATAGAATTCTCAGGATAATTTTGAAATGTAGAGAAAATTGATAAAAATTGTTCTATATGTATATTTATAAAACTTATATAATTTATCAGAATAAAATCTTGGGGCATAGATCTGAATTACTTCATTTATTAACTTTTATTGGGTTAAATAATTAATATTTACACGTTCTCTTGTGCATTTCTACATTTTTCTTTTTTTTTTTTAATTTAAGAATTTCACCTTACTAGTAGAATGGCAGTTTAATTATTTAGCATATGCTTTTAGTTACCATTTCCTATCTTGGATGGCCCCTTACAGATGCTTTGCTTATTATTAGAAATTATATTATGTCTATCTTTTTAAAATCTTGCTTTCTAGGTTTATTAATAACTTATTGAAAACCCAGATGTCCTCCGCCTTGTAAAGGCTGTTGTTTTTTTAATTGGTTGCTGGTATAAACTTTTTTAAAGATTTAATGTAAATTAAACTAAAGATTGGAAATGTGAGAAATGTACACTGGCCTGAAACCCCATTTTGACTTTAATTATAAGCCAAGCAAAACTAAATGTAAATACAATACTATACCATCTATGTTTTTCCCTCACTAAATCCCACATTTCAAATATGAATTTATGTACTGAAATCACATTTTTCTTGCAATTAAAATACTATATCTCTGAAATTAAAAACACGTACTGATTTTTCTGGAGCACTTTTTATTAATGGCCGAATTTTCATAAATTTTGTATATGAAGTTGGATAAACATTCATACATTCACCAATCAGACAACAGACAAAATAGGGATTATGTATATAAGATTGGTTTAAATTTGATTCTATAAGTGATTTGTTTAATAAGATTTAATTATATTTTCATTTCATGTTTCAATTTCATTTAGTAATTTTGATGCAGCATTTGTGCTCAAGTTTTGATATCATCTGTAGGTCATCACTTATAATTAATTCTATTAAAATATTTGACATTTGGGCCATTTATCAATAAAGCAGTTAAAACAATGTATAAATAGTTTTAAAGCTTCTAGTATAATTATTAGGATTTCATTTAAAACTTGGAAATGAAATATTTGCTTCATTGTTTTACCATTTTCTTAATTTCAAAAAGAGTGATTTTAATAAATTTAACATTTTTTGATTTAATTTTTAATTTTTGTAACAATTTAATTTATATCTTCAATATGATTTTATTTTTAGTTTGTAATAATTTAATTATATCTTCAATATGATTTTCTTATATTCAAATAAATTAAGAGAATATGTTAAGAATAATGATGTAAAATTGTCTATGATAAATTGTGACCAAAACAATTTTTTTATAAATAGTATTGATAAATTTAGATTATGTATATCATCAAACTTTTTATCCATACCTTTATATGATTGGGTATTATTATTGATTTATAGAGCTTTAAAATGAGTGGGTTACTTTTCTTCATTAATAAAGTATCTTTGTGAAAATTTTTAATGATCCTAATTACAGAATGCAATTGAGAAGAGATTTTTCTAGAATGACTTTACTTATTGTTTTATTTGTATGTTCTTATCAGTTTTCCCAATTTCCAACTGCAATACTTCTCCATCAGTCCATAAATCTCACAAATTTCTGTAATTTTTCACTCTAGTTCTTATTTTCAATAACTTTTCAGATGTCCTTTTCTTTTTCTCAGTTATGTTCAATTTAATATTTATTCCAGTAAACTTTTGTAAGACATCCTCTACATATATTCATACTCATTTATTTGAAAATTATTGACTTTTTGGAATTTATTTTTTTATTTTATTATGCATAAATTTTAGTCCTCAGTGATTCTGTTTCTTTTTATTAGTAGTTTTGCCTCATATATATATATATATATATATATATATATATATATATATATATATATATATATATATATATATATATATATATATATATATATAAGAATAAGCCTGAAGCATTTAATTCATCTGCCTTTCATAATCACGAAAAAGAACTCAGCCATAGCTGTGATCCAAATATTATTAAAGTTATATTGAAAGACAGATGTAAATGAAAAAAGACAAGATTCATGAAAATGAATATGTAATGAGCCAAGAAATTAAAGAGCATTCAATTAGCAAAAGTCTGACAATGAATATAATGTGAAAACATCAAAAGTATACTTGGTATATTAAATTGACAGGTTCAAACCTCTCGCATGTGCTTTTTAGAATGTTAGTATGACAGCCAATCAGATGGAATGATTGCTGCCTGAGGAGCTCTCAAGCGACAACACAAGACAGAGATTTTACAAGAAAAGGATGATTCCACCCTTTTCTTTACTTAACTTTCTATATATATAAGCCAGTGTAAAGCATTTTGACTTGAAAGTGTGAAGCTTTAAATATCTTCACATTTAACTCACTGAGTCTTATTTATAAGCAAACAGTGCAAAATCTTATAATTTACTATGCAGTAGTTTTTTTTAGATTTTGCACTGTTTGTTTATAAATAAGACTCAGTGAGTGAGTTAAATGTGAATATTAAGAGCTTTATGCTTTCAAGTGAAAATGTTTTAGACTGGCTTATATATATATATATATATATATATATATATATATATATATATACTATGTTATACATATGTATATATATATATATATATATATATATATATATATAATGTTTACATTGTTATATGATGTTAACCTTGATAATGGCAGTTGCTAGTCCATTAAAATATCAGATTGTAATGCAAAATAATACACAGTTCGTACCTAAAAACATTGTATTATATATATATAAAGTTAAGTAAGGAAAAGGGTGGAACCATCCTTTTCTTGTAAAATCTCTGTCTTGGGTTGCAGCTTGAGAGCTCCTCAGACAGTTATCATTCCATCTGATTGGCTGTCATACTAGCATTCTAAAAAGCACATGGGAGAGGTTTCAGCCTTTCAATTTAATTTCAAACTGTCAATGCTTTATAAATAAATATTATATATTTGGAATAATAAATATGATTAAATTTTATATTTAAGCTCTGTATGAGTATTTTTTCACATTAACTTGTATATATATCACTTTTTTTATCTTTATACATTAACTTGTATATATATCACTTTTTTTATCTTTGATACTTAATTTAACAGTAGTTTTATTATATTCTTATTTTGTTTTATGTATTTTTTAAAATTGAGATGTTGGACAAATTGCATTTAAGAGGGTGGAAAATAATGATAAAATATATCAATGATATTCAAGTACTATCTCTTGGCTCTGAAGTAAGATATTAGACTAAATTTTGTTAAGAATAGTAAACTACTATCAATAATCATCAAATAATATTATTTTGTCATCGTATGTGTACACAATGTTTTTTATTTTAATGATAAATCTTTTGAAAAGTTTTAAATAATATTTGAAATATTAACTTCATGCTTTCAAAAGAGACAATATGGGAAAACACAGTATTTTTTTATATTTTTTTTTATATATGTTACATTTTTAATGAACTTTAAAGATCACATTATTTCTTTATTATTTATATATCTTTAATAAGATATCCATGTAAATATAAGTAAAATTCTGTAATGTTATTAATATTCAAAATAGCTTTCTTTTTTTTCTATTATCTTATATATAAAATCCATATTTGACCTATTGTCTGATTGGTGAATGTATAAATGTCTGATGTCATCTGTCAATTTCAGAACCACCATGTTTATGTATAGGAAGTAATTCCATCATAAAATAAAAAATGCTGGGAAAAATCAGTACAAGTGCTTTTAACTATAGAGATATAGTATAATAAAAAACAACGTGGCTGTTGTTACTGATAGAGATACTAACAACTTATATATAATTAATAAATGCCTAACAACTTATGACCTATGTCCTTATCAAAACAAAATAAACTGTATATAAAAACAGGGCATTTATTAATATTATATTAGTTATTAGTATATCTGTCAATAATAACAGCCATGTTGTTTTTTATTATTTTAATTATATGACAGAAGTATTTATTTATTATAGAGATGTAGTAAATAGTTCATGGTAAAGATTCCCAGCCAATTGTAAAAACAACCACAGATGCTGATTCATAATTAGGCATTAAGAAGCTCCATGCTTTATGGTCTGTCAATCCTGTAATATAGTTCAGATGATTGACATACTTAGCAATCTTTAATGAAGAAAAACATTTACATTAAATCTTTAAAAAAATTGTTAAAGTAACCAATTTAAAAAAATTACAAATATTATACTTAATAAAAAAAGATTACAAAAACAATCAGTGTTTTTGTATTCCAACATTAATAAATGGTAAACATTAATAAAGTGAAAAAAATTATGATTAGTTGTGATGCTATTGAAAAAAAGGAAAAAAAAAACAATTTAAGTTTTTTATTCAAAGGGCACTGCAGTAAATATGTATTTGCATTTTAACAGTGTCACATATAACAGGTATATTTAATAATGTAAATTTTAATTTAGTTTTATTAAAATTCAGAAATTTATATACTATTAAAATGTTTGGTTTAATTTACATTAAATTTTTAAAACAATTTGTTAAAGCAACAATTATTACAAAAATGACAGGCTAAAAGCCTGGTGTTTTTTGTATTCTGTAGTAACAATGGTCTTTCCTCAGACCGGTTTACAATTCTCACATTTAAAATCTTTTGTTTAGTTTAAATTAAACCTTAAAAACCAATCAAAAAGAACCATGGGTCTTTACAAGGCTGGGTCCATTTTGTTTATTGTTTTTTCAATGGGCCTTTACTAGGTCAGTGCATTTCGTTTATTAATAGTTTTTATTGTTTTGTAGCTACTTCATAATATATATTTTAAGTCACTATAGCTAAAATATATATCCAATTACACATCTAACTTTGTAATTCTTTGATTACTGTATATCAAGGCATTCAAAAAAGATAGTTTATATGTGTAGATAATCAGATAAATATTATTTTAGAAATTTTTTAAATTTAATTCTTTATAAGATTTGCCTACATCAACATTCGTTCGTCAGACTAATAGTAGTTTTGGGCTCTGATTATTTTTCATTTATTTTTTTAACAGAATACAACTGTTTGTGTTTGCGTCATTTGTTTTATTTGAATGGATGGATTTCTATTTTAATATTGTTAAAATGGTTAAGTAAAATTTTAAATATTTGCTTTGTTTATTTATTACTAAGACATTAATACCTCTGGATATATTTAAACTCAAAACAGAAATGATTGGAATTATTTATTAAACTTTAAAGCCAACACTTTGTATACATATATATGTATAGCTCATAGGCATTGCAAGAAATGCCAATCTATATTTCTTATATAATGCAGAATAGAATAATTTAGGTGCATTATTTCAAAGATCTTATACTTAAAGTGTTTACTAGTTTTAATAATAAGAAATATTGTATGAAATTAATATTTAATTAATAGTTGTAAACTAAAATAAATTTATGGCTAGCTTATATATTTAAAAGTGATCTATAAATCAGATACAATATAAATTTATTAGTGAATATATGAAAAATTTAATGACTTTTCTTTTAACGATGTCAGATGTATTAAAAATATTTCAAAATAGCCTTATATAAAACGTAGACATAATAGTAATACTGCATTAAAACATACTAAAATAAACATACAAAAACAAAAGAAACATTTTACTTCATCTATTAATAATAAATATTTTAAAGTACAAATAATGAAAATCGTTTCACATAAGCTATAGATTATCTGTATGAAATAGCAAATGAAAAGTGATAGATAAAAGCTAATGAAGCATTGTAAACATGTATGTGCTTCCATAATTCCTATATTTAACTGAGAAATATATCTAAAATATATAATATTAACTGTTAATTACAAATTTATTTTTAATTATCTTATCTCAATATATACATAATATGCATTTATGTTTACATGTGCATTTGAGTGGCGTAATAGGAGATAAGTAAATGTAACCTCTTTTTTTACTGCACCTTGATAAATTTTATCTCCCTGTTTTTATATTGTCTTTCAGATTTATTGACTTTTTGTTTTTTAAAAAAGTACATCTTTTAAAAATATTTGTATATATCGGTAATAGATTTTAGATTATATTTCATTGTTTTCCTAGGAAGGATATTTATATATTGTAGCACATAGTTATGACATCAGTATAACAGTGCATTATATGCAATTCACACTTATTTAACAAATCTTTATATTCTGACATTAACACTCCATTTAAGTAACAAGTTCTCACTACTTTACTTTCATCACAAATCAGATTTCTAAGAGAATGGAAGACATGTTGTTTCAACTGATTCCCTTAAAAAAGTCATCTATTTTCTTATCAGAACAGTAAATATAGGGGATTTAAACTCCGACTTTTATGTACCTGGAAACTATCCACTCTATCTCATACAACTAATACACATGCTCTCACACATGTAGAAAAGATAAATAATCACCAATATCCATATTTTGTGCTAAATCAGCACTCATCAGTTGGTCCAGATTGTCAAGTCCCACACACATATATAATCAGTGTTCAGTTTATATTAAGATAGTAATGAAATAAAAATATTAATGGAAAAAAGAAATCATAAAAATAGAAAACTAAAGAAGCAATATTAATTGATAAATATAAGAATGATGTTATTAATAGGCAAGTTGTGAATAAGGCCATACAAAGCTTATGGAAATATACATAACATTAAGTTTGAAAATTTGAAATTCAGTTAAAGCTGACGAGAATCGAAAGTACTGCAAAAGAATTTAAACTATAATATTGTATTTACCATTAAAATTTATTTATTTATATATATATATAAGAGGGAAAAATATCAATACATTAATTTTCAGTTAAAAAGAAAATAAGTATTTTGCAAAATAAAACTTTGATGTTATAATTCAAATTACTATTTATTCAATGATCACATTAAAACATCTCATCAAAGTTCTCTTTTGTTTTTCTGTTGAGCTCAACACATTTTACATATTAATGCCAATTTGACAATGATATTTGTGATCATAACAAAAATATCATAAGAGTTTCATGTCTAAATTTATAAATAATTCAGTCTGAAGATTTTTTTGGAAACAACAAGTTCTTGTTTTGGTTGTCATGATTATAATTCACCCCAACTTGCAGCCATTTTTAGATTATGAGCATCATGCATATTAGACTGCCCATCCATTACTTCCTCATGCTACTTATCCTTACTTTGTTATATTATCCTTAAGGTCAGCTCATGGCAATTGTAAATCATGAGACAAATACTGAATGTTATGTTGATGATAATAAAGATGACATGATGAATTAATGTTATAAACGCAGCATAATATCTGTCATTCAGAGATATGCATTAAACTTAAAATAAAATAAATAAATAAATAAAATTGAGAGCCAGAATCACCATAGCAATTGATATTCATAATATAAATTATTATTATTATAGTAAGTAAAATATAATACAAATTAAGCCAATAAAAAAAACAATAAGTAAATAAATAAAAATAAAATAAATACTTAGTGTATACAATCTCTTAAACTCTACCTTTTTTGTTGATATTTATTATAGTTATAATTACACTTTTATATCCCTCAGCAAGAATAAGTAAATTAATAAATGAATTGAAAACTAGTTATATGAATGTTGAATAAATTCATGCACTACTATTAAAATTCATACAAACATATAAAGTGAATTGAAATTATTTGCAAACAATAACATACACTATTTCAACCATGCATACTAATTACTGTCTTATGTGTATTTTGTTTTCGTATATAATTTATGTTGATTTTTTAAATGTTTGAATTATGAAACAAAGCCGAAATTTTATATAATTATATTAAACTAATAGTAATAATCATAAAATGTTTTATAATTTACGTGAGATACTTTAAATGATCAAATTTCAATTACGTGAGATGAATCTATCTCTAAAATATTACATGAAACACTTG
Source organism: Epiperipatus broadwayi (assembly GCA_028023455.1). NCBI lineage: Eukaryota > Metazoa > Onychophora > Udeonychophora > Euonychophora > Peripatidae > Epiperipatus > Epiperipatus broadwayi. The sequence continues at coordinate 1,673,180 of JAQFVV010000070.1, read as the reverse complement.
TTTTTTTAAACAACTTATCACTTCAAAACAAAATCAGTTTTGTCCCAGTAGGAATACATACATTTTTTTATTTTTCTGGTATACGAAATAAACCATTTACATATTTCAATTTAATATAAAAATCAATACTGCTATATATTCATCAACATTTTTATCCTTGGTATATATCACAATTATCATATAAGTAAAGCGCATTTGTTTTTTAAAACTTAGACTACATATTCATTAATATGCTCAGCTCACGTATAAAAGTAGAGATCATATCCATCTAATACACGTTTCACATAAATTGTAAAGATCCCGATAAGCATCAACGTTTTACAAATGCATATAGTATAAAGTAAAAATGTTCCCTCACTTTTATAAAATAAAGTCCATTTTATTATTTAAAAAATTGAGATTCATTAGCATGTATTTTATTTTACATTTACTTATGCTTATTTTAATAAACTAATAATCAGCTTTTTAAGCTAATGATCATGCGCTTTGTGAATCTTAACAATAAATGCTTATTTTAAAAGACTATAAACAATATTCAACCATAAAATAATGAAAATAAGTATGATTATTTTTGATTATAGTTCTTGAAGATTTACATATATTCAAGTGTGTGTGTAAGAACATCAATAAAACATTTTTTTCTCTATATTTCTTTAAAATGTTATTCTTTAAATTGATATATTGTTTAAAAAGATTAATAATTATTAAACAAAATACATGAAACATTGTTTTTATGCATGCTTTAACTTTTTCACAATAATATTTTTGACATAAAACAAAAAAAAAAATTAATAAAATAATATTACTCTCTGGGTCACACTATTTTTTTTTTTTTTACAGATTGATACCCATAAATTGTTTAAACTATTTTTCAGATATGATGGGTTTTTTTTGCCTTTGGACCCAATTTTCAATCCAATACTGAAGCTCTGAATGGAAATAATGGATAATTAAAATAATCATTATTTGATTAGTATCTTCTTCTATTTTGTTTTGTTTCCATCGAGTAATGATTATAAAATAAATTATTAGGCAAAAGAGAAATATATAAATTTAAGTTAACCATTAATTCAGGAATTAATCCTCATCCTAAGAAATCTGACTGTGGAGAGAAATGACTTTTTTTCCTTACTAATGTTTTGCTATCTAATTTTTTTATATGTTCCAAAATAATAAATAAATAAACAACTTATTTTATTATAAGTTTTTGGAGAGTAAGTTTTTCAGTAACTGACTAGTTCAAAGTTTAGATTATTTCTCTTTATTTCTTTCCAGCTTTTTCACATATTCAATTATTACATTAAAAAAATCTTTTATGCTTTCACATTACAACACAGCATTTGATGGTAATAAAAGATTTCTTGGGGTTTTTATATTTAAGTCGAAATAAAAACATGAAGATCCAGAAATTAATCAAATCAGTCTCTTGTTATAAAAATAGATTGACTTAATTAATTTCTACCCCCTTCCCATGCTTTGAGTTAAAGTTAAACATAAAAATCCTACTTGTGGTTGAAGTAACATTTTTTTTAGTGCAAAGTAAATAAAAGTGTTGATTATAAAATATTTTTTATATCTATTACTTTTAAAGTTTTAGCATTATCATATTTTTTAAAATTATTCATAAATCATTTTATCAAAAAATCATGTATATCAAAATAAGATCATTTACAATATACACTTATAGATTTCAAAAATGTTTTTAAAAAATCAACTTTTAGAATCAAAAAACAAAATGTCACTTTACATAAAGTCATGAGGATTAAAAATTGTTTACAATATAATTTGTTTATTAAGAAACATTTTCAAAAAATCAACTTTTATAGTCAAAGTAAAAAATGTTGTATATTTTTTTAAAAAAGAAAAGTTTATAATCAAGATTTGTTTTCATTTTAATTTTAAAAAATTGTTAAAATAATTTTTAAAGTAACATTTTTTGCCAATATAGATATAACACTAATGAAAGTCTTAAGGTGAAAGTAGGGCAATGGAATACTATCATTTTCCCAAAATAAAATATTTTAAATAATGAAGTTTAATATAAATTTAATATATAATATAAAATAATGAGCATGAGAGATCTTGAGATTACTCTGAGAGATCAGCCCAGTTAACTCACTAGAGTAACTATAAGTATAATTACATAAATCACAAGCATTATAAATAAGTAATAATCCATCATCATGAATGACTAACAATCAAATACCACCCTCTCATGTGCATTACTGAAAACATACTAAAGTGATATGAACTTTTTTTGGAATTTGATAATGGAAATTATTGAAATTTCATTTGCCAACTTCTTTGGATTTAAATAACTATGAAATCTAATGTACGTTTTTTAATGATATATTGTGTTGCCAGTGATTTGTAAGAAATATATATATTATATTGAATATAATTATATTAAGTCTTGATTTTAAATTTTATTCTAACTTAAATAAAAGTGTTTACAAATAAATAGAGATTATAACTTAAATAAAAATGTTTAACAATAATAGATATAAAAATATTTTATAATTAACACTGTTATTTATTTCATACTAAAATATTGTTTTTTAAATCTCAACTTGAGTTTTCATATTTAATGGGAAATGAATATGGCAAATGGGTCCAGAAATTAATCAAGTCAATCCCTTGTTATAAAAAATTGAAGTTAACTTAATTAATTTGTGGACCCCTCCCACATTTTCATTTTAGGTTAAATGTAAAAACCCCACTTGTGGTTGAAGAAACAATTCTTTTTTAAACCTATTGTTGATTGCTCCAAGTAAATCTGTACACAGTTTTAACTTGCTCTAATTCCTGCAGTATTTACATTACCGTAGCATATTTAGGCTTATTTTAAAGCTTAAAAAGTACCATAAAATGCTGCCCTCTCTTGAAATATTTTACAAGGAAAAAAGTCAACAATATAGGGGTTCTAAGTTACAACAAAGAAAGAAGCCAGACCTTTCTAAATCCTGATTGGTTGATTCAATTCTTGTCAAAGGAAAACGGTCAATAATTTTCACTGCTCCAACTTCTGTTTTGACTTTGAAAATGAAAATTAATGTCTTACAATGTTTTTTTTAAAAAAGACATTTATTTTTTATATAGTGTGATTTAAGAATGATGTATCGTAAATTCTAGAAATTTCATTGGCGTCATTCATTTACGATGTAAAAAAGTAATTTAAAGTGATCAATTAATAACTTCACACTCTTCATTTCAAACACTTCAGATTTGCTCATACATATACAGTTGAGTCGAAAATATAGGTGGATTCATTCTATATTTTCTTAAAGACTTTATCTTGGGTTTGAAAAAGTGGGAGTATTCATTTATATAGTGACATCTGCAAAGCGCCATGTGTATCAGCTTATTGGCTTATTAATGTTTTTTTTTATTATTTTTCTTACGTCTTATGAATTATTTTCATAAAATATACTGAAAATATAGTTATTTTAGAAAAATAGTAAGATTCTAGTAAAAATTGTATACATTTACATGAACATAAATTGAAAAAGAAACCAGCACTAACAACAATTTTTATATCTGACAACAGTTTACATTGCCCCAAGCTCTTTATTTGATTTTTAAATGAAAATTAATAATTTAGAGTATTTTCTGGTATTTATTTACATATTGTAATGTATTTTGGTAAAACATGCTGAAAATATAGTTCTTTTAAAAAAATAGTAAAATTTTAGCAAAAAATTATTTACTTTTTCATAATGTAAATTAAGAAAGAAAGTCAATGACATATGCAACATTTTTAATAGGTTACGAGAACTTTCTTTTGGGTTCTCCGATACAAAATATTTTTATAATTATAAATAGAAAATTATTTTTTTTAAAAAAACTTTTGTTCACTTTCATAATCTGACAAATTATTAATATACTTTTTACAAATGAAACTAAAATGAATATAATATTAAAAGATGAATATATTTTTATTGCTCATTCTGTAATTGACCAATCAAAAGTTTAGAGTTTTAAATCACTCAGCCAACTAGATTTGTGGTCAACTGAAGGGTTAATGCAAAGTAAATAAAAGCATTGATTATAAAATATTTTTATATCTATTATTATTTAGTTTTTAACATTATGATTTTAATCAAAGATTTATTTTTATTTTATTATTAAATAATGCTAAAATATTTTAAGGTTGAAAGTGAAATCATACATAATAAATCAAGTTGTTTACAATATAGTTTTATTGATCCATCCACTGCTCTATATTTAAAAAATGAAGTAACCTGCCTAAAATGTTTGTGTCATATTGTATTACCAGTTACATTTAAGTAATGTACTAAATTTGAACAAATTATATTGAATATAAAAATGTATTAAACCTCAATTTTAAAATTTTATTCTAAGTTAAATAAAAGAGTTTACCAGCAAACAAACAAATAGACCAACAAAAAGAGATTGTAACTTAAATAAAAGCATTTAAAGATAAAATAATAATGTTTATTGACATTTAACATACATATACTCCCATATATATGACCACACATCTATCCATAACTAAAATAAAATTATACTTTATATTCTTTTTCATTTTTCTTAGATTATTTTTTCTCTTTTAACAAACTGCTATTTTTAGATGACACAATCATGAATGTGTGTTAATACTTTTACAAATAAACTGCTTTAGATATACTTAAATACAAAGCATGGCATGCTATTATGATATAATAGTTAGATATTCATATTGTTAGACTAGATCATGATGTTGTTTTTGGTAAAATACCCATGTAGTCAAAAAAATGTATATAATGTGAGAATAATGTTTTCTTTTGGGTTATATAGTAGTTTAAATTATTAAAATTTATTCATAGAATAGAATGCACTAAAATTCTTTTATTTGTTTAGATCTCTATATTCTACTTGATGTGTTCTAATTATGTGAGTGTAAATCCAAAGTATAATACTAATTGAAGTAAGCATAAAAAAGAACTTTCCCACTCATGTGTTGATAAAACTATCCAAAGCAATTGCACCACTTATTTAAAGTCACTTATCAATATAAGAATGATCCTACCTTATAATGCTGTGATAAGGATATATAAAAATAATATTATATAAAGAGTTTACAAATAAGCTCTTAACAAGCTTTTCAGAATATCCCCAACCCCAGACTGATTTCTGCTACTGGCTTTTTCAGTGATCTATTGCGAATATCCTAGCACCTCACTGAGAAAGCCAGTAGTGGAAACTGTCTGGGGTTGGGAATATTCTGCAAAGCTTGTTAGGAGCTTATCTGTGAGCTCTTTATATAATATTTGAAATACAAACTTGTTAAATTAGGTCATGTGACATATGACTTGATTTCTTTGTAAAGATAATTATTAAATTTAAAATTGTAAATTAAACAGTCTAATTTTAAACTATAAAATAGGAGTAGACAATTATTCTTTTTAACATTTTTTTGCAAACAAATCTCAACAATATTTCAGAAAATATAGAAAAATTCAAAGCACAATGCTAACTAAAATAAATATAATAACTAATCTTTCTTATCACATTGCCAAATGTATATCATATAATACTAAATCATCCATGCACTTTATTACTGTTACACAATACTTTATTTACCTCCCTGTAAATTTTTAAAATTTGAATTTAGCAGTTGAAGTAAGAAGATATAAAGGTTCTGAAGAAAATTGCTGGGGTAATTAAAATTGTAAACTGTAAAAGAGGGTGGTAAATAAAGCATTGTGTAACTAGTAAAGTGCATGGATGATTTAGTATTATATAAAAAAAAATATATCAATAACTATTCCATCCACATACTAATAAACTAAACCAGTACATATTCATACTTATTTGTGATTGCTTAAAATGATTTGTCAAAGACATATAAAGACAGTGTACTTTTAAACAATCACTATTACTTATGTAATGATATTGGATTATTTTATTGATATGCGGGTGTGATCGTTCTTAATATATTTACTCCAATTAGAATTATGTTTTGGAGTTTTCTAAATATAGTGATTACTGTTTAGATATGTGTTGTTTGTTAAAAGAAATAATTGCTATTTCTGCTTTTATAGTTTGAATTTAGAAAGTGTAATTTGGAGTTTTAATTATATCTCAATTAAATTTCATATTTATTTGTAATTGTTTAAAAACATCGTCTTTAAAAGATGAATTAATCTTATTCTAGTATATACTAAGCAATTAGAAGTAAGCAACATAATTGTATTGGATTGTTTTATTCATATATGAATGTAATTATACGTTATGTATATATAGCAACGAAAATTCAACAGCGCTATCTGTGAAACAACCACAACGTCTGAAGAAAGCAACATACATAACAGGTAAGGTATTACTAAAACATAGCAATGATGTTAAAATTGAAATCCAAACAAGTGTAAACAGGAAGTATAAAATTAATTTTGATCAGATCTTAATAGCTAATAAACAAACATAATTCACGTTACGCATACAAAGCAAGATTAATCAATAATTATTTTAAACTTTGAAAAACCCCCAAACACAATTACGTAATAAATATTTCAATTGCAAAACGTTAAATGAAATTCAAATATAGTAAAACCATTAACTCCTAATGATATATATAGAAATTAAATTTAATATAGGCAAATACATGTATTTAAATGTTATATATAAATTCATAAGAGCTACATTATAGGAAAAACTAACTAAATGAAGATTGTTGGTGTCTGCAGCTTCTTCATCACATAGCACTAAAGAAGGTGGGGCGATTTACTACTATGAGAACAGTAATTTTCATACAGCATTGATAATATAAAAAAAATAATAGATCACAGTGGAATATGTATAATCAAGCAATATTTTTTTTTGTATTAAAATTCTACTTATTTCAAACTCCAATATGTAACATTGTCCAGAGTTTAAAAAAGATCTACACCATTTTGTTTCCCAATACATGTATTTTGCAAATAACAGAAATAAAATATCTAGATATTGATTTCAATGTTAATAGTATGTCATATATATTCAATAAAATAAACGTTAACAATTAAATACATATATTTGTACATATACACAATTAAGGATAGTGATTTGCATTAATTTTATTTTTAACAAGGGATCAAAAATTATATATTTTTTGGCTATAACTTTTTATGGTTTATATGCTAAGTAAATATATCTACAGATCAATTATTGAATTGCACATTCATTATTTGTTATTCTTCTATGCCTGTCTGCCTGTCTATCTATCTATCTATCTATCTATCTATCTATCTATCTATCTATCTATCTATCTATCTATCTATCTATCTATCTATCTATCTATCTATCTATCTATCTATCTATCTATCTATCTATCTATCTATCTATCTATCCCCCCCCCCCCCCCCCCCCCCCCCACCCACCTATCTATCTATCTATCTATCTATCTATCTATCTATCTATCTATCTATCTATCTATCTATCTATCCATCTATCCATCTATCCATCCATCTACCCATCCATCTATCTATCTATCTATCTATCTATCTATCTATCTATCTATCTATCTATCTATCTATCTATCTATCTATCTATCTATCTATCTATCTATCTATCTATCTATCTATCTATCTATCTATCTATCTATCTATCTATCTATCTATCTATCTATCTATCTATCTATCTATCTATCTATCTATCTATCTATCTATCTATCTATCTATCTATCTATCTATCTATCTATCTATCTATCTATCTATCTATCTATCTATCTATCTATCTATCTATCTATCTATCTATCTATCTATCTATCTATCTATCTATCTATCTATCTATCTATCTATCTATCTATCTATCTATCTATCTATCTATCTATCTATCTATCTATCTATCTATCTATCTATCTATCTATCTATCTATCTATCTATCTATCTATCTATCTATCTATCTATCTATCTATCTATCTATCTATCTATCTATCTATCTATCTATCTATCTATCTATCTATCTATCTATCTATCTATCTATCTATCTATCTATCTATCTATCTATCTATCTATCTATCTATCTATCTATCTATCTATCTATCTATCTATCTATCTATCTATCTATCTATCTATCTATCTATCTATGGAGCTTGTTTAATATATCTACAATTTACAACTAATTGACTTTTAGTTCAACATTTATATCATCATTTATAACTATAAATCTAAATAATTTGATTACTTACAAATATATTGGGTTTTTTTCTATAAGAGATAAAATAAATGATAATTATTTGAAAACATTTTTTTTAAAAAAGACAGATGATTGATTATTAAAGACTTAGTATATAAAATATTTAATATCCAAAGACGTTAAAAATTTTTTTATGATAAATATTTGCTACCTGGATTTGTATCTTGCCAAAGTTTATTTGTAGTTTTTTAAACTGATTTTAGACTTTTTAAAGGTAGTTTAGTTTACCTATAGCAAACCCATGTAACCATCCAGTATTGGTTAGAAAATGAGTATCTCGCTATTTTTAGCTAGAGAGTAACAGAGTTGTTGGAGATGTTTTGCCCTGCAGTGAACTATTTAAAGATTATTTTATCTTTTAGTTTTGAATAAATATATGTATTATACCCTTTTGATTAGGTCCAAATGGATTCACTGAGTCAATTTTTAAATAATTTTAAAAATAAGGATACATTTTGAATGGTATGACTACTGTATAATGTTGGTAGTGTTTTAAAATGCTTTATTAAAGTAAAATGAGAATAGCAAATACATAAAAACTATATTAATATGTTAAAATAATAAAGTAAAGCTAAATATTATAATTTTGTATGGTTGGGAAAACTGGTCATAGTCAAATAATATATTAAAAGTCTTCTTAAACAAGTGCTAAAAGTTAATTTCAAAATAATGACTTAAAATTAGATAAACTAATGTACTTTAAAATAAAAATTATATTTAATATTTGTGTTATAAATTATATATTTAAAATGTAATATTTTGTAACGGACAAATGTGTTCAATTTGTTACAATTTAAATAGTATCAAAATTATTATTCCAAATTCTATTATTATATTATTATTTTTTAATATAATATTTATTTGTAATTAAATATTTATTTCTGTTATCAGACAATAATTATAAAAAAATTGTTACATTCTGTCTGGTTTTTGAAAGTCATGTGATACAAGTACTCATACTTTTGTGCTTACAAGTTTTATAAAGATAGTTTCAAAATTACTTTAGAATTATGCTAAAAATTTAAACAGTTGTTTGTCACATGATAACAAGTAATTGTTATAAAATATTTAATTGGGTGGTTTTAAAACAAATGTGTAGTTAATAAAGTTAAGATTTTTTTAAAATAGATACATTAAAAATAAATATTGGATAAATTAATAAGGTATTATTTTTAAAATGTTTAGTTTGTTCAAATAAAAGTATAAAATTAATTTGGAATTAAATAATATAGTATTTATTGTGATAAAAATGAGTCATGATTTTTATTTTTGATTTTTAATTGTGTAATCTTGACTAATATGTAAATTAGATCACCAGTTAAAAATCTAAATAGCCAATCAAATCATGAATTTATTTTGGTATAAAAGTAAATGTCATTTTTTGGGAGTGATAAATTTGTGCTTTTTATAACTTAATAACTAAATAACTCTCTTAACCTATTTTTAGACAGTCACAGTTAAAAACATGATGGACATTTGACAGGCTTTCCATCATTCAAATCAAAAGATTTTTATGTGAATCAAGAGCTTATACAAAGTTCCGTAAAATGCTGCCCTCTCATGAATTATTTTACAAGTAAAAAATCAATAAACCTGTCAGTTAAGGTTAAACAAAGAAGAGAGGTGGACTTATCTTAGATCTGATTGGCTAATAAATTTTGACAACAAAGAAAATTTCTTGTCTATAATTAAATTGCTTCAATTTCTTTTGTTTTATTTCAAAAGCAATAAACGAATGTTTTAGATCATTCTAAAAGGTTTTTTTGAAATATAATCATAAAATATGCTGAAAATAAAATTATTTAAAAAAATAGTTAAGATTTTAACAAAAATTAATGAAAAATATTTACTTTTTTTGCAATGTAAAACTGTCAAACAAATCATATCCCATAAACATTTTGATTCGTTTTTCGATTTTGTTTTACGTTTACCACTCGTAAATATTTCTACAATTATAAAGAGAAATTTATTTTTGAAAAAACTTTCATTTACTTTCATAATCTGATGAATTATTAATATACTTTTTATAAACGAAACTAAAGTGAATATATTAATGAAAGTTGAATATATTTTGAAGATTGAATTTGTATTTTGACACTTCACTTTGTGAAATTGGCCAATTAAAATATTAGGTTTTTATCTCAGCTGTCCAATAAAATAATCAGCAATAAACAGGTTAATATTTTTTTATATATTATTAATATTGAAGTTTTACTACTTGAAATTATTGTTTTAAAAGAGAGGATTAAAAGGATTATAATTTATTAAGCTAAAACTATGCATTGTTAAATCTCTAAAATTCCCTATCAAATATTTCTATTAAAGCTTGAGCCACTTCACAATAGCTATGGAATTAATACCAAAAATAAATATATATATTTAGGAAAATCAAGGATGGAGGTACAGATACCAAATGAAAATATAATTTTGAAAATATTATTAGAAAAAAATATCATTATTTATTTTAATATTTTGGACATTGTCAAGGAAATTGGATAGAAAAGCTCTTCAAAAATTTATTTTAAATGCATTATATCATAAGAAAATATAACCATATCTAAAAAGCCCATACGGTCAAAACTTTAACTTTTAATATTTTAATAAAGTATATTTTTTAAAAAAGAGTTGCAGTAAATATTTTGAAAGAAATATTATTTTTAAAAAGCATATTATAAACTTTTTTTTAAAGTGATAAAGATATAAAACTGATAGTACTGCAAATATAGTTTATATGACAAGTCATCATTAAAAAAAAGACCGTAAATTATTTTAATATTCTAAAAAAATGAATTTAGAGTTATCCATCAAAAAGGAAAACAATGGGTAATTAAATAATATTATCCTGACAAAATAACTTTATTTAAATTACTAAAATGATATTTTAAAATGGAATATAAAGTGTGTATTTTCCATACAAGTACGCAGAAAGCCATATAGCCATAACTGATGCATCGAAAGGCCCATGTAGGATCCTATTGAACAGGAAACTCCGGAGGATTATTTTATAACTTCCCAAAGTGATATTACATTTAATAATTACTTTTCCTGAAAGCTATAGACAACTGACTATAATTTTATGAACTTTCATAAAAGGATTGATAATTATTCTTCAAAATATTTTTGGATACAAGTCGACTTCACTTCATTTTCATTTTTTTATTATTATTCATGAGCAACCATATTGAGGGGGGAAAGAGCTCTGTGTTTTGTTCTCAAGTGTTAAACAGTAGCATTGTCTTAGTAATTGCACTGGGGAGGAGAAAAGTTTTTTTTCTAGAGCATTGGATAATAGTTGTTTTAACAAACATTTTGGGAGAAAAAAAAAGAAAAACTTATATGAAGGACTTCTAATGAAGAAATATTAGAAGAAAGAAAAGAAAATTTTTTTATTTTTCTTTATAGCGGATTGGAATTTTTCATAAATATAGTCTTAATTATCTTTTTGCTTACTAATAATAGTATTAAGTTTGTTTGTTTTTTATTATTGTTAGGCAGGAAAATTACATATAAAATATCTAGTAATCTAACATAATAATTATTGTGAAGAATATTTAATTCTTTGTAAAATTTTTATAAATATTTTTCTAAGTATGATAGTTCTTGCTGAGTAAATGCTATTATTATTTAATAGGTTTCTTTTATAAAATATGGACCAGAAAACGTCTAAGAGTGACCAACCAGCAATTTGTCACTATGGGTAAACTTTGTAAAATATATTAATTTTTACATGATGTATAATTTTTTTTAGATTGCTTGGAATATTTTATAGTATTATCATATGAATGTATGAGTATGTGTGCATGCATTAAATACACATAGAACTTATTATTATTATTCTAAAAACATGAGCTAGATTTTTTTTTAAAAAAGATATGCATACTTTTCTTTTATATTACCAATGTAATATGATTTAATGATATACATAATTTATATGATTCTTTAGTGGAGGAACCCTATCATTTTAAAATGTTTTAAAGTATTGATTTAATACATTAATACAAAATCATTTATATTTTTATTGCTGAATTTTGAAAGTGAATAAAACTTTTCTTGTTTAGTAGTTTTAGATTATAGAAGTCATACTTGAATCTTATTTATTGTTTTAGAATAATGTTTCGATAATTTTGCGATGTAGATTGATAAATCTATTATGAAATTTTCAAGTGGTAGTGACCTTGGGATTATGAAAAGAAACCAATGGGATGCTTATATGTAGTATTTATGGGGAATAGAAAATAATTTATTTTATTATTTTAGTAGTTTATGCAGGTACAAATAACGTAGCCCCCTGACTTGTATATTTTCCACGGGCAGTGTTTTTCTTAGTATTGAGTATTTTAATGTTCGAAGGAACTGAATAAATAGCCTGGACATTATTTTATATTGGAGGTCATTAGACAGAGAAGTCATGCCACTTGGTATGCACTGTTGCCATGTAGATTCTCATATATGTTTATATTATTGAGTTGATACTCTAGTTAGTTCTTCATGCATATGCATCGAATCGCTATCTTAATTTCAAAAGTTATTGTATCGTACAGAATTGAATTTATGAAGGAGAATAATAAATAATTTTGAGAATTGTAGAATTATTATTTTTAAAAGAGGATAAGATAGGTTTTTCTTACTTTGGTTTCTGTTGAGATCAAATACAAGTGAGATTGAAAGTAAACGCAAACTATAAGGATAAAGAATCATAAACATTTTTCGTATTTTATTAAACTATTTAAAAAAAATATATAAGTGATAATAAATTATTCACAAGATTTTTGAATAATTTTTAAATATTTTGATTATATACGGTAATGCATATTTTAAAAGAATAAAACATCCAGAAGAAACAACATAAAATAGAATAAGTACTTGTATTTTGTGAATATTATTTTATGTTTAGAACACACATAAAACACATACATAGAGATTTTTATTAGAGTAATGCCAAGCAAGGTATATAAAGGTATATCAATTATATTATTTTATTTAAGTCCATTTATTTATTTAACGAACCAATATAAATATTTTTGAATAAAATCAGCACTATCATAGTAGAAGTTCTTTTAATTTATTACAAAATCTATGAACATATATTAAAAATAAATGTTACTTTAATAGTTTATAATTTCATATTTTTGCTGTTTGCTTACGGAAAACATATTTTTAATACGTCACTTAATGAATATTATATTCAACTATAATTGTATACATAATTAGTATTATTATTATTAATAATTGAAAGGTTGCTAGTCTTTCACATGCGCTACAGTTGTTTCTCAGACAGCCAATCATTGTAAATAAATGTGCAAAAGTTTATAAGTCGGAGTAAAGGCTTATTTACTTGTTGATTTTTTTTTAATTTTATTTTTTAATGAGGAAGTATGTAATTTATCTAAAATGTAACAGTAAATATTGTATATAGTTTTTTTTTTTAAAGTCTAATAAATTTTGTTAAACTTGTTTTTATAAAACTTTGAGTTGAATTGATTATTCACATTGCAAAATACATGATCATCAGATATTAAACCAAAACATAATATTTGCACAGTACGAGTATAATCATTTACTTAAGAAATTACAGTGCTTCATAATATAATTTATTTGAGAAATTTCATTTTACATTATTATTATTGTCATAATTAATTGTACAATATATTGCATAGAATTATAATGTTATTCCTTGCCATATATTCTCAGATTAACAGATTATACCACATATTCTATTTAAGATGCCACATGAAAACGAAAGATTATATTATGTTATTTATTGTTATTACTATTATTAATAGTTATCATAACCCGAACAGTAGATGAGATTGATAATTATCAATTGAAGATTATTATTATTATTATTATTTATTATTAGTTAGGTGTAGGGTGATACAAAATCCTTTATCATACTTGACTACTGAAGATTATAAGTTGATTAAAGTTATTTTAAAGAACCTGAGATTATTATAGTTATATTATTTTAATAAAGAGATTAGGATTTATTTAGTAGCATTATATTAAATTGATTATTATTTTAAAATCGTAAGAATGCTATGAATTTATTATTATTTGAAATAATAAGGGGGGATAGTATTCTTATGCCATTGAGATGGTATCCTGTGGGATATTAGCTCAATGTAATTCTTTCCCTGCTTGAACTTCACTTCATTGTCTCATGATTCATTAATATTTTATTTATTTAATTTTTTAGAAATCGAACTATTTATTATTTATTAATTAGTTAAAGCTAGTTTAATAGTAGATAGTATCATAGGATATCTTTGCTATTGATTATATGTATTTTAGCCGAGCATAATCATTTTATCTGAGCTAGTCTATTTTTCCTATTATTATATTTCCGTTAGTGAGGGTACAGTATATATGCGTATACTACACAGACGTATATATATAAGCGTGTGTATGTAAATTGAGTTATAAAACAGAAAAAATTGTTTACCTTTCATTTTTTACGTATTTTCTCACGATGAGTTATTAAAGATAAGTATAAATAGAAAGTTTCGTAGGATCTTACACCCGCGTACATGTATACAAATTGAGATATAAATAAAAGTTATCTTTATTGTATTTTTCACGATGAGTTATTAAGCTAATATTATTTCGATAAGTATGAAAAGAAGAAGGATTCGTAGCATCATACACACACGTACGTATATATATGCGTCTGTGTATATAAATTGAGATATAAGAAAAAATTGTTTACCTTTCATTTTTTTATGTATTTTTCACGATGAGTTATTAAGCTAATATTATTTCGATAAGTACGAAGAGAAGAAGGATTCGTAGCATTATATTATCTGATAGTGCCTTGCAGTTAATAAAAATTACCTTAACAAAGTGATAAATAGGATTGATGACATCCGAAATAAATGAGATGAAAATAAATGCTATATAAGTAAAGCAATAAAAATATTGTGAAGATTAACAAATGATTAATAGGAAAAATTTAAGAAGTTGTTTAATTGAAGATAGGTGTAGTAGCAAAAGATTTAAAATACGAATTGCAACACCTAGCGTTTTAAAATAGTTCAATAAAAGATTATTTTGCAAATTTTTGATGAAAAGTTGTTTTAAAAGATTTGTTTGGAGATAAATTTGACATTGCAAAATAATTACGCAGAAAGGGAAAGAAAAAAAACGAGGCATCAAAAATTTATATTAACAGTATAGAAAAACTAAAAAGTAATTATATATTGAAAACTTAGGAAAATGGAAAGAAATTGATATTTCAAGAATCTATAAAAACGGGAATCAACATTAAGTACGAAAACAAGTATGTATTTAAATATATGAGCAAAAACTGAAAAATGGTGTCGATTGCCACCTAATTTGTGAAAATTTGTCAATAATACAAATTTACATACATATATAATGAAAACAGTGGGTTATAATTAGTAAAAAATATTAAATTATTAAAACAATTCCAAAATAAAAAAAGAAATAAAGTAATGCTAATAATAGTTTCGATTCTAAAAACAAATGTATTAAGATGATTAATTGTTGATAACATATAGTTCACAGATGTTCTTTTTAGAAATAAAAAGCATTATTAAAAAAAAAAGAATCGTATACATAAGTGAATAGATTCATTTATATTGGAAAAACAACCGCGAGTCGCAAATGGTTATTTTTTTTATTTTAAAGAACGAATTATTGATATACTATAAATATAGGGGATTTAAACTCAGACTTTCAAGCACCCTTGACTATACATACTATCTCATACCACTGATACACATGACCACACACATGTAGAAAAGATAAATAATCACCAATATACGTATTTCGTGCTGAACCAGCAATCATCAGTTGGTCCAGATTATCATCTCCCACACATATATACTATAAGTGCTCAGATATATATTAAGATAGACAATCTTGATACTTTAATGGACTGGCTCCAATCTATTACACCCTCCAACTCTTCAACCATCCATCCAATTGAAAATCTGATGATGGAATGCTCGAAGGCCACCCTAAGGCCGAGATTCTTGTCACACCCATGTTGACCCAAGGTCAATCTAAACCCCACATGTACAGGACATAATCCATTAAATACACATGCAAGGATGGGTAGACATCTCTACAATGTAATAACTGAAACACAGGCTTAATATATACCATGTATCTATATATGTAATATAGGGTATATGAGCACAGACTTTCACATGACCCACCACTCTCCACTCTATCTAATAATACTGATACACTCAAGAACATACATGCTGAAAAGATAAATAATCACCAATATACGTATTTCGTGCTGAACCAGCACTCATCAGTTGATCTATAATCAGTGCAATATGATAATCTGGACCAACTGATGAGTGCTGGTTCAGCACGAAATACATATATTGGTGATTATTTATTTTTTCTACATGTGTGTGGTCATGTGTATCAATGGTATGAGATAGTGTGAATAGTTGAAGGGTGCTTGAAAGTCTGAGTTCAAATGCCCTATATTTACAATTAAGCTCCAGGTATATGAATAATGCATGTATTTCAAATTGATAGACTATAACGTCATTTTCCAAGTCAAAATTTTTTTAAAAAATTTGAAAAAAAATCATACGATCAAATTATAGTAAAATTATCAATTTTTAAAATATCACGACCCATTATAAAAAATAAATAAATTAAAGCTTCATTAATATTAAATATTATTTTATGATAAATAATGTCAAAATAATAGTTATATAAAATTCCAGAGTAAGTACAAACATGTAGCAAAAATTAATTTACATTATTTTCAAATTTTAATCCGATACCAATACATCTGGAAACTCCTTTTTTTATTTGAGCTATTATTGAACCTTTGCCAGTCTATATGATTCCAGAAAATGGAGCAAGCAATCTCTAAAATGACGATAGATGATAATTTCACAAGTGGAAACATTAAATCAAACAGAAGGAGAACTGAAAGTATAATATTATTAATTCATATGTACTATAAAAAATGTTTTCTTTACTGAACGAATCAATTTTGCGCCTTATAGTTTAGGTCAGAGTAGAATGATGGATGCAACATTGTTTTGGATTAAAGCGTAATTCTATCATTTCCAATGATCAAATTTCACAAGACTTCCTAAATGACCTCATTCAATGATTTTATTAATTTTTTAAAAATTAATTATGCAAATTTTAATGCAAAAACATATAGACATATAAAAAAGCCGATCATTCAAGCAATAATATATAATTATTAAAATTAAAAAGAGATTATTAAAATAACAATTTTTGTTTTTTATGAATAAAAAGACTTCTTAACAATAATAAATTTTAAGTAAATCAGCTATAAACGCTTACATGAAGAATTAATTATACTTGCTAAATTTCACTTCTCAGTATTAAAGTTTATAATGGTCGGATCAGAATTACAATGTTTGAAGTTGTATAAACTCTAGGTGTTTCATTTTTGTTTTAGATGAGATGTAGGTATTCAAAAACTCATTTTGAATTAAAGGGCCTTATGACATTAATGCTTAGCATATGTATCTACTGTAAACTACTGTCATAGTGTTCAAGTTTGAATCATAAATTAAAAATTTGTTTTCCCAAATCAGACAATCTTTATTTACATAGACAACATTAGTTGGGTATCCAGTAAATGTATGGTAAATGCACATATCTAGAACAGTCCTTTAAAACCTTTTTTTTTTATTTGTGCATCCCTTAGTAGTTCATTTGCATATCATGTAGTCATTATATTAGCAAAATATTTGTAGATAATATTATTGCTATTATTTCAAATATAAATATATTCTAACTGTAGATAAATAGAAGTTCAGTAATGATATTAAAAAGCAATAGACTGCAAATATTTACATTAAAAACTCAAAAAATGCTGTGAATTCAAGTAAATGCAACACTGTTACATTACAAATCCTTCATTAGATTAATTAATTAAAATATAGTTAAGATTTTACTTCATTAACGCTTAAATAAATTAATATATATACATATGTGCTCTGCGCACAGATAATGAAGCTATTAATAAATTGTCAATGAAATTATTAAAATTTTACCACCAAGCACTTTCGGGATAGTCTACAGTCCCATATTCATGGTGAGTTATTCTGTTAATAACTGTAAAATTATGCAAATTTTATGCAAACTTATGTGCAGATGTTACATGGACCATTTACGAGATAGGGAATAGCAGGCCCCTCTTCTGTTGATTGCCGATGGGTCAGCCGCAATGAAGTAAGCTTTTCTTACTTTATGTTTGATGTCATTTGTTTCAGAGCAAATGACACTGGCTGTGGTAGATAGAAAAGCATGTTCAGTGTTTCTCTCATGTTCAACAAAAATTGAATTACCTTCAAACTTTGTTTTGTTTTTATTGTAAAGGCATCGGTGTTGAACTACTCTGATGGCAATGTTAGTTTTGGTCTCTCCATAATATGCTGCCATACAATTTCTTTGGGGGCAGGTAATTTTGTACACAACTTGAGGGGTGAGTTCACGTTTGATCCTGTCTTTGGTATTATTTATCAGTCTATTGGTGTTGGGAGGTGAACAGAAAGTGATTTCAAAGTCACATGATAGTCGATTGATAAGGCTTTTAGCTGTAGAGTGAACATATGGGATTAAGATTCTTGGTTTGTTTTCTTTCTTGTGGTTTATTTTATAGAAAAATTTATTAACTTTTCTGTTAATGGATGAATAAGTGTGTCCTATTTTCCTTAAATCAGTTATATAATTGATGAGATTTTTTCTTTTATCTGCTTCATATTTGCACAAGTTATGGTTCCTAAACATGAATGAAGAGAGGGATGCAAGTTTGTGTGAGTGTGGCGCATAAGAATTAGGGTTTGTCAAGCCTCTTACTTCCAAAGGTTTGACTACCATTTGGTAGTCCAGCTTATCTATATTTTTTCTAACACATATGTCAAGATATTTGACCTGTTTGTCTTGGTTTTCCCAAGTAGTAGTAAAAGTAAGCTTGGTTTTATTCTGGAGGCTATTGTGAAGGTTAGTAATGATGTCTTCTGGGGCAGCAATAAATATGTCATCAATGTAGCACATGTATATCATATGTGGGGTTGACATGAAGAGTGCAGGTAGTATTAGCTTCTCGTAATGGTCAAGTACAACACTTGCCATTATACCACTCAGTAAGAGGCTTGACAAACCCTAATTCTTACATGCCGCACTCACCCAAACATGCAGCCCTCTCTTCATAACTTGTGAATATATGAGGCAGATAAAAGAAAAAATCTCATCAATTATATAACTGATTTAAGGAAAATAGGACACACTTATTCATCCATCAACATAAAAGTTAACAAATTTTTCTATAAAATAAACCACAAGAAAGAAAACAAACCAAGAATCTTAATTCCATATGTTCACTCTACAGCTAAAAGCCTTATCAATCAACTATCATGTGACTTTGAAGTCACTTTCCATTCACCTCCCAACACCAATAGACTGATAAATAATACCAAAGACAGGATCAAACCTGAACTCACCCCTCAAGTTGTGTACAAAATTACCTGCCCCCAAAGAAATTGTATGGCAACATATTATGGAGAGACCAAAACTAACATTGCCACCAGAGTAGCTCAACACCGATACCTTTACAATAAAACCAAAACAAAGTTTGAAGGTAATTCGATCTTTGTCAAACATGAGAGAAACACTGGACACACTTTTCTACCTACCACAACCAGTGTCGTTTGCTCTGAAACAAATGACACCAAATGTAAAGTTAGGGAAGCTTACTTCATTGCGGCTGATCCATCAGCAATCAACAGAAGAGAGGCCTGCTATTCCCTATCTCATAAATGGTCCATGTAACATCTGCACATAAGTTTGCATAAAATTTGCATAATTTTACAGTTATTAACAGAATAACTTGCCATGAATATGGGACTGTAGACTGTCCCGAAAGTGGTTGGTGGTAAAATTTTAATAATTTCATTGATAATTTATTAATAGCTTCATTATCTGTGTGCAGAGCATATATATATATATATATATATATATATATATATATATATATATATATATATATATATTAATTTAATTAACATATGTAACTTTTTAACTATTATTCAATTTTTTTCCCATGGACCTCCAAACTGTCATTATTTGTACTCTTACAGAATATAAACATTACAAGCATAAAGCTAAACTAGTCAATATAAAATCAAAACTACCCCAAATCTAAAATTAAACCAGACCAGCATAAAAATAATATTAAAACACAACCTAAGGTTTCACTGCTACAAGCAGACTTCTCAAGTGTAAAGATTTGGGGTAGTTTTGATCTTACAGAATATGTACGCTAGGCTGAGAATCACTAAATTCAATTGGTCAATATGAGTTTCAATCCATTCACTGTCACAAAAATATAACTGTCAATATCACATGGCTTCTACCAATGATGGAAACGTTATTTTTCTATGACTTTTAAACTCTGTGTTTACTTTTATCTTTTTTATTTTAAATAACATATCAAATGAATGCTTAATCTTATATATGTAGAAAAAAATATATGTTCTTCATACATTATTTACTTTTTTTTTCATGGTAATGTTTATAAATTTAGATTCTTTAAAATATTTCAAATACACCTTCAACACAGATAAATTTATTAATTTATTGCACTCTTATCAAAAATTTATGACATTTAAATAATGTTCTAATTTATTCTATTATTAATATTGTCAGCATGTTTACATTAGAATATGACTCCATTCAAATTTGGATTCCACATCCCTGAAGTTCTACAATTTATGATATCATTACAGTTGAGTTTCATTAAACTTTTACCTATGTAACATAAACTTATTCTATTGCAAATATATTAATATTTGTATATAGTTTGTTATCAATAAAAAATTTCAATAAAAAGACAAAAATAAGTTACTTTTTAGAACGATTATAGATATATACTAATGAAAGTTGCATTTAATAGAAGATAATTTTTCAGATTTCATTTGCAGAAATCTAGAAATTACAATATAAGACTGATTTTCTCAGTCTATGGAAAAACTAAGCTATCTATAATATGTAAAAAAAAAATATTTTTTTTTTAGATTTTGAAAAAAAAAACTGTTATGAAAAGCTTAACCTGCAGAAGAGTTTTTCATGTTACTTTCTACCATATAACAATGAAATAATGGAAGACAATAGGATTCTCATTAATATAATAAAAATAAAACTGTCTTGGTTGAGTTTAAATCATAGTTCTGACAATTACTCTATGCACTTTGAAGCCAAGCTTTTATAAATGTAATTTCTTAATATAAAAATATGAACTAAATTTTAATATGTTAATACTAAGAAATATAATGAATAAAATAATATAAGTTAAAATACCAAAGTAATAAATGAAACTGGGGTGAGGATATATTTAATCTTCATTTTCACTGTTTATTCAATAGTTATTTATGGCTTCCTTAAAACAATAAATTCTAGAATTTCTATTTAGAGTTATATTGTAAGTTTTAAAAACTATTCACAAATTTGAAATTCTTAGCTTACAACAAATTTTGCTTAAATATATGTTAAAAGTATATATATATAGTAATATTTCTAGGAGCTTCTGTGTAGTAAAAATGTAATAGCTAAATAGTTGACTCTCAAATCAAAAGAATGTGCATGGTGAAATTTAAATTCGTTATTTTTTTCTTTTGTTATTTCCTCCTCATACTCAAATTCTATTGGTTGACAAGTTTTAAAAAGATATTTTATCCTCCAACAGCTTCTTCCAAATATTGTTAATTTTATTCAATATTTGGAAAAACTCTTCTGTATTGATTATTTACAAATGATTGACAGCAAATTATACTTGTTATACAATTTAAATTGTAATTTACCGATGCATAAATTACAACAGGAAATAATATAAAATATACACACACATGGGTATGTTTAGTAGTGCAAACTATTCCAATCATTATATTACAAAGAGAGATGCATATTAAAGTCCGTAGAAAAATTTTGTGATGAAAACCAAAAACTCCAACAAATCCAAATCACTTTTTGAAATGTCAAGGGTTTGATGTTTTATTTTTTCAAATGATCATTTAAAAATATTTTTATATTGTTTTTTATTCCTACATTATATTTTCTTAATTTGAAAATTTATATATATAAGTCTGGAAAAAAATATAATAACTCCAAGCAATGGTGGAATCATTGTAGATAAGGTAAAGAATGCAGGTGTACCCTAGCATTCAGTCAATTTGGACATTTCCTGACAGTAACACTTTACAGGAATGGAAAATTTGCAGTCTATTATTAGTGAGTATATATCAAGCAAAGCTGAGATGCATACTTATTATTTAATGAATATCAGTTTTTACATGATTTCTTATAATTTAAAGTAAGTAAAATACTTATATAGAATTATAGAAAAATTATGTATATAGAAGCTTTATAATATGATTAAACTTTGATGGACAATTGAAAACAAATTCCATTTTATGTGCCTCAGATTTTCCATCTGTAGTAATAGTATTTTCTTTCATTCAATAATTTAGAAGCTGTATAAAACGTATAATATTTGGTTGACAATCAAATCATTGGTGCAATCAAGTAACAACAATATTATAAATCACTCTTTTGCTTCTAACAAACTGTCTATAGTATTTTTTGATTCTCTAAAACCATGTTGAGTTTAGGACTAGAAACAATCTATTTAATAAAAATCCTTGAAAGCTGTATTTTTGTAATGGATAATAATAATAATAATATATGATAATTATTGCAATTTTTATAATCCATTTAAAAAAAATTGAAAGAAATAAAAACTTTTTTAAAATCAGGTGGCAAAACTTCATGATATTTCTAACCTGGAAGTTTAGTCACCTTGGGAACAAGTGCAAATAAACCATATTTAGGCTTGCAATCAAAATATTTTTTACTTACTACAGATCCATAACTTTTTCCCAACATTTCATCTAGTTTTAGTTCATTTTCCAAATGCAAATTCAATAAGTCCAACATATCTTAAAACTTCTGTTTTTGTACTAATAATGAAGATTCAATCACCAATTAATGATATTTTTGAAGCTAACTTATCATCACCATATTTTAACACTTCTTTAAATATTTCCTTAGGAATTACACCCTTTCCATTTTTAAGATGATAAAAAGGCTATTTTGACTTGAAAAAATTCATATTCTAGATATTATAATTTCTTTCTCCTAGATATCTTTATCCACTTCTAAATGAGTACATAAAATGATGCTATCATTAAAATTCATCACAATTCAAATATTAATCAAAATATTTGTTTAATTTATTCAAAATATTATTGTTTGTCATCATATAAAAGAGCATCATTGTTGGATTTATTAGGATTGTAATACTCTTTCTCTTACCCATATGCTCTTTTCAGTTTATCAAAAGAAGATCTAAATGACTGATCAATGAATACTCTATATCTCTTTTGAAGTTTTAATCCATCAATCATTTTCAAACTCATTTTGTCAGTTGTTAAAATTTTTTCTTTAAGTATCTTTATATCTATTATGGATCTCCAGATTTAATTTATTCCACTAAACAAAAAAAATATCATGCTTCCTGTTAATTCAATCAATAACAATAAGACTCAGAATACCAATCCTAATTCTTCTTACAAGTAAAAAAAAAGGCTCTAAATTTAATTATATTTGTAAGACACTCACAGAATTCTACACTTCAGTAACATAACAGAGTACAAGTTAGTAATTTTAGAATTTAATGTCTGTTGAAATTTAGCACATGTACTTCTTAACAACAAACATCAATTTTTGCAGATATTGTGAAAATAAGACTTACTTTTAAAGCAAATTATGATTTTAATCTTAAAGCATATTAATCTATTATTTATTGACTTCAAAGTATTTATGAACTATTGAATTCTCTTGGATTCTGACTTCTAACTATAATGAAATCTACTAAATACCATTGTTTTGAAGATCATAAACAAAATGTTTATGATAGACAATTTATATTTTGGACAATTATTCAATAATAAAAGACCATTTGAGTTTGAAATACCAATACTGTTATTTTAAACAATTTTTGGTCCAAATCTAGTTGTAGCAATAGGTCCATTGCACTTTCCAAAGAAGAAAAATGTTGATCTTTTAATGTTATTGCTATAATAATGGATTCAATAAACAATTTTTTCTCTGAAATCTCTAAATCTAATATTAGAGCATATGCACTAATAAAATGAGACTAGGTAATATTATATAAGCCAAGATTTAACATCATTTACCTTCAATTAATACCATAATTTCAAAAATAGAAGACGTTAAATTAGATATTACTACAAATACAGTACATATATTTTACTTTTATTTGTTGACCTGCCATTGCAAAAACAACTTGTAGTCTCTACCTTTTCTATTAAACTTAAAGATGAATTTCTCTAAGGGCAGATATATAAATTTTAAATCTCATTGTGTTAGCCACAAGTGTTATTTTACATAGAAGACTTGTAGAATTTGTATAAAGTAAATTTTACACAATCTATATTATTAGAAATAGTTTTATAATGTTTATCTTTAATAATGTTTTGCCTTTACTATTGATAATATTTTTATTTTTATCACTTTAATGAA
Source organism: Epiperipatus broadwayi (assembly GCA_028023455.1). Classification (NCBI taxonomy): domain Eukaryota; kingdom Metazoa; phylum Onychophora; class Udeonychophora; order Euonychophora; family Peripatidae; genus Epiperipatus; species Epiperipatus broadwayi. The sequence goes on along the minus strand of JAQFVV010000070.1, from coordinate 1,648,433 downwards.
TAAACACCAGGTATAACAAACTAGTCAAAGTTTCTGAGGTAGGAGATTTTTAGACTACAATATTTAGGTTCATTTTACTTCTGTTGCAGGCAGTGGTTTCCTAAATAGAGCTGTTTAAACAACACTTTTTGCCCAGCTGAAACTCCAGTCTCAAGCTTATTTGTGATGGGACTAATTTTAACAAAGATCACAACTCAGAACTACTAGCTTGCTAAATCTTGTTCCTTTATTGTTTTGTTAATTCTCAAGGATTTAAATTTAAGCCAATAAAAAAACTATTGAAATCAGAATTCCACATAATGTTAACAAAGATATATTATTTCATTGTTATTTTCAATACAGTAAATGACATGCATACAGACTAATATTCATCAAGTTCTGCAATAACTTAAATTATTGAAAGAGGAAAAATAGAAGATATAAAAATCTATTTCTATTGGAAATCATATGTAGTCTTTGATGAACCAAGATTTTCATAGTCAGCACTGTTTAGTTGTTTCTCATAACTAACCATTACATCTAAAGTTATTCTATTATCCATGAAGTGTGGAACCCATGTCTCTCTTAAATGTAGCATCTGATAATAAATGGCAAAGATAAATAATGGCATAAATATATGTCTAATAATTGTCTTGATATAACACTGCCATGCACTACAGCAAAAAAATATTCTCAAGAATTGATTAAATAGAGTGCTTCCAGTCACTGATGAGTCTTTCAAAGGCTCACATAGTTTTATAATAATGAGTTTACATTAACAGATAAATTTTAAAAAAATGTCTTACATTATTTTGATTGATTTATATTTGACTCAATTAATAGGTTTGTGAAATTTTTCTTACTTGTCATGGAATCTGATCTTAATTCATTTTAAATTCATAATAAAAGATGGACAATTTATATACAAGCAAATATGTAATATAGAGAGCATACTAATATCTCAAACAAGCTATTAATTCATAAGTGTGGTAACAAAAAATATTTAAAATCTCTATCCAGAATGTTTTACCCACAATAAGCATTTAAAAAATAAGAATTCAATACATTATAATCACAAATATTAATAAATTTTACACATGAATGTATCTTTCGTAAAACATTCCCAAAATTTTTTTAATATAAACCATCATTATCATTACTCAAAAGTTTTTCCATCTGTCTAATATGGTCTTTATTTCAAACTTTACTCATAGAGTAATAACAATACATCTATATGCCTATATCCAGACCATTAGTAAAACTTATACACTATTCAGGATCAAAGCAGGATTGAAAAATCAATATGGAAATCATTTACAGATTTTAAAAAAGATAGCAACAAATATTATTCAAGATAAATAATACACTTATATAACCCTAATATAATACTTTGGGTGAGGAAATAAATATTCTCAACACTTATAATATATGTTAAGTTTAAAATTATAGAAGAGTTAATAATGAATTATAACATAAATATGCCTTTATATATTTGCAATATACTAAAATACACTTTAACATTGAAATTTTATGACAAAGTGGATAATGAAAATACAAACAATAAAATATAAATGGGTGCTCAGTAACTTACATGTAGGCAGTGCTAATAAATAAACAAGCCACATTTTCACTCATGGAAGGGCTAAATGCATATAATAAGCAATATAATATCTACCTACAATTACCTAAAGGAATACCACTAATAGTATTAGATATAAAACTCCATCATCATCATCATCATCATCATCAACATCATCATCATCATAATAATAATAAAATAATTATATCTTTCACAAGCATACACAGAAGGTATACAATGCATCTATTCAGTTTAATGCTATTTGTACACTGATAAAACTACCACTGCATCATAATGAAGAACATTCAATTTATAAGCTATCTAAAATCCTCTGTCACACACTGATATTCATAATACTTTTGTCTATAAATAATTATCAAATATATAAAAATGCTGTTATACCTTGAGTATAATACTTTATTTAAGTTTAAACAATAATCCAGAGAACTCCAGAATAATAATAAAAATTAACTCATAGAATAAACCTTCTACCTTCTTGGATTCCACCATTATAAATATATTTATAATATAAATACTAATTATAATATAATACATAAATTATAGCTGCAAATAATTTTAAATATACCGAAAATATCATCAATCATTATCAATCCACTGCAGGATGAAGCTCTCTCCAAGTTTAATCCATCTTCTTCAATCTTTAACTTCTCTTCTCCATGTCACCCCTACACACTTTCTTATTTCATCCATCCATCTCAAGTGGTCTCTTTCTGGGTCTTTTACAATACCCATCTTCAGATTAGAGATTAAAAGTTCTTTTTCTTTTATAAGAAAAATTACCTCTTTTCATTCAAGACCTTTTTGTTCTCTTCTTGAAATAATATGGCAGTGTATGATCTTTCATTAAGACAGAGAAAACACATATAGGAAATTTTATATTAGAGATTTTTTAAAAAACATATTGACAATTAAATTTAATAAACTCAAAGATGACAAGATTGAAGTAGATATTTTGAATAATATGATTCCTTTATAACATATATTTAATTGTAATATGAATTGGAGTAGAAATGAGCAGAAAGAGAATATTAATTAATAAAAGTTATTTATAACGATTCACATTATATATTTATATATTCTAATAATATTTAGTATGACATCAGCTTAAGTCATTTTCTCTTTTTTTAATATAAAGCAATGTTTTAAAATGAATAAGCAATGTAAAACAATATTCCAAATTAATAGACAGATGAATCTGGAAGAGATAATTATATTTCAACTGTCATAAAAATATATAGTCTTTTATTAAATAGGATGATTCTTATGACTTCTCTCTCATTATACTTATATAATATGATTTCTAGTCACTATAATTCCTTCTATTATTAATAAATTTATTGCTTTTATAATAATTCATCCTTATTATATTTTTAATTTGATACAAATGATAACTTTAAAAGTATCTTTAAAACAAATTAAGAGATAATAAATACTGCATTAGTAGTTAATACTAGTATTAATAATGAATTAGAGGATTATTTAAATTGTCAAAAATAATTGTTACAGCTAAAGTTTGAATTTAGCTAATGCTTAATACAAGAACAAAACAATTTTTTCCATGTGAATTATTTTTCTGCTGAATTCTAGTAAAATTTTATTTTTTGAATAGTATTGTAAGGTTATATGAATTGCTATTTTTACATGCATATATATATATTGTGATCTTTTATTTGGTCCACTGTATTAAATAGTCCAAAGTTTTAAATTTAAAAGATAGCTAGCACTAATAGTTTAATAAATAACTTTAAATAGAGACTTTAAAAGAGATTATAAATATACATTTTTTTTTATTCGTGGTCGTTTTATTTTATATATCTGTATATAAATTTTAATAATAATAATATATTTTAAAATAATTATAATGCTTAAAAAAAATCATTGATTTTAAATATTTTGTTAAAATAAGTCTATGAAGCTGAGTGAATAAATAAATTTTAAGTTTCAATTGAAACGTTGTTTAGATTTAATCAGTTTTAAAAATAGTTGTTACTTTTTTTTTTTTTAAATTAAATTTTGACATGACAAGTTAAATATATATATAAAAAAAAAACTATGCAACAACATTCAAGTTATCGACCAATCAAAAATAAGGAGAACATTTACACGTAGTGTTGGAGGGAATTTTGATTGATTTAGCAGACGATGGGGAAAAAAGGAATAATTAAATTAAATAGTGGTATAAAAATATTGGTAAAATTCATAACATTATAAAAATATTTTGTTTTATATAATCATAAGTTAATTTATCTTAATGGAATCAAAATAATATGCTTAATAGACGTAACAAAATAATGGAGTAATCTAAGCTAATTTCTTTGTCAAAGTCACAAGTCACAATTCAACAAGATAGCTTTTCCAATCACTCACTTTATAAACTAATTCTCTTTAACATCAAAGAATGTCTTTAGAAGATTGATGGTCTCAGATTAAAAATTTTTTATCATCAAACATTTTTTAACTCTTCTGTTCAATTCACTTTTTTCACAAAAGAAAACATCTGCATTGTCAAATAATATTTTATGACCAGTACTCAGTTCATGAATATACAAAGCTGAGTTAGGATATACTATTATGAACTTTAACTTTTTCATTAAGACTTAAATTACTTTGACATATATAAATTTTAAGACAACTACAAGGAATCCTATAAACTATCCCATTTGCCATCAATTGGCTGCTTTAAACTATTTAATAATGAATTTAAATTTGGGCTTTTTTTGAGGCTACTTTTATACCACCCAATAAAAATCTATTATTATAAACCAATTTAAAAATTGGTGACTTATATAGTAAAAAATAAACTCTTTACTCTCACTAACAATTAAATCCTTATTATTAACACATTTATAGAGAATTAATAAATTCATTATTATATCCTAACTCAATATAGTTAAAAGCAAATTGATTCCTCTGAATATACCTATTATTTTCAAAGTTAATAAGCTTTATACTTTTATAACAAAAATTTAAATAAATAAAGTTTCTTATGAGTATAAGATTGAAACAGGCAAAACTCTCCATACTGTAGTGCCACTCAGTGCAAGCCAGAGTAATCAATTGATGCCAAAAGTCTTGTACATAAAATCGCTATCTAGTGCCTACTCATCTGATATCCCCAGACTAGTTTCTGGCTTGTGGCCTTTGTCAGTGAGGAGCCTTGGATCTGAGAGCACTGCACCTAGATCTTAGGTTCTAATGCAACCATGAGAATGAAATTGAAAACACAATAATATTTTCAATGTAAACTCATTAGCTTATATAGTCATATAGTTCTGAATTCAGTTCAGTATCCATACATTTTGGTGTTTTTGGTTTTTTTAATAACCATAGCCACCATTATCCTATTAGGCAGGATTGGTATTAAACCACCAAACATCACATGATCACCATTTCTTATGTGTGCTCATAACTGTTATTAAAACAGGTAAAACTCTCCATACAAGCTTTTTGGTATACATTGATTACTCTGGTTTGCATTGAGTGTCACTAATGTATGGAGAGTTTTGCCTGTTTTAATAACAGTTATGAGCAAGCATAAGAAATAGTGATCATGCGATGAGTATGAGATTGATAACTATCTGGCCTTACCATAATTTTTTTCATAATTCTATAAAGAGTTGCTTTATTTTTGATATGCAATTCTATTAATAGCTTTCATTCACTTCCTAAAAATGAAATATGTAATTCAACAAATTTACATACTAACTATAAGTTATCAAATAGTGCTTTTCTCTTAATTAATCTTAGCTAATAGGTTTGAGCACTATGAATATGACCTAGGTTTTTTTTCATATGTCAAATGCATTGACTGGGAAGTGAACCTGAGCCTGCTGCTTAGAAGGCAGCTATGATAACTTCTAGGCCACCTATGTTTGTCTATGACCTTCTAGGTTGAAAGCATTGCTCAGCTAGTTATTGTTTAACTGAAACAAATCTAATCTTTTCCTTAGAAGCAAATGAATGCTATTAATAGCATAATTTTTTAGCTGTAATGAAATGATTACAATATAAAAACATTATTAACTTTATCAACATGTAAATCTAAAAATTTTATCTTAACCAATCAAAAACACTTCTTCCTTGATAGTAAATTTAATATTGGAATCAAAAGCATTCAATATATAAAAAAAATATTCAATTTATCTTTCTGTATAACAAAAAATCATCAACATATCTAACAAATAATTTAAAAGATTCAGAAAAATTATTAATAACCCTACTCTCTAAAAAATCAATATAGACGGAATATATTAAAGGAACACTAAACATCACATGATCACCATTTCTTATGCTTGCACCTAACTGTTATTAAAACAGACAAAACTCTTCATACAGTAGTGACACTCAGTGCCAGATAGAAAAATCAATAGGCCACAAGCCAGAAACTAGTTTGGGGATATTGGATGAGTAGGCGCTAGATCAGGATTTTATGCACAAGCCTTCTGGCATCCATTGATTACTCTGGCTGACACTGAGTGGCATTACTGTATAGAGAGTTTTTCCTGTTTTAATAGCATATTAAAGGAGAAATAACATAACCAATAACTCATCCCTCTTTAAATTTATTAAAGACATCATTACACACAAAATATTAAAACAGGCAAAACTCTCTATACGTATTGCCACTCAATGCAAACCAGAGTAATCAATGGATGCCACTCTGACTTTTACTGAGTGGCAATATGTATAGAGAGTTTTGCCTGTTTTAATAACACTTGCGAGCAAGCATAAGAAATGGTGATCATGTGATGTCTGTTGGCTTTACACACAAAATACATAGAACCCTTTAATAATAATAAAAAATCATGAATAACTTTAATCCTCTCCATAGAAAAAATATTTATATTTTTTAAAATATTAAGAACAACTTAATGCTTTTTTTCTTATCAACTGATTGATACATGTTTACAATATCTAAACTGCCAAAAAACACAATCATTTTTTAAAAAACAAATCCATTAATTTTATATATTTGTGTGTGTATAAAAATAAAGATTTTCAGACTGAAAAGTTTAGTATTGTTTTTGGCGTTATATAAATGTAATTTAGCACATTTTCTAAGTTTTTTTCAATTAAAATTATATCTAACAGTCATTTAGAATTTAATATCTACTTTTCGATTTTATATTTCAAATATTGGAAAAATTAAAAGATTTCAATTGAAGTACCATTTAAAACAAAATTTCATATCTACTTATCATCAACTTCTAATATTTATCTTCCATTTTTATTTTTTTAAATAGAACTAGCAAAATTGTTTTAATTAAAATCTAGAAATAAGGGCTTATGTCGAATGCAAATGATTAAAATTATTGAAAATATTTTAATAAGTTAAAACCGATGGCAATATTTTTATATAAAATAATCTGTATAATTATATATATACATTTTATAAAATAAACAGAATATGTAAATATTGTAAAAAATCCGTGGTCAATTCTATTAGAAAAGTTAAGGAAATGCCAACTGTTATCGAAAGCTAATACTTCTTTTAAGAGTGATGAATTGTCTTATAAAATAACGAGGAAGACGTAGAAGATTTTAAAAGTGAATATTATTAAGAGAGTAAATGGTAATGACAACGACACACATTATGATAAATTTCTTTCTTTCATCGTTGGTCAGGCAAAAAAAAATTCCAACTCAGAATGAAAGATATAATTATGAAAATATATAAAAATTAGCAATACTTAAAACGAGTAAACCCACTTAAAAAGGATAAAAATATTACAATTACATATATATGCACACATATGATATAGTAGTTAACACATTTACCTACCATATCTATGATTTAGGATTGAATATTTTTTCAGATGGTCGAAACTATTAAGCAAGCTTATGCATCAAATTTAGATAATTGTCAAATTATTAGACAACAAGTAGATAATTATTTAGCTCAGAGCAACAAGGATAAAAACTACAAAACATTTAACAAGTGATAGTTCAAACAGGAAATAAATTCTTGTCTTTCACTCACTTTCTTTAAAGGCCACCTACAGCGAGCTATTTGTTATGGTTTTATCCTTTGTTTTAATATCCGTTTACTCAGTAACTTATATCTACTTACTTTCTTTTCTGTATTTTCGTCCATTTATTTATTACCTATTCATTAATCGATGTCACTATCTATCTATCTATCTATCTATCTATCTATCTATCTATCTATCTATCTATCTATCTATCTATCTATCTATCTATCTATCTATCTATCTATCTATCTATCTATCTATCTATCTATCTATCTATCTATCTATCTATCTATCTATCTATCTATCTAATTGTCTACCTATATTTCTACATATATATATATATATATATAATTAATATACACTCACTTATGTCTATTTTATTATCTTAATGTCAATTATATGTTTACATAAATATTTATTAATTGATTTATTTGTTTATCTGTGATATATCTATTTTCTTATCTCTTTTTCTTTCTTTCTTTCTCTCTCTATATATAACACAATAGCATAATAAATGTCCAATAATAAAAATATAGTAATAAAATGAAATTATATTCCAAATAACAGTTAAACTTTAATCAATATTAGTACTTTCAATTATATTCACAATCATTTTCAACCAAACTGATTTAACTTCAAAACTTCAAAATGGAGTATGACAGCATGTACCATAATTTACTATTCTTAATGTTCACATAGTGAATTATGGAGCATGTAAATCAACATGTGATTTCTGGTTGATGCTATTTTAAGTCAATTTGGTTGAAAATGATTATGAATATAAAACTACTAAACATCACATGATCACCATTATGAATATAATTGAAAGTATTACTATTGATTAAAGTTTAGATTGGAATTCATTTTATTTACCATTATTTGCAACATAATTACATTATATATATATATATATATAATATGTAGATGTTCCACTAGCTTATGAAATAAGGATACATGAGATATTAACAGCAGTATCACAAAAAATATAACTTTTAGAATCAGTTATACTACTGAATTGGATCAAGTTTTAGAATTTTAGTTTAAATATATTTGTCACATGATAAACTAATTTTTAAAATTGATTATGAAATTTTAACATCATGGAATTTTGTTCAGGCTCCATTTGCAAGCAAGAAATTAAATACATGACACAAACAAAATTATTTAATCTACCTATTATATATCAAAGATTGTTTGTTTGTTTCATAATAATAAGTCAACAAATATTGCATCAATCTTGCATGATTTTATTTTCTTTTTTGTGGAGAATTACAGAGGCTATGAATTTTGGCTTTATGGTACTTAATTGTGTTAAAACTAAGATAATTTGCAATATAGAAATGCTAAGACATGATAATCATTTTCAAATGACCTTAAAAATGCAAAAAAAAAGGCAGCAATGACTAGAAGAGTACAGACATTGATTTTTTGGAAATGAGTGCAAAGGATGTTGTTATCTGTATATTGAAATATATGTACTATCGCAATGGAGACAATTACAGTCTTTATTGGATGGAAGTAAATTTTGAGTTTGTAAATACATTTCAAATTAATTAAATTTCATTTGCATGATATATTTAATTTCTTAAGTGAAAAATAAACAAAATATCATAATGTTTAAATTTCATAGCCATTTTAAAAACAAGTTTATCACACGAGAAAGATATTTAAATTAAAACTTGATCAAAGTCAATAGTAATAATTGTAAAAAGTTATAGTTTTTAAATACTGCTTCATATAATTTTGTGTTATTTCATGTAAACATTGCATAAATATGTAAACCACAAGAATAGCCCTATATATAGCATTATATTTTATGCTACTAATGTGAGTAAAGTCAAGGGTCATCAAGATTGGGGTAATATTTGTTGAGTTATAAAAGAATAAACAAACAAATTTCATGTTTATATAATAGTAAGAATATTTTCTCAAAATATGAAAATGAAGACTGGTTATGATGAGTTAGAAGAAGTTAACAGTTACAAATACCTTGGTCAGATTATTAATACAGATGGAAATATAATGGATGAAAATAATCATAGAATTAAACTTGGTGAGATGCTTTTGATAGAAATAACTTGATACTAAAAGGAAATATGCCTATGTGTTTGAAAAGGAAGGTTTTTAATAAATGTGTTTTGTCAGTTCTTACTTATGGATCTGAGACTTGGACATGTAATAGAAGAGCAATACTGAGACTTCAGATCACTCAAATAAGTATGGAGAGATGCATGTTGGGAGTAACAAGAAAGATTGAAAATTCAATGTGTGGGTAAGAGAACAAATAGGTGTTACTGACCGCATTAAAAAAATTAAAAGACTGAAGTGAAGTTGGGCTGGACAAATTGTTAGAAGAGATGATAATAGATGGACAATTGAAATTTTAAACTGGATTCCAAGAGATTGTAAAAGACCCAGAAAGACACCACTTGTGAGATGGATGGATGAAATAAGAAAGTGTGCAGGGGTGATGTGAAGAAGAGAGGCTAAAAATAGAAAAAGATGGATCGAACTTGGAGAGACCTTCATCCTGCAGTGGATTGATAATGGTTGATGATGATGATAATATATATATATATATATTGTAACCGGACCGCCATACAACCCTTTTATTACATCAGTTGTAACAATTTTCTGATGAGCATGCTGCAGGAAGGAACTATCAATTGATATTCTTAATGCAGATGTTAATGCCCCCCTACAACAATATTTCCTGCTCATCAGAGGATGTAGTACATAGAGACTGGAAACATCTAAATATTTCTATGTTTGGTTTCCCAAAGAGCGCCATTAGAGTTCCATCTCACTACAACCTGACTGGCCTAGGTCAAGTTATGTCAGACGTAGCTCAGAGAACATGAGATTCTCATGAACCAGTGCTATAATTGGTGAGTGATGCGATAAATAAACAAAACTGGACAACTGGATAACCAATTTAATTTTAGTAACAAAAAAAAATTTATTAAATAACAATTAATTTGCAATTTCAACAATAGTTCATTAATTCCTCTATGAGAAGAAGCTTGTGAATATTCTAATTCAACAATAGTTCATTAATTCCTTTATGAGAAGAAGCTTGGAAATATTCTAATTCAATAATAGTTCATTTTGAATTTATTTATAGGAAGAAGCTTGTGAATATTCTAATTCAACAATAGTTCATTAATTCCTTTATGAGAAGAAGCTTGGAAACATCCTACTTCAACAATAGTTCATTTTTGTATTCCTTTATGAGAAGAAGCTTGGAAATATTCCAATTCATTAATAGTTCATTTTGAATTTATTTATAGGAAGAAGCTTGTGAATATTTTAATTCAACAATAGTTTGTTTTTGTATTCCTTTATGAGAAGAAGCTTAGAAGCAGTCAAGCACTTATGGTTTATACAATAATTCATTTTGAATTCATTTAAAGTAAGAACCTTAGAAGCAGTCAAGCATTTATGGTTTATACAGCATTTCATTATTTTAGTAGTCAAGCATTTATGGTTTATACAATAATTCATTTGTTCATTTAAAAGAAGAACCTTAGAAGCAGTCAAGCATTTATGGTTTATACAATAATTCATTTTGAAGCAGTCAAGCACTTATGGTTTATACAATAATTCATTTTGAATTCATTTAAGGTAAGAACCTTAGAAGCAGTCAAGCATTTATGGTTTATACAGCATTTCATCATTTTATGAATTATTACTGATTGGTAGATATTTGAACTCAACAATTCTTGGTTTGTAGAGCATTTATCATTTGATAATTGAGGCATTTATAATTTAGCCAAATATAGAAGTATGTTCTTACACATAAACTCTGTTACATTATAAGAAGTTTAGAAGCAGTCAAGTATTTATGATTTATACAGCATTTCATCATTTTATTAATTATTACTGATTGGTAGACATTTGAACTCAGCAATTCTTGGTTTGTAGAGCATTTATCATTTGATAATTGAGGCATTTATAATTTAGCCAAATATAGAAGTATATTCTTATGTATAAACTCTGTTACATTACCCAGATAGAAGTAATATGCAATTAAAGCTTTTCTAATTCATATAGTAAATACGTTCAAATATTTTTATAAATAAATTTGCGGGTAGCTATTTCATAACTTCACTTTATAACGTATGATAAAGACGTTTTAACATTTTATAAAACAAATTCTATGTAATTATTTCATAATGTCACTTTATAACGTATGATAAAGACGTTTTAATATTTTATAAAACACATTCTATGTAATTATTTCATAATGTCACTTTATAACGTATGATAAAGATGTTTTCATATTTTACAAAAAACAAATTCTATGTAATTATTTCATAACTTCATTTTATAACGTATGATAAACGTGTTCTAATATTTTACAAAACAAATTCTATGTAATTATTTCATAACTTCACTTTATAACGTAAGATAAAGATGTTTTAATATTCTTATAACATAATTACCTTCCAGTTTTACAATCCAGTTTATTCATAAAGAAGGCGGGTTATTTCATTTATGGAGAGTCATGGCATAGCGTGGAGAGAACGAAGCCGCTAAATTACCCCATTATTATCATAATTCCTCTAGCAAAGGTTTCTTTTTCCATTTTAACGTTCCGTTAAAATTATATTTTAACATGTCAAAAGAATTAAGTAATACACTTTTTTTAAAACAAAAAATTTAATATGTTCTGCCTCTCTGTGTAAGACGAGAGAGAAAAAAAAGTTCTTTTCTTCCGACAACGTGTCTAATTTGAATACTGCCTCAGTTTAACTCAAGTATCTTTTCTTTTTTTCTTTTTAATGATTGGATAATTAATTTCTTTTCTTTTTTTTATTGAGACAGATAAAAAAAAAATAAGATAACTTAACATTTTATTTAAATCCATCAATCACAAAATTAAAAATATGATTTTTTTTTTAACAAATTACAGCTTTATTGCGTTCCCAATTAGATTGAATTACGCTAGACGTTTTTAAATGGGGGGGGGTCTTTTGAATATCTATATGAGTAACAGCATAACTGTTTCAATATATATATATATAAGGAGTATTTTGCCAATGTATATCAGAAAAAATAATATTTTCTTTATTTAGTAACATTTTTGAAATAATAAATATATAAACTAATGATAAAAATATCTTTTACAGCTATAATTTAAAGAAAATTATAATAAGAAAAAAAATTATTAGATGTTTGATACTATACAATCAGCATTTATTTATTTATTAGAAATTATATTTATTATTAATTTAAAATGTAATCATTCATAGATAAGGCAATGAAATGTTTCATTTAAAAATACTATTCATGAAATAATACTAACAAAACAGAATGAGCACACACGAACACTCAATATAAAATACAACCTATGCCAGATAAAATATAAATATGATAGCAATTTTTTTAATGTTTTATTTATGTCAAGAATAATGCATTCTTATGCATGAGCTCTCATGAGTCTTTTTTGCTACTTATATTTTTAACATTATAATTAAACTTGAAATATATTTTGCAAGAATACATTATGATTGAAGATTTTCCAACAATTGGAAATAAGTTATTTGATCATTTGTGTTCACAACCTTCAATGTATCATAAAAACATAATCACATACATGAAAATATGGTATATGATTTTCATGTTAAGGTACAAATTTTGAGTAATAGATTTGAAAAATTTTTGAGTACAGTATTTATTTTTTAAATAAAGCATAATTTTTGATTAAACAAATATATTTACACTTTTTTTATATAGATAAAGCATAAGATTAACTTTTTTCCATTTTACTTAATATTCTTTGTGGTAATTATAAGTATACATATGAAACCATTTTTTACACCAAAACTTTACTCTTACAGTTTTGACTGTCCTTCAATCATCATCAGATATCTTTATAATCCTATTTCCAAAAACCAACTGACAAATTGGTTTTTGGAAATAGGATTATAAAGATCTCTGACAATGAATGCAGGACAGTTGAAACTGTAAGAGTAAAGTTTTGGTGTAAAAAATAGTATTGATAAGTGTATAAAAAGTTGGAATTGGCATATGTAAATATAGAAAACAATACATAAAGAAGGGAGGAAGAAGAAGAAAATTATATTACTTCCATAATTATAAGTATGACTGCATAACTTAAGAGTTTGATATAATTTTTGTAAATGTAAGTTAATAATCTGCATTTGTATAAAAAAAGTCTTTAGCTTAAAACTAAGGGCTATTATTATATATAAATTGTTACCGTAGAGTCACCTATGTTGAATATTTTATAAAACATACTTTTAAGTCTATTTAGAAGAACTGGGTCATCACATTACCATTTTATTCAATTTAATTTTCACAATGTATCAATATTTTTGTTGATCTAAAAAAATCTCTGAATGATAACATATAAATTTTGTTTTGACTATATTAAAACTGTTCATTTTACTATATATGTGCATACAAGCATTTAATTGAATAAATATATATTTAGTTGCATTTATATGTTGGACTATTTCTATCATCTAATATGAGCATTGAATGTCTTTAGAAAAAATTAGTACTACCACACAGATCAGTATATGCACAATGTTTTGAGAGGTATTATTCTTCCCTCTTCTTCAGGTGTGGCTGGTCTGACCAACATCAGTACTAGCATGAGAATTGAACCTGGATCCTTAAATCCTTTGAGTATTAAATTTAAATTTTAAGGGTAATGCTCTAACCAATTGAGCCATCATGCCAAAGTTAGTTAGAACATTACCTTAAAATTCAATAATCAAAGAATCTAAGGAGCCAGGTTTGATTCCCATGCTAGTACTGTTATTGGTGATGCCAGCAATATCTGACAAAGAGGGGAGAATAATACCTCTCAAAATACCATGCATATACTAACCTGTGTGCTATTACTGACAGGTAAATATATTTATAATATTTAAATAAAACTTAATTTTTTCTAAAGACATTCATTACTCATATTAGATGATAGAAATAGTCCAACATATAAATACAACTAAAACACCATCTATCTCAAAACTTCAGGAAAACAATTAATATATAATTAAATTGAAATTTAATTGCAATGAAATAGTAATAACAAGTTAATGATACTTGCAAAGTCAACTTGTTATTCTTATAAAATAAAGTTTATTTCTTTTAGTTAAAATTTTGTTTTAAAAACAATGGTATTATATGAATAGAGGGAAAGAAGGAAGAATATTATTGTGAGTGAATTATTCTAAATGTATTAAGTTATCTTATCATGAAAGGATTTATTATTAAGGATTTCACACACATTTTTGAAGGTTTAATTATTATTTAGAAGTTATTTATTTGAAATAAAAAAAAAAAAAACGTTCCATGGCATATGAAAAATTTCTTAGAATAAAAAGGCATTTGCTAAAATTTATTTTTAAATTTCATTTTAAAACTTCCATGGGTTGTTTACTTTATGACCTGATATAAAAGATCATAAATTTAGTTCAATTTTTTTAGGAAAGGCCTTGTGTTTTTCATTCAGTCATCTTGCAAACAAAATAATGTTCAGATAAATAAAGAAATTCAGAAAGAGGCCACAATCTCTCAACCCATGCATCTGTTACTAATAACATCTGGGTAAACCATTACCTAAGGTTGGTGATGCTGTATGGAAATAAATAACAATTTAACCCCATGACATCTAAAAAGGATCTCAGACAATTAACAATTCATAAATTAAATTAAAAAAAAAAATATATCATTCAGTTTTGTTTTTGAACTTTCAATTTAAAATTTAGTTATAGTACTTTAAATAATAATGACACATTTTGAAATTAAGCATTATTTGCCATTACACAGAGGCTAAACTCTCCATATAGTAGTGTCACTCAGTGCAAGACAGTGATCAGTGGATGCTGGATTAGTCTGGCTTGCACTGAGTGGTGCTACTGTATGGAGAGTTTATCCTCTGTGTAAACAGATGGGAAAACATAAAGAATGGTGATCATGTGATGTTTAGTGGTTTATTTTCCATTACCTGATAATTATTCTGTAGTATAATTTTCACTGCAGTATAATTATGATTATTAATTTGCCATTAACTTTTTTCATTAATAAATATTTTTATCTTTATACAGCACAGTATTTATTGTAATATCTTCAGGAGCAATGAGTGAATGTCATTTTGGTGAAACAACACATTTGAAGAGATTGATTTGCTCCCAAAGATATTACATGAATTGTCTCATGTATTAATATATTTCATTAGGCCATTAAAGAATTTGAATTCTTTTCAAAGAAATCTTTTGCTTCTTCAGTCACCAGCATTATTTAAATGTTTTTTATATGTCAAATGCATTGACCAAGAAGCATATCTGCGCCAGCTGTTTGGAAGGCAGCCATGCTAACCGCCAGGCAACCAACACTTGACGTATTAGTATATCATACACATAAGAAACCCAAAAAAAAAACATCATCACAAAGTAACATCAAGGAGAAACAGAAGATATATTTATTTCGTAATATAAAAAAAGGGAAAATTTTATTTATATGTTTAATATTTTTATTATAGTTTTGAAAAAAAAAAAGATAAGAAATTTTTTTAGCTATCAAAGTTTGAAATGAAGTCAAAAATATTCTTATAAATTATTCTAATTACAAAAATAAATTTTGCTGCATACACTAGATTGTGGTTAAAGTATGATCATTGTTATAAATTGATTAAAGAAGATTAATGTGCCATGATAGTAAGAATATTTTCTTAAAAGTAATGACTACTTATGTGTACAATATATATAAAAATTAAAGAATCAAATTGTATTTTAATTTAAATGTATTTGATAAATAATTTATTGAACACACAGAAAGCATATGTCAATACTTTAAACAGGCTTTAACCTGTATTCAATGCACTTTAACCTAAATTTCCACTTGTAAAGGCAAATCTGAAGCATCTTGATTTTGAAGCATGAAGTAATTGTTTTCTCCTCTGTTTAATTCCACTATTTCCTTTACAAATTAACTTAATGTGAAATGTACAGTGAGTTAATGTTATAATTTTAATGTTGGAAATTTTGTGTGCTCAATAAATTAATTACTAGTCTTCAGTAGTTGATAAAATTTCATTAAGATTGTAACATTAACTCACTGTAAATCACAAAATTTCATGTAAGTTAATTTGTAAAGGAAATAGTGGACTTAAACAATGGAGAAAACAACTAATTCACACTTCCAAATAAAGATGCTTCAGATTTGCCTATATAAGTGAAAATTTAGGTTAAAGATAAAACGACCACTCTTATCTTTATAAAAGTCGCTATCTTGTGTCGTGATTTGGAAGGTCATTCTATTGGCAAATTATGCTTGACTATTACACATTTTAAAGTGCATTAAATACAGATTAAAACCTGTTTAAAGCATTTAAATAAATAATTGTATGTAGAGTTTTAAGCCAAAAATGGAATGGGTCTTAGCTAAAGATGCTGTCACCAGTCTGAATACCTCGAAGTTCTATATACAGAAAATGTTTATGTGCTAATAGTTTACTTCGATAATTAAACTTATACTTTAAAATTGAAAATATGTAAAACTTCATGACTCTCTTTTTAATTTTGGCCAATCATAGACATTAAATCAAGATAGTGTGCAATTGTTATAAATTATTTTTGTTTGTAATGTAACAAAATTTACATTATTTCATTACTTTTCTAATGATGCAATTTTTTTCTCTATGATAAAAATTGTGTGTGTTTTTTATGAAAGGTTTTCAGAAAAAACAATTTTTAATTTTTTTTACTTATTTCAGGGAAAATAATGATCATAAATTTAGTTTTTACTGCCACTAAAACATTATAATAAATAAATCCTACATGTTGGTATATATGTTTAATCAGAGGCCTTGAATCAACTAGTTTTATGAAAACACCAGTGATAAAATTTTACACAAATTGTAAATATATACAATCTTTCTTTGATATAAAATTATATAAATAATTTATAATATTGTATAAAAATAGTTTGTTTTGTATGTGCATATGTATGGTGTTTATATTTTATATGCACCAAGTTATTTTTATATATTTGCAATCCATGATTATTTTGAATTTTTTATATATATAAATTCTATATATTTTTACTAGTAATGTTTATAAAAAAATCAAATTTATTTTATTATTATAACTGACACTGAATACATTATTTTATATCTGTATTGTGTATATCTGTATTTTAGATCACTGCATTCTAAATTTAAGCAATTTTATTTCTACAATGTTTGCAATCTATGGTTATTTTGTCTGCTTTTTTATAAAAATAGATATTTTGTAAGTTATATTTATTTTATTATAACAACTGATCCTAATTTTTAAAAAATAAAGTCATCTACCTAATAAGTTAAAGACATTTCCACAAGGTGAAAAATGGGACAATTAATAAAAAACATCAGTGTTGTTATTATTCTCATTAATATTTTATATTGCTCTAAATAAAAAAATCTGCTTTATTGCTACCATATGTAGAAGGTGGATATTTACATATTTTGAAGAATGTTTTTAGATGTTCATATTCCCAATTTTTCTCTTTGTTCTTTTATATTACATTTTTTTTGCTATTATTTTCTGAAATAAATTATATTTTTGATAAATTACAATTTATCACAGTTTTCTTTGCATAATAACTGGATTGGCAATAATTATTGTTAAATGTTCATTTTATTTATTAAGAAAAACATATTTCTAGAAGAGGCTTATAAGCATTGAAATCTGATAAGAGTAATAATAAAAATATAACATACTAGGACATATAAGAAGCAACATTTTAGAGTAAATAATTATCTCAGGTAAGTCACATTATATAACATTTTTTTAGAATTTGAAGAGGAATGTAATAAATAGTCTATAAAAAAAGGATTTCAATATTTATTTTTTAAAATTTAGAATTTATGAATGTACATAAAAATAAGCACTTTTTAAAAGTATTAAAATCTGTTTTGTAAGGTAATGACTATTTCTTTGTTTTATTACATTCCTTGATGTTTGTTCTTTCTAGCAATATACATCACTATATATTTAATTTGGTTAAATTGATGATAAAAACACTGATGTCAAGTTAACTCTCACTAAACTTGAAATTTTTATACTACTGTAAATAAAGATAAGTGATATGTTTGGCCAAACTTAAGCAACATTAATACTTATGCAAGACAATCTGATTTCATTATATTGATTCATATTGTTAAACCACTAAACATCACATGATCACTATTTCTTATGCTAGCACATTACTGTTATTAAAGCAGGCAAAACTCTCTATACAGTAGTGCCACTCAGTACCAACCAGAGTAATCAATGGATGCCAGAAAGCTTGTCATAAATCGCTATCTAATGCCTACTCATCCAATATCCCTAGACAAGTTTCTGGCTTGTGGCTTTCGTCAGTGAGGAGTTTTGGATCTGAGAGCACTGCACCTAGATCTTAGCATCTAGTGCAACCATCCAGCACCCAGAAACTAGTCTGGGAATATTGGATGAGTAGGCACTAGATAGGGATTTTATGCACAAGCCTTCTGGCATCCATTGATTACTCTGGTTGTCACTGAGTGGCACTACTGTATGGAGAGGTTTGCCTGTTTTAATTGATTCATATTCACAACACATCCATGCTATATTATACATAGTATGTTGGGTCACATACACATACTTGTTTTCTTTTAGGTTTTATTATCTTTCAGGGATTTAAAAGTAAATATACCTTCACCTTATTTAGTTAAGACAATTGGTTCCCCAAAATTCATTGTAAAGGAAAAATCATATAAAAAGCAAGGCATTATAATGGTTGTCTATGGAGAAATACTTGAATTGTTTCTGTAGAAACTTATATCATAAACATATTATCAGGCAACTTAACCTAATACATATAGTAATTTTAAAAAAATCCTAATGTACAATATATGCATTGTAAACTGTGTTATGTGTGTTTTATGAAGGTATGCACTTAAAATATGTATTTATTTAAGATATTACAACTTAAATCTACATAAAAACAGTTTAAAATTGTTCTTTCTTATAGTCCATCTATTCTGCACTCATCACTATCCAGTTTTCTGAATCATCATTTGCTCATTCCAATGGTCTGTTATCTTTTACTTTGATGATTTTGATTTTTTTAGAGGCATAGCAGGTGTTAATGATAAGATTCTCTAGAGAAAAAGTTTAGAATGAATAGTTGATTTTCTTATTATACAACATATTATAAGATCTCATTCATTGACTTAAGGCATTTTTAGATTTAGAGCTCTAAGTCAGGGTCAAAATTCTTCAAAACTGCTGTCCATGGGTTGTGATGAAAAATCTGTTCCTTTAGTTTTATAATATCCATGTTCTTTTTTACAGATATGCTGACATTTATTTCTTCACTATTTTTCTTTTTTTCATTCAACTGCACTAATTCTTCATTAGTTGTTTCATGTGTGATTGCAACACCTCTTTAATGTTTTCATCCATCTCAGACACCCCAGGTCGTATACAGTATTTCATGCCCTCAGGCTGCATGCAGTGCCACATAATATGGGGAAACCAAGGCCACTGTTCATAATAGAGCTGCTCAACACATTTATACTTACAGAAGAGCAAAAAAGAATGATAACTTTTCAATATTCTTCGAACATGAGAAACAGGCTGGCCATGTGTTTGAACCTGGAAACCCCAAGATAGTATGCTCTGAAGCCAATGACTGCAAAAGAAAAATCAAGGAGGCATATTTTGTTATCAGTGATAACAATTCCATCAATAGACGTGACACGTGTTTTTCTATCTCAAAAAATGGACTAACTAATTTGCATTCACATTTGCATATTTTATTAGTTAGCAACATTACATAAATGATTTATAACTTAATGTTGGCCATGAATATGAGGGAAAACCTCGAAAGCACTCAGCCCATTTAATTGTTTTGGTTTTTGCAGCTTCTTTGTCAGCAGGGAAATCACTTTTATATGCTATGCCATAGTCTTTATCCAAAGTATTGACAAACTGATATATTAATTATTGAAGTTAGTACATTTTCAAGGTTGCAATTATTCTTTGGTCCAGATGATAAAGAATGGATGTGGATTCAGTGGTATTGATTGCTGCTATAATTACAGTTGAAAACATATGTAGCTGAAAACTTTTTTTAAAAAATTCAGTATTGCTAAAAAAATGTTTGGTTTTGCTATGCAAATGTATTGAAAAATGAACCGAAAAAGAATGATATTGACAATTTTTTATGTTCTAAAAAATTGTTAACCATTGCAGTAAAAAACTACTCATAGTGAAGTTTCACTTTTTTAAAATTCATAGTTTTATACTATTTATGTGAAATTATTTAGAATTAAAAAAGCAATGTTTAATAATATGTACGGTTGTGATCATAAAGGCTTGTTATTTATCAAAGTATAATGATAATTGATTTAAAGAATGATTCATTACCACAAACTAATTGTAGAATTAACTTCGGAAAAAGAATAATTCTAACATATTAAAAAAAAAAACAATATATTTAATGCTTTCTGTTTGCATATTGTAATCAATATTAGATTTTTTTTTACAGTATTTACTATGCAGATCTAAGTAATACATATTAAGGCTATGACCTCAAGTCTATGCACCTAGATGTGATAGTAGGGACCTCTACAAATCTTAAACATAAGATTAATGACTTTAAAAAACAAGAGCAGCCTTTTATTTTCAACCTACTTTTTAATTATATAGGCGAATCTAAATAAATAGCACTTTATATACAAATATAGTACATATGGTTTTTTTTTATGACATGTCACATTTTATTATGTATGGTGGATATTTTTTTGAAAACCTCACAATTTTTTAATTGTTTTAATGACAAAAATATGGGCCATTTAAATAAAAATTAAAACCATGATAGTTTAATTTATGTGTATTACATTTTCACAATATAAAATTTATTATTAAATTCATATAGTATAAAATCATCTCCCACCCCCTCCCCTATTTTTTTATTCACTGAAAATATGTTTACAATACTAAGTAGTTTTTTTGACTGAAATTAATAAAGATTTTAATTTTAAATTGCTTTATTCAGTATTTTAGCTAATACATAAATAATACACAATTTAAAATTAATTAATAATAATTTATGGGTAAAATTTATTTTTAGTTTATGCTAAATAAAATCTATATATTTTTTTCAAAGTTTGCTATAATGTCATCATTTGCTTATGTGTAAAACAAATTATAATATTATGATTTAAAATCTAGCAAGTAAATTTTATTTTTTTAACTTAGATTTAGTAATTTTTGACTATATAAGATAGATTACTAATTGTAATGGATGTACCCGACCTCAATAGACTGTGATTTTTTTAATTGGTTGCTTTAACATTTTTTTTAAAGATTTAATGTAAATTAAACAAATGATTTTAATATTATACAAATAAATATGAGAACTGTACCCTGGCCAGAAAGATTGTCATTTTGACTTCAGTTATATGCTAACCAAAACTAAATGTAAATGTGGTACTATAGCATCAATTTTTTACCCTCACAAGATATCTCATTTTAAACATGAATTTATATACTGTAATCATATTTTCTTTGTAATTTAATTACTACACCCAGTTAAAAGCACATGTAGTGATTTTTTTCCAAGCATTTTTTATCAATGGTGACTTCCTTCTCATAAATGTAAAAAATAATAAGCTAACCAAAACTAAATGTTTATACAGTACTATAGTATCTATTTTTGCCTCTCATGGAATATTACATTTTTAACATGAATTTATATACTATAATAACATTTTCTTTATGATTTAAATACTACATCTCAATAGTTAAAAGCACATGTATTGATTTTTTTCTGAGTATTTTTTATTAATGATGGAATTACTTTTCTCCCATAAATGTAATGTTTGTTTCAATTGGTTGTGAATTTGATATGTGATGATGGTTATGAATTTGATACATGGCAGTCTTATAAAAAATCAACAATCAATCATTCACAAATCAGACAACAGAGAAAATAGAGATTTTATATATAAAATACATAGTTCATAAAATCATCCCCCCCCCCCATTTTTTTTTTATTAGAAATACTTTAGATCAATAATAATACCAGTTTTAATTTGACTGAAATGTTTTAATTCAAAATTAGTGGCCTGAGTTTTTTTTTTTTTGTTAATGTAGTACACAATTTAAAATTAATTAGTAATAGTATATTATATAACCAAAATTTATGTTTGCAATAATATCTCCTTAGGCTTTTAAATTTTTGAAGCAAATTATGATATTATGAATTAAAATTAAACAAATATTGTACAGAAAATGACATTACACACTTATATTTAGGACTTTCATTATATACTGCATGAAATCTTTTTTTTTCTTAAAATAATTTGCAATTTCAGTAATTACATTTTACAATTACTGTATGATGATCTTAATTTTTCCTACAAATAAAATACTATTAATAATAATTTTAATCTATAAGAGTAGGTGAATATACAGGTTTTAAGCTAATGTACACCTATGTCATTAAAATAGACTTTAGATTACTTACTGTATTGAATTTTTTTAACTTATGTACTCATTAAACTATACTTTGGATATATCTATACTGAATGTATTGATAATCTTGCAAAGACACTGGATAAAAATTAAACAAAGTACTGTACATTAATTATATTAATCATATTTTAATTTTTATAAACAAAATATTGTATACTGTAATATTGTACATTATGCTACATATAATGAATAAATTCTGTATTGTACATTTTTACCATAAATGTCACAATTTTTCTACTGGATAACATAAATTCATTATCCTATAATGCCATAAATCTTATAAGATTACAGTCATTTTCAAAATAGCCACCAAAAACATTTTGAATTTTTTTTAATATAATTATTATAGGGAATAATTACTTATAAATCAAAATAAGGGGTACAAATTGATGATGATCGCTATGGTAAATTCTTGCATAAAAATTCTGTGTTAGATAGGATATAAGTATACTAACAATTTAGCTTAATAACTTTGTAGTGAGTCATGTACTATATTATCAAGCTATCATGAATTATTAAGTCTACCCTCTTTTGCTATGATTTTGTAATAAATATATTTATTAATTAAATCTGACTTCGTACTTTTTTAGTTAAAATTAAAAAAACTTATTTGATGTTTAAAATAAAAAATTGAATTAATTTACTTCATATATTAGAGCCATGAAAAATTGCTCTATTTTGGATAATAAGTGGAGATGAGTGATACAGTTGTTAAGAAGTATCTAGTTTAACCCAGGTGTGCAAATGATAATTTTATGGCAATATCAAACCTAGCACAGACAATACAGACATTGCACATAACATAATAGATATATACTTAGATAAAATACATAAAGATGGATGTGCTACTACAAAATGCTTTTTTAAATTGCAATAAATGTCTCTTATGTGTATTTATATAATTTTAATTATTTAATTGAGTTGCATTCAAATTCTGACATTGTGTTAAATGTAATCAAATCAAATGTGGTTTGCATGGATTAAAAATATCTCATTTTCCTCCTTGCTGCATCAATGTGTGTTCACTCCATATCCACTATCCCCAGGCCCTATTATCATAGCACTATCTAGTTGGCCTTTTTTTATTTATGATTACAATATATACATCTTTATTTTAAACTTATGAGCTCTACAGAAATTTTGCCAATATTTTAAACTTGACAGATTATAAATATTTCTATGGAGAATGTAATTAAAATTAATATTATTGCATATTTATTAGTATTTAATAATTTGTTTATGTGTACATAAACATTATTATTTTTAAAACTCTAATAGAGTTATATTTTTGAATTCTTTCAATGTAGTATGTCTTTATTCCAGTTAGTGACAGTACTTTGGGAAAGATTTGTGCTAGTGATTACCATTAATTTGTACCCACAATTTTACTTTATTTTGAAGCTTTTTTATTAAAAACAACTTGTGATGTCATAGGATAATAACTTTATTAAAGTTACAGCATGCAAAAATAAAATAGTGTTACTCATGCTAAAATGTACATAGTTTATTCATTATACAGTAAACAAATTATATTTTAATTATAGAATTAAAATGCAATTAATATCATTTATCTAATTTTTGTCCAATTCCCTTGCAAGATAGTCAGTGCTTTAACTTAGATGTAAAACAAAGTAAAGAGGATTTTTATAATTAATGACTGCAAAAGCAAAATGCAAGTTTCATTCAATACAGTGAGAAATGAAAACTATATTTTGATCATGTATAACAGCAAAGTATATTAATATTAAAATTTAAAATATGTATATTGGCTAAAATATATTTATTCAATCAATTTTATAATTAAAAATTTTATGAATGTAATTGTGCTTATAGCAAAAATACATTCACAATAATTATAAAATAATCAGAATGTTACATCAATTTCTATATTTTCATTAAAAAAGGTCATGGTATTAACTCACTGTAAATCATAAGATTTTGCATAAGTTAATTTGTGAAGGAAATAGTGGACTTAAAGTGAAGAGAGTAACAGCTTCATGCCCTCAAATCAAAATGCTTCAGATTGGCATATATAAATGGGAATTTAGCTTAAAGATAATATGGCTGTTCTTATCTTTATAAAGTTGCGCTTTTGTGCTGCGGTTTGAGAGGTCCCTCTATAGTCAAAAAACTACATCATTTGACTATTATCAATGTTGAAGTGCATATGATAAAGATTAAAGCCTTTCTCTACTTATTTACATACTTCCTTTGCACTTAATAAATAATCAGAACAAATAATCAGAACATTAAATCTTATACCTGGAAATGATTTTTTGGACAAAAATGATTTTATGCATTATGTCACTAATAATCAACTTTATATGACAAAGTTACTAATCATAAGTTTAAAATATCATTAATTTGCTCAATTTTAAATTAATAAATGCATAATTTGGTCTTGATATATATAAGATAATAACACTTATAAATATAAAAATATGGTATCAGAAAAATAAAGTTTAATCATTTACATTATTAAAAGTATAACAACTAACTGAACGTTACATCTCTTTAATTAATTTTGATTGCATTTGTATAAAATAAATAAATTTATGAATTATAAAAATAAATAACTTTGATTCTAGAACATAAATTACACCAAAAATAAATGCTAAATTTTATATTGTGTTTTGTGGTTCATTATTATTATTTTTATTTTTGAAATACAAGCATAATCTATATATTTGGAGTTTAAATATAATATAGGAGATTTGAACACAGACTATTCTATCTCATACAAGTAATACACATGACCACATACATGTGAAAAAGATATGATCTCCAGTATACATATTTCATGCTGAATCAGCATTCATTAGTTGGACCAGATCATCATCTCCCACAACATATATAACCAGGGTTTGGTTCATATTAAGATAGCAAATTTTCTAATTACAATAAACAGGCTTCAATCTGCTTCATGCATACTATATTAGAAATCATTTATTTTTTCACATGTGTGTGTTTATGTGTATCAGATGTATGAGATAAAGTAGCTTAAATACATTTGGAAAGTCTGTGTTCATATTCCCTATTTTATATTTAAACTCTAAGTATATGAATTACGCTTAAATTTTCAATATATTCAGCTTGTATCATATCCATCTCTCTTCTATGTATTTAAATGGACAAAGTACTATATTAGAGTGACTTAAGGTCAACATGGGAATGATAATAACATTGAAATCAACAAGGGATTTGGGCATTCCATCATCAGATTTTAGTGGTATGGATGGCTGAAGAGTTGGAGAGTGGAAAAGATTGAAGCCTATTTATTAAAGTTTGAAGCTTCGCTTTCTCAATATGAACCAAGCATATATATAAGGCACCATTGCAAACAATATGCACATATTTTTTATAATGAATATATTTAAAATCATTCAGAAGCTATTTACTTGTCTGGATACAATTGAAATATTTTCGTTATAATCGCATTTAGAATTGTTCTTTCAATAAGTTTTCATTGCGACATATTTAGAAATCCGATGATTGATCAGTAATTAGATAGTCTAACTGTTTTCAGTATAGAATAAAACAAAACCACCACTAATCTAATGAACAATGCCTTTTCCTTTTCCTTTTATTTTTGGATCATTCTTGCTTATTTAAAGACCATTTTACTTTTTATTCCATAAAAACCAGCAGAGAAAATATAGATATATTTGGACATTCTATAATATTTTGGCATTCTATCATTTTATTCAATGCATTTCTAGAAAAAAAAAATTCAGAGTCATTTTAAAGTCTTATGATAGTATCTAGTAGCTATTTAAAATATATCGATTTAATTTTAGATAACTACTGGGTAAATATTTTACAGTTACTTTCAGAGACATTAAAAAAAAGGAGTCCCCTCTAACTTTTATGATATGGCCGGTTTCTATTTAACATCTGATTCCACGACTTAATTTTCCTCCTTGTGTTATTATGTCATTACCCTGTAAGATTTGGTGCAGCGGTATAGGGTTCAAGCTCTGGATCATCGATTTCAATTCTCGAAGTTCCAGCATACGAACATCTTTCAACTCCCAAGCAATACAACCGTTCGATTATGTATTTATTTTTTGATTACATTATTCATTTATCTTGTAGTTCGCTTTAATTGATAGAGAAGCAAGAAAAAAAAAGACTAGAATATATATTTTTAAAATTATAAAATATATAAAGATAATCATTTATAACAATTTATTAGCAATTTTATTTTATATGTTTAATTGTTTAAACGACTTTATGAAGGCATGCAAAAGCAAAAATAGCCCAAATATTCAAGAGATTTATCCGCAGGAATTTTTCTTAACCCACACCACGTTTAAAACAGTTTTACTTTTTTCTTTAAATGTCTCTTTCAAATGAGATAAGAAATGCCACCACAGTAATTAAATTATCATTAATGGACAAAATGTTCCAAAGAATTTAATGCATTTATTGTTTTTATCAATATTTTACAAAAAAATATAAGACAACATGATAATAAGTTATATATATCTTTTTTTTTTTTTTTACAGGATAATAAGTTATAATAATAATTACAATCCCTGGCAATAATAATAATCTATTTATTTTTTATTCACGAAAGGATTATATACGTGTGTATATATATTTCTTATTTATTAATGAATTAATAGCAACAAAACTTGATATTAAAAAAACACACACATGTTGAATTACTTATTAATTAAACAAAACACGATTATTTATACTTTCTTTCTTTCTCTCAGTGATACACACACACACACATTATTTCGTAACTCCTACGATAAAATAAAATATTTGCTTCTGCAGTTTTATAACAAATATAATTAGGTAATTTACTAACAATTAAGGCTTAATATTTACCATGTGTCTATATATGTAATATAGGGTATATGAGCACAGACTTTCACATGACCCACCACTCTCCACTTTATCTAATAATACTGATACACTCAAGCACATACATGCTGAAAAGATAAATAATCACCAATATACGTATTTCATGATAAACCAGAAATCATCAGTTGGTCCAGATTATCATTTCCCACACATATATACTATATGTGCTCAGATATATATTAAGATAGACAATCTTCATTCTTTAATGGACTGTAGTAGATTGGAGCCAGTCCATTAAAGTATGAAGATTGTCTATCTTAATATATATCTGAGCACTTATAGTATATATGTGTGGGAGATGATAATCTGGACCAACTGATGATTGCTGGTTTAGCATGAAATACGTATATTGGTGATTATTTATCTTTTCAGCATGTATGTGCTTGAGTGTATCAGTATTATTAGATAGAGTGGAGAGTGGTGGGTCATGTGAAAGTCTGTGCTCATTTACCCTATATAACAATTAAGCAAAATTTTTAAGAAATGTACCTAAAAAAATAAATTAAGACAAATGATTTTATTAATGATAAGAATACTTGAAAAAAACCAACTATGAAAAATATTACTAATAACAAAATGCAAAACGTGATTATAAACGGAGATGTAAAAATAATCTTAGGCAGTAATAATAAGATTATATTGTCTGACTACAGAATTTGGGAAAAAATTAAATGAAAACAGAATCAAGCTTGAAATATATTTTTTTTTAAGATTAAAAAATTTTACGAATAAATAAAGTTGTTATTAAACCGTCAAACATCACATGATCATTATTCTTTATGCCTCTGGAAAATAAAATTGCTCCATAAAGCTAAAACAAATCATAAATACGAAAAAAAGCAATTCAAAAACAATTTGCGAAATCTCAAAAAATATTGATTAATTGAATTAAATTAAATACATATATTTAATAACATCTACACAACCAAACATGTTTTTAAAAAACATATGTAATACTAAAATTTGTGTAAGAATATATGTGTATACAGAAAAAAAAGAACCTTGTAAGTAGTAGCTAAAACATTCCACATGGATTGTGTATGAACTGAGAGTCAAATCCAGATAAAATCTGAAAATATATTTAGGTTTCAAAAAACAGGATTTTTTTTTTTTTAGATAAATGCCCTGTAATCAACTCTGCAAGCTGTCCAATTATTGGTAGGTAAGTAATGTCTAGATGAAATTACTTAACGAGTAAAATAAAAGAGAAAATATGCTACTCTCATTACTCAACATTTGTTCATGTTGGTAACAATTGACTTCTTTATCATTGTTTTCTTTTGTAGAGAGATGTTGAAAATAGCTTTTATTCTCAAGGTATTCACATGTTATTTTATTTATATAGCAGATGCATCTGACCTTAAAACGGCCATTTTTTTAAAGATTTAATGTAAATTAAACAAAAGATGTTAAAAATTATGGACAACTGCTTGTAAAATATTATGGTTATTAATGGTGGAATAACACTGTTACAAACAAATTTGATAGTTTTTTTTTTTATATATAAGACTATTATAATAGTTTTTTTTTAAATTAGGTGCTTTAATAAGTTTTTTGAAGATTTAATGTAAATTAAACAAACGATTTTAGTATTAAATATAAATAAATGTTAGAAATTTGCAAATGAAAAAAAAATGTTTGGAACAACCCTGCCTGTTTGTTACAGTTCAGAAATGTTCCTGGCAAAATATTAATAAAGCTAAATTAACATTAAAAATATTAAATATATATCTCATATATTTAAGATGTAATAATTACAAACAACTCATGAATTATTAATAGTGAAATAATTGTGAATTTGATATATGACAGCCTTACAGAGAAATATTCATACATCCACCAAACAGATAACAGAGAAAAAATAATTATATATATATAACGTTTTGATTATTCAACGTTATATAGTTGATAAAGACTACAAAGTGTATAGTCGAAAGTACTTCTAAAAGAATATAATTTATATAAATTGTACTGTATTTTGATATATATATATATTGATTTGTATATTACATATATTGTGAAACGAATACAGATATCAAACTTTATTTATTATATATATATATTTTCAATCTTGATTAATTAATCAAATTCAATAACAATTAAGTAAATTTAACAGGTAATGCCTTTTGTATTAGCTGGAAAATATAATAAATAGAACAGATAATGCAACTGCTTATTTTTCATTGACTGCACAATTTAATAAGTAAAGGGGTTCTGAAATGTTTATTAACAACATTTGTTTTATTAATCAAGATGAGAAATTATTTATAATGTTGGAAAATAATGCTCTGTTTACTATATATATATATATATATATATATATATACACTTATAAATTAAATAGTATAATCTCCTCAAAACTCCATCTTCAAATTATATAATTGCCACATTCATTAAAAACATCATCAAATTTTATTGCTTCCATTTAATAAAATTGCTATATTCAATGTCAGATTGATATTTTTTCCTGATAATTGATAAGATCAATTAAGTTAAAATATTTGTAAGCAATCAATATAATTCAATTTTATTTGTAAACATTAAAATCTTAATTCTGCCTTATATATCCATGTAAAAAATACAGGCCACACTATTAATTTTGATGAAACTAAGGTTGACTTCTTTGAAAGAAATGGAATAAAAAGAATTAAAAAATCATTATTATTAAAAATTTATTATTGTGAAACAGTTAATTTATTTAATTTTTTTTTTAATATTAAGGGTGTATGGGAGGTAAGTGGAATTGTGGATAATGTTATTATTTTGTAGTTCTTAACATTAGAGAAGTCTGATTGTAGCGGTGAGTTTATTTTTTGGCTAGTCTGATTGTAGTTGTGAATTTGGGGTAATTTTGATTAATTAAATTTGTAGATGGAATTATGAAAAGTTTAAATTACTTGAAATTTTTTATTATTATTTACAATGCTACTAATTTGACAGTATTGTTTCATCTTCAAAACCTTCATACAGACATAGGAAATAATGACTACCAAATATATATTTTTGATTGAATTAGTGCTCTACTGTTTGTGCTATTCATAATCTCTGGCATGTCTTTACTATCTTCATATATATATATATAAATATTAAAAAACCAGCCTTTTTGGACAAATAAGTAATTTAGATGCAATTACGTGTACATATAATATTCAAAATTAAGATACATACTACTGTACATTAAGTGTTTGTAAAATACTTTTTAAACCAGCATGAGATAATAAATAATAAGAACTCTTGTCCTTTCAATTATTGGCTTACACTGGGTTAGAGAGTATTTTTAAAAATATTTATTGTACAGTGGTATGTTTTAATCTTGTATATATATAACAAAGAAATCAAGTCAAATGTCACATGAACTAATTTAACAAGCTTGTATTACAAATGTTATATAATGTTATATACAAACTCATTATAATATATATATATTGTACCGGTCAGTTTCGTCTGTTCATTCAACACGAGCTAGCATCTAGGCAAAAGCACCTCGAGTCCAACCATGTGCGAGATACCTAGGTCAGGCACACCCATGAACTCTGCCCTATTTACCCATTTCCCAGCTCTGGCAACTTATGAGCAACGCTGCTGATGATACACGAACCAATCCCATCTTTCTCAGCCGGCAATCACAAAGTGGAAACATAAAAAGACTCTAACTGGAAGTGACTTATTTATAGATATATTATTTTGATTAGCGGAATTTTATCATCTAGTACCTTAAACCTTGCTATATAACATAACACATTATTATTATTCAATAAATGAAAAAATGACTCAGATATTTTAAATGTATGAAAGATTTATTAAATTAGCTTAATATAAAGATAACAGAGTAATGGCGTTATCTGTCAACTATAAATTACACGCTTTCTTTCCATTAAACCCTCTCACAGTAATACAAATCAAGCGTACTTATTTAAGTTACGCTGCAATGATAAATAACCAATAGTTTTGTTTATTGCGGCGATTTATATGTCAATAGTTAATACGAGAAATTAACATGATTTTTGATAGCATAAGAATAGGGCTATTTCCAGTTATTAAGTATGACATTTAGTAAAAGATAGCACTTTACGATTATTGATTTTATGGTAATGATATTTGACAAGTAACTCAATATCTGCATTTGCGAAACAAATACGTGTGGGACATGAGAATGGTGTCGCAAAATGGCGCACCTTTGAATATTAATAGAAAATATACAATTTATGACTAACCATTTAGCAAAATCATAACAGTATGATTTAAGAGCATAGATAGGGTTTAACTAGAAGGAAAAGTGGAGGAACGGTGCGTATATTACGGCGATTTGTTGAAATCCATTTTAGGATCGAAGAACGTGCTTCAAATTATGTGAACGAAGAAAGATGACTGACTTAACTGCAAACTTTAGGCAGAGTCGAGTCATAAGATGAAGAATGCACTTTATGAAGTTGCCATGGGCCAGAATGTTTCTTCCGGAG
Source organism: Epiperipatus broadwayi (assembly GCA_028023455.1). Lineage (NCBI taxonomy): Eukaryota > Metazoa > Onychophora > Udeonychophora > Euonychophora > Peripatidae > Epiperipatus > Epiperipatus broadwayi. Next base: position 1,616,026 of record JAQFVV010000070.1, on the reverse strand, counting down.
CAGTCCCCATGCAATCATATATCTAGTGCCGAAGAAATCAAAAGGGATTACTGACCCTGTTCTTGGACGTGGAGAGTAAGATCTGGGGTTCGGGTCTTACCGAGACCCCATGGAATGAAGCACATAAAGATAGATATGAGAATCTATAGAAGGCCCGTATACACGCAACGCTTAAATTACTGTAATATACAAGTTTTAATACTAAGAAATGGAAATTTATTACCTATCTGAATTAATAACTCTTCGTACTGGTATGATTTAAATTACTCAAATGGCCATGCAATAATTGAAATTAACGCTGATATTATAGCTTAAAGAATGATAGAATCCCCTCCCTGTTAATTACTTTTAAATGACAGATATCTATAACTTCCCACAACGTATAAATGGTAGAAATACTTGTTTTTGAAGCGCTTTTGAAAATACATTATTTTATATATATATATAGACGAAGACGGGGGATAAATATTTAAAGAAAATATTAACTAATTCATATCAATACGTCAAAGATTTGATACATTTGCACTATTCTTACTCAATAATAATAAAAAAAACATTTCTAAGAAAAAAAAAGATTTGTATTCTGTTTTTAAGTAATAGAACACGAGAAGAATTATTTGACTCTCTTTTATTTTTCTCTCCCAAACTGGCAAGCATTTATTGCTATATAATAACAAACTTATTTTACTAAAACAAATCATTTTCCCCCCCAATGAAAGCTTGCAAATTTGGGATAGCCATTGACATATTATTCAACATATAAAGTAATCATGGAAATTAATAAAATATTGCCGCATAGAAACGAAATTAAGAAATAATAATTATTTAAATAGGGTTTAATGGTTGGAAAGCTTAGTGGAGAGTTATATAAAGAGATTGAAATATATTTAAATCATAAGGTAAAAGTTTACAAAGTATTTACACGAATTAATTATTAAACACTATATTTAGAGAAGAGGGGAATTACTTGATATGAAATTTGGCAGCAACTCGAAATGATTACCTTGGTATAATCTCGGGCGGTTTCTTTGGTGGTGTTTGAATTTCCTTCGGTGACTAGATCTAGTTTAAAAGGCATGACTGTTCAGGCAGGTATTAAGTTCATTGTTCATAAATCAGGTACATCTTTATCGGGCTCCTTGAGTATGGGTCTCAGGAGAGACCGTCTCCGAATGGAGAAGGGTGGAAGTTCCTTAGCCTCGGTACATTGAAGTTTTTACAGGTCAAAAACTAACGTGGATTTTATCTGCCACTCCTTTCCTTCACTTTCTAATCACCTTTTTCGGTCAAAAATAGCTCGTTTTATCTCTATGCCAAGGTATTCAAAGAATGTCTTTTTTTTATCTCTTCCAGCTAATGAAAATCTCCACTTTTAACTTAACAAAAATTTTGTGTATTGTTTGGAAGACGCAATTAGATAAGGTGAATCGAAATAGATTTGACAAAACATGTTTATGACAAAAAGTAACTCAATTATTTTAACTTCTACTTTTAACTTTAGGGAAATGTTTAATCAAAACATTTTTTTAAATCAAGATTAAGTTTCCCTCCTTTAATTATTTGAACAATCACTAATTGCGACTTCCCTCTTGGAATTAAAAAAAAGAAGTAGACTTTGATAAAACAAAATAATTTAAAACACAAAATCTGATAGATCGAATTTCCCAAAATATTTTGAATTAGTATTTTTTTTCTAGCAATTATTCTTCCATGACCTATTGCCTATATGTACTCACTACGCACATATTCTAATTAAACGTAATATATTTTTATTTACATGTTTAAGTTCAGATACTTACATAAATATCGACGTTATTGATTATTTTAAATATAAAAAAAAACTGTTAGTGAGTAAGAATATATACGCACGAGTAGGGTTCGAACTAGGTTTGGCAATGGAAGATTTGAGGTGGCTGTGAAGCGCAATCTGAGTCTCAGATTCCGCTTCAATATATATATAATCAAAACTACCCCAAATCTAAAATTAAACCAGACCAGCATAAAAATAATATTAAAACACAACCTAAGGTTTCACTGCTACAAGCAGACTTCTCAAGTGTAAAGAACTACAAAAAAACCACACATTATATATACTATTAAAAACTACCCACAAATCCATTCACTTCCCATCCACCCTTAATATTAAAAGAACTCTTAAATAAGTTAATTGCTTCAGAATAATAAATTTTCAATAATAAAGACTCTTTAATTCTTCTTTTGATTTCATTTCTCTCAAAGAAGACAACCTTAGCTTCATCAAAATCAATAGTGTGGCCTGTATCTTTTTCATGGACATACAAAGCAGAACTAAGATATCTATTTTTAACTCTACTTATATGAACCTTTATTCTTTCATTTAAACTCAAACTACTCTGACCTATGTAAACCTTCTTACAAAATAAACAAGGAATAAAATATACCACACCAGGAATAGTCTTTCTATCAAAAACTTCTTTTGTATTATTTAATAAATTATTCAATGTAACACCCCTTTTCCAAGCAATTTTCGGTTATTTCCAAACAATTTACTATTTCTACACACAATTTTATAAGAAGACAATTTAAATGGCAAAGAAATAAAATCATATTTTTCTTTAACCTTTACATCCTTACAAATATTACTATTAAATAAAATACTTTTAACAAATTTATCAGAGTATCCAACACTCAAATAATCTTTATAAAATTGATATTTCTGAAACAAAGCTACCCCACTAGAATTATTTAATTTAATATTCCTATGACAATAATTCCTTAAAGCAGCTACTTTATGAGATACAGACTGATAACTATCAGGTTTAATTATAGATCTTAATTTTTTACTTTTAACTAAATGACTGCACAATAAACAATTAGTTTCTATATTTCTAATCACCAAAAGATCTAAAAATTTTAACTTACCAAAATCTAACCCCCCTCCTTCTAACACATATAAAATTTGTGTTAGAAGGAGGGGGGTTAGATTTTGGTAAGTTAAAATTTTTAGATCTTTTGGTGATTAGAAATATAGAAAATAATTGTTTATTGTGCAGTCATTTAGTTAAAAGTAAAAAATTAAGATCTATAATTAAACCTAATAGTTATCAGTCTGTATCTCATAAAGTAGCTGCTTTAAGGAATTATTGTCATAGGAATATTAAATTAAATAATTCTAGTGGGGTAGCTTTGTTTCAAAAATATCAATTTTATAAAGATTATTTGAGTGTTGGATACTCTGATAAATTTGTTAAAAGTATTTTATTTAATAGTAATATTTGTAAGGATGTAAAGGCTAAAGAAAAATATGATTTTATTTCTTTGCCATTTAAATTGTCTTCTTATAAAATTGTGTGTAGAAATAGTAAATTGTTTGGAAATAAGAAAATTGCTTGGAAAAGGGGTGTTACATTGAATAATTTATTAAATAATACAAAAGAAGTTTTTGATAGAAAGACTATTCCTGGTGTGGTATATTTTATTCCTTGTTTATTTTGTAAGAAAGTTTACATAGGTCAGAGTAGTTTGAGTTTAAATGAAAGAATAAAGGTTCATATAAGTAGAGTTAAAAATAGATATCTTAGTTCTGCTTTGTATGTCCATGAAAAAGATACAGGCCACACTATTGATTTTGATGAAGCTAAGGTTGTCTTCTTTGAGAGAAATGAAATCAAAAGAAGAATTAAAGAGTCTTTATTATTGAAAATTTATTATTCTGAAGCAATTAACTTATTTAAGAGTTCTTTTAATATTAAGGGTGGATGGGAAGTGAATGGATTTGTGGGTAGTTTTTAATAGTATATATAATGTGTGGTTTTTTTGTAGTTCTTTACGCTTGAGAAGTCTGCTTGTAGCAGTGAAATCTTAGGTTGTGTTTTAATATTATTTTTATGCTGGTCTGGTTTAATTTTAGATTTGGGGTAGTTTTGATTTTATATTGACTAGTTTAGCTTTATGCTTGTAATGTTATATATATATATATATATATATATATATATATATATATATATATATATATATATATATATATATATATATATATATATATATATATATATATATATATTATAGCACTGGAGGTAATCTGATGCATATTCTCATTTGTTTGGCAACGTTTGAATTGAAAAAACTCTCAGGCACATTAATTATTGAAAAAAATCAATTTGAAACATATTAGATACATTCCATGATTGATTTAAATATTCATATTTTTAAATCTAAATGTTTGAGGCAAATATCTACATTAATAAATGAGCATAAGAATGTATGACTGCTTTTTTCTTGTTAATTACAGTCTTATGCTGGGTTAAAGAGGTTTTTTTTTAAATATTTTTTGGACAATGGTATAGGTCATAATCTTGAATATTATGGATATGATTATAAATAAAAAATACTATTATAGATATGCATATAAAATATTTTTTAAAAATTTTCAACCCATAGAATTTGAGAATGAGGAGAAAATAACAAAGGAAAAAAAAATTAAATCTCATCACACACATTCTTATGATTTGAGAAACAAAAAGCTCTGAGGAAAGTACTTTTATTGTACTGAAACATTGCTATTTAGTTTTTATATTTTTATTACATGGTATCTGTGAGAATATTAAAATTAATATATATATATATTAATAGTAAGGAAATCAAGTCATACATCATGTGACTTAGTTATCTTGTATTTACAATTGCAATACAATGAGCATGCTAATAGCTCTAAACAGGTTTTTTTTGATAAATTGCTACAAAAGAAAGCATTCTTATCTAGTGTATGAATGTCCTAGTGCCTCACTGATGAAAGCCATTAGCTTGAAAACAGTTTGGAGATAGGGATAATTTTAAATAAAGATGTTAAATGATTTCTCATGTAGCATTTATCGAAAAGCTTGTTTAGAGCTATTAGCACGCTCATTATATATATATATATATATATATATATATATATAAGTAATGGAGCTATTACATTATACGTATATATATATATATATAGTTAAAGGTTAAAATTTATATCACAGTTAAGAATTATATGATGATTTTCTGTCTAATAAAAGATTAGTAATAATCATTAATATACTTATCTAAAGAGAATGTTGTCAAATGAATGTGTGGAAAATATTTGACATTTCCACATTAAAATATATTACCTTAACATATGTATGTACGTATATATAAATTACTATTGCAGAATAAAACAAAATAAAACAAAAAATTAGATTCATTTAAGCATTCTTGAAAAAAAAAGCAAATTATAAAACACAAATTTGTTTTCTTTGAACGTATTTTTAATAAGCACTTATTCACACACGGTAATTATGGATCTCCTATTTTTTAGTAATCTCTTTTTATTTACTTTTATTTTGTTACTTTCAGTCATTTAGGTTATTGAAGCCCCCCCCCCCGGCATTTTCAGTCACATGACATCTTCCTATACTCACTTTTATAATGTAATTATGTATTTATGCAATCACAGATTCATTCTTAATGAAATTCATATCAATTGTGATTTAAATTGTTTGACTTTTAGTTTTTAGTTTTTGTTTTTCTCTTTACCTTTTATCCCTCTTCTGAAATCAAAATGTTTATAAAGCTAATTAATTATTAATCATTATTTTTTTTGGTTATAAATTATTGTATTTCATTCATTTTTGATTGTAAACTTTAAATTTAACAAGGTGAAATATATTTGAAATATTTTTATTCAGTTGAATGACGAATTCAATTTATAATCATTCATCTTTCTCTGAATATATAAAAATCTCACTTTTTCTAAAATGAACTTTTAAATTTCAAACGTATAGGTGTAAACATTGGGGAAAACATACCATTATGCTACTAAGATATACTTTAGTCAAAACAAGTTTTTTGATTAACCATGCTTTTAATCATCATCATCATTGTCAACCATTATCAGTTTACAACAGGATGGTCTCTCCAAGTTCAAACCATCTTCTCCAATCTCTAGCCTCTCTTCTCCAAATCACCACTGCACACTTTCTTATTTCATGCATCCATTTCACATGTGGTCTCTTTCTAGGTCTTTTACAATTCCTTGGAATCAGTTTAAGATTTTAATTGTCCATCTATTATCATCTCTTTTAGCAATATGTCCAGCCCATCTCCACTTCAGACTTTTAATTTTTTCAATGATATCAGTAATACCTGTTTGTTCTCTTACCCATATATTGTGTTTACGATCTCTTTTTGTTACTCCCAACATGCATCTCTCCATACTTCTTTGAGTGGTCTGAAGTCTCTGAATTGCTCTTCTATTAAGTGTCCAAGTCTCAGATCCATAAATAAGAACCTTCCTTTTCAAACACATAGGCATATAGAATGCGATATATATATATATGTATTCATATGAATGTTTTCATGGTTTGCAGATATAAAAACCATGTTTTGCAGGTTGATCCATGTAATATTTTAGTTTAAAAATTCCAATGTTTTGATTTTATCACACAAGCCCTCGACTACTTGTGTGATCAAGTCGAAATATTGAAATTTTTAAATTAAAATCTTACATGGATGAACCCACAAAACATGTTATATATATATATTGTAACATTTGGTAATTAGTCTAAATATAATATAAATACAATTTACAATTTTTATTAGTTTACTGCAAAGATGTTATTATTTAAAATTAAATATCTTATAAAATGATTTTCAAATTTCTAATATGTCATCTGTATGTTATAAATTTTTGAATTTTTTTTTTATCAAATTTTGAATTTGCAGTGAAGCAATATAAAATTGATTTTCATTTAAACACACACACACTATAATTAAATTTAGTAAGAGATAATACACTATTAAAACATACAATATTTTAGAATTGGTGAATGAGCTAAAAATAAAAGCAATATTCATATTAGTTTATGCTTATTACTAAAATAATTTAGCCTAATTATTATAACTTTAATTTAATGCTTCAAAGTGTATGTGTATGCATGCAGATAGTTTATTAAGATAATATCTAAATAAATAAAGTGAAAGTAAATTATATTAATATTTGTAATTTATATACTTTAAATGTATTTAAAATGTACCCTATTTTATTTTAAAATATTTGATATTTTTCTATAATTTAAAATATTATTTATAAAGACTGCTGCAGCTTCTTCAAACAAATTTTTGAACAAGAACAGATATATGTGGCAGTTTAGACAATGGAAAATTGGCATCAAGGGTAAATAAATTGCAATATATTTCAGTAATATTGGGAATCTTATTACGTCACTATGGAAAACTTAGGCATTAAATTGTACTCTTATATTTTAAATTTAGCCATATTTAGTAGTAGTCATTTAAGGCTAAAAACTCACAAACATTTGCCTTAGGGCAGATGATTGTCAAAGCTGATAACATCTTAAAATATCATAATAAAAAATATATAATTTAATAGAAAATAAAGAATGTTTTCAAAATTCAATATCATCAAAATACCTAAGGAAATACTGCAATATTTTATTTGCACAATCTATTTAAAGCAAGGAAAAAATCAACTCATTTTTACATGACTATCTTATTGTAAACACCTGAATTAATGACTTTTAAGAGAAATGGAATAATTATTTCATTCTATAATTTCTATAAAAATATAAATGTGAAGGGAATTGTTTTTAAAATTTGCATCATTTTAAAATCTAATGTAGCATTAAGGAAATTGTTTCCAGGGAAAATATAAACTTTAAAACATTTTATTTATTATTTGATATATTTTTTATGATTATTATTATTAATAAAATACACAAACATCACGACAAATTATTTCTAGATAGATAGATATTAAAAAAAAGCTATCTAGAAAAACTTGATATTTCACCATTTAAAAATTTATTATTAAACTTGATAATATTATTGAATTGTGTGTTTGTTTGATGTTAAAGCATGATTGTTTTAAACTACTCATTTAGAATTAATATTTTAAATATTTCCTCTATTACATTATGCTTTATTGATCATAGAGGATTTTTATGGTATTCATAGTAATTCTTTTGATTTTGTTATCTTGTCATACAAGAGACAAAATCTCTTGATAACTTATGATGTTGCCTTTGAAAGCATTATTTTAATGTCATGCATATTCTGTAAAATCATATATAAAAGAATTTGAAGTCCAAAGGTACCCATGTTTGATATATAAAGAAATAAATGTACTTAGTAGAAGTAAGTAATAAAATAATAGAAAGTTTTGCATGAAACACATTGGATTAGAGACCAATAAAGTTTAAAGACTCAAATTTAATAATTATTATAGAAGCATATTTCTGATTAAGTTGAACAATCTTCTTTGATATCTTTTGGTTTGTTTTAACAGCACATGGTGAAAATATGCATTAACAACAGGGAATACATCTGATTATAAAATATTATTTTAATATTTCAAGAAATCAAAGAGAATATCCCACTGATGACATTTTACTTTATTTATTATTATCATTTATATTATTATTATATATTTTGTAAATAAAACATGTTTATATTTATTTAAATTAATTTGATTCTCATATTCTTGTATTCTCAAGTTATTACATGACTGGTAATCTATGATCACACAATGTACTATATATTTTATTTTATGTGATAATTTTCAAAATTCATTATTATTATTATTATTATTATTATTATTATTATTATTATTATTATTATTATTATTATTATTATTATTATTATTATTATTATTATTATTATTATTATTATTATTATTATTATTATTATTATTATTATTATTATTATTATTATTATTATTATTATTATTATTATTATTATTATTATTATTATTATTATTATTATTATTATTATTATTATTATTATTATTATTATTATTATTATTATTATTATTATTATTATTATTATTATTATTATTATTATTATTATTATTATTATTATTATTATTATTATTATTATTATTATTATTATTATTATTATTATTATTATTATTATTATTATTATTATTATTATTATTATTATTATTATTATTATTATTATTATTATTATTATTATTATTATTATTATTATTATTATTATTATTATTATTATTATTATTATTATTATTATTATTATTATTATTATTATTATTATTATTATTATTATTATTATTATTATTATTATTATTATTATTATTATTATTATTATTATTATTATTATTATTATTATTATTATTATTATTATTATTATTGGTGAAAATATATCAAGATGATTAAAACTAGTAAGAAAATATAGTTAACCAATTATTATACTTTTATTAATCATGGTGCAGTTACTCAAGCAGACACATACATATAATAATATTAGTTGTTCACGTTTGTTATTGCACTTAGATCTTAAGCTTTATATAAGAATTTAATTATAGTTGAGATATAATTAGGCACAAGAAAATGCCCTTTTCTATCCTGTTATATATTGATTAAAGGTTTATTTATAGTGATTTAATCCATATTAATTATTTAGTTGATTTATTTACAAAATTTATTTATTTTAAAAGACTTGAGGGAGACTGTTCATCACTTTCAATAGTTAACTTCCTCTCTATAATTTTTATCTTTACAATATGAATGTATGTATGGGAGAAAAATAATTTGAATAAACAGTATGTATATGAGTAAAGTAAACTCTCTTTGATACTGTTTATGGATGGCTTAATAAATTAGAAATCAAGATCAGACACGATTTTTAATTTCAATCCATTAAAAGCAAAAATAAGAATTTCATCCTTTTAGATTTTGGATGTACATTATAAAAATGAATGTATTATTTTTTCAGCTCAAAAAATCATCTACATAATCTACTTAATGTTTTTAAACAGGCAAAACTCTTTATACAGTAGTGCCACCCTGTGCCAACTAGAGTAATCAATGTATGCCAGAAGTCTTGTGCATAAAATCCCCATCTAATGCCTACTCATCCAATATCCTCAGACTAGTTTCTGGCTTGTGGCCTTCATCAGGGAAACAATATAAAGATGCTGGTTTATTAATTATTGTTTAAAAAAAATGAAGTTGTTTATCAACCACCAACAAAATAAAAATCAATAAATTTTAGCTTGGCAGTTATTACATTGAAAATGTAAATCAATTTAAATATCTTTGTGGTTTCATAAGTAAAAAGATAGGTTTAAATATTGAGGTGCAACACAGACTACAATGTGTTGGTGTTACTTTTAATAAATTAAAAAGATAAAATATTTTATTCCAGAGAAATAATTAATGCAGCTAACCTAGCTATGTAGAAAGATGTTATTTCACATAATTTTTGGGTGGAAATATTTACTTGAATATCGTATATATGCAATATAAAGACATTAGAAGAATTTGTTTTAGGGATGCTCTTTAAAATTGAAAATTGCAGTATTATATAAACAAAATCAGTGTATTCTTTAAAATATTGGGTGTAATACTGTAGAATACATTATGTAAAATAAAAGATCAATACAAGACTTTTTAAAATGATGTTTTATGGTAAACATAAACATAGTTTTTATGGCAAAGGTAGATTCTGATTAAGTTATGAGAAATATCTCAAAGACATCATAAGGAAGTGAAATAATTTTCCCAAAACTGGAAGAGAATAGAATACATTGGTGAAATACAATTAGATGTGATGTTAAAGTACTATAGAAAGAAAATTTTTTAAAAGACAAAATCACAAAATATTAAATAAATGGTAAAATGAACCAGAATGTTTATAAGTAAACATTGATCTTTAATGTAATTTTTTTCCATATTTACTCTAAAAATAAAAATGATGACACACATTTATCACTAGCTGCTATGTATACAGTAATTAGATATATGTAAAGTATAACTAATATTATATATATATATATATATATATATATATATATATATTTACTTTACATATATACATATATATATATATATATATGTATATATGTAAAGTAAAGCATTTATAGATCATAGAATATTAAAACAGGCAAAACTCTCCATACAGTATTGCCACTCAGTGCAAGCCAGAATAATCAATGGATGCCAGAAGGCTTGTGCATAAAATCCCCATCTAGTGCCTACTAGCTTCTGCTTTGTGGCCTTCATCAGTGAGGAGCCTTGGATCTGAGAGCATTGCATCTAGATCTTAGGATCTAATGCAACCCTCCAGCAGCCACATTTTATCTCTACTTAACTACAAATAACAGTTATAAGCAAGCATAAGAAATGATGATCATGTGATGTTTATTGGCTTAAGATCAAAGAATATGTATTGTTTTTTTAGTCCTTGACTAATATTTAAAGAGAACATGATCATGTATTAGCATAATCCAAATGTTATTAAATACGTATTGTATATGACCATATATTTTTATCATCATAATTCTGATATTTCTTTTGTAAAAAATGTAAGTGAAGGAGTAAAAAGTTATTTTATATTTTCAAATAAAGTATTTATGTAGTGTGGGTTCTGATTGGTTAAACGGATTAATAAATATCTTTCAAAAATAATTTAATACAATTTTTTTTTTTTTAAAAAAAAAAAACATTTAAAAGCAATTAAAGGAAGAATTTCTAAAATTATAGCCCTATCTAAGCTTTTTAAATAAAATTAGATCACAAAATGGTTTGTCAAAATTAACAATATAAAATGGTTGATTAACAAAGATTGCCTTGAAAGATTATAATAATACAGAATGAAGGAAATTATAAATTAAATTGATTTTAAAATGAAATATATCTAGAAAATTATTTCTCATTCACACTGGTGTATTGATTAAACATAATTCATCTTACATAAAAAAGTTGTATTGTATGGTCAATACAAAAGTTAATCAAAGTTTATAAAGCATAATATTTGCAAAAAAAAAAAAAAATTGATTAAAATAAACTAGAATGATATTTAAAAATATAAACATCTCTTTTTAATTTTCACTTTTTAATCTGTAATTGCAACTTTAATATTCGGTCTTTTTTAATAAGAAGAGAATATTAACCAGGATATGGGCTGCATTACTGAACACTTTTAGTAATCTCATTAATACTCGCTATAGTTAGTGGCATTATAATGATAGTTTTAAAAATTAAAAGTTGCTGTTTAAATTTGCAATGTAAGGAAAGTAAAAAAAAAAAATCAATTTGATCAATGAATGAAAATGTTACATTCGACTTGACTGTTATTTGGTCACATGTCACATGGTGTTCTAACAAACTGAATACACTTAATTCTCAATTATACAAAGATGCAAGATTGCATAAAAGATGTGGATAGTTGATGAATTATCTAATAAAGCTTTATTCAAGCAAAATTAGATTTATCCACCTTTCTAATATTAGACATAATATAGAATTAAATTCTTGAGCCAATGATGAACGTGTTACAGCTTGGTCATATTATTCTTATTGTGTAGTTATATCAATTTGCATTTGGATCACAAAATGACTAGAGATAGAGATAAATAGATTGATAGATAAATGGACTCATGAACATGCTAGCAGATAAAACAGATAGACAGAAAGATACAAAAATATAGGTAGTTAGGCAGACAGATTTATAATTAGATAATTAGACAGATAGATAGATATGTAGATATATAGGTGTTTGTATGTTGTTGTTTTTTTAAAAATATACTATCCAAAAAAATAAAGTAATTAAATGAGAAAAAGCTTCTTTACTTGAAATAAAATTCTAACAAAATAAATAAATAATGATAACTGTAGTCAAGACAACAAATGTAACAAAACTTATAAACACTGAAAAAGACAAATAACTCTGATCTACGCTATAGCATTAAATACAACATTTTTTTAAAAATGTTGTCTATCACATTAACTTTTTTTTTATTTTTTTATAATTTTTTCAATCGTTATATCTTTTTAAAATGAATCTCTACAATTGATCTAAGTTACTTTGTTCAACTTTTCTTTTTTTCAAAGCCTCGTGTCTTTTCTTTTCTAATCTTTCAGAGACCGATCATACAGTTTTAAAAAGTCGCATCGCACGATATGTAAAAATAGAAGTTTCGAAAACGTAAAATAATAATACAGTTATAAGCGGTAAAAATGCAATTACAGTGAATAAAGAAATAAAATATTAAACAAAATTCCATAATGATATATTTTATCATTTATCTTTTTAAAAATATGCATATTTACTTCTATATTATTGTCATTTCCATTCCACCCTTTCCTCAGCGTATTAAATGTAATATAGCAATATGCATTATTATTATTATTAATAGATATCGTGCTACTTAAATATCTTTTTTTTTATTAATATATAATCAGTAGCTTAGTTTATTTTTGCTATTGTTTTGGGGAAAATGCTGAACAGGTTCTAAAGTGGGCTATTTAAAATTTATACATAGAAGCAACGTAAAATAAAGAGGGAGCATTTTAAGCATTAATACTCTATTCTCAATTGCTTAAATGATATTAATTTTGATAACAGTAATTTCTTATCACATATTTTATTTAGTTGTAAACAAATTATATATTTATGTGTGTGGATTTAATATATATATATATATAAGTAATATGATACATTTACTTATAAATATGAGAATATATATATGTGGTAAGTAGATAAGTAAAATGCAGCTTTTTTTTTAAACGCATAATTTGCTTTTAAAATTATTTATGTGTGTGTATATATATATAAGCTCGTGCGTGTGCGAATATAATACATACTTATATACACTGTTTTTTTTTTTTTTAAATTAACTAAGTTATTTCATAACTTAAGTCAACACATTTATAAATTAAAATATATAAAAAAGAAAACTATTTTCTTTTTTATTAATAGCGAAGAAAATACAAAATAAACTTATTTTCATCCCAACAAGGCATTACACACGTATTAGTATAAGCTAATTTCTATTGAGATATATATATATTTTACCTTATCCACTGATCACGCATCCATGAACGAGCCCGGTACCTATAAGAACAAAAAAAAATAATATTTATTAAAACAAGTTAAGAAATGTATTTAACTAAAAGTAGAAATGTGCAATGCTAATAAAATGAAGTGACTTTTAAATATTTTAATTTACTTTTCACGTTCATGCCTCGTGTCTACAACATTCCAGAGAAAGTTAAGAGAACCCATGTTGTGATTTCAAATCACATACGCAGGCGCATTTAAACTGTTTGGGTCTTAAATATAAGAAAGTCCTTTTGGTATTTAGTTTCAAATTCCGACACCCAACTGTGTGATCTTGTCAAGAAGACCAGCCATACGGCTTTGTGACTCTTACTCGGCGAAACTGTATCCGCATCATTATTGAAAAGATGAACTCCAAACTAAATTTCATTGAGTCGTTAGGAGGCGCGCGTCTGCAAGTTAGCAAAGCAAGATTAATTTAAAAGGTAAAATATTAAGGATTTCATTTTTGTTAAGGCTACAAAAGTAAATATATTTAAATCCTATAGATTTTATTATATTTAGTTTTACGTATTATTTATTACCATATATAAAATTTTCTTACATCGGAGAGTTTTCGTGTTAGTTTTAGTATCTCTAAATATACGCGCACATACATAGCATCTTTACTCTTGCAGGCTTAAGAAAATTATCGAAAATAGTGAATATACATATGTTTTTTGAGATTGCGTTTGCACAATTGCATAAATTAATTGCACTAAAATATTCTCCGTAACGAAGAAAATTATTGTCTGGAACATAAATGAGTTTTAAAATTTTATTAAAAAAAAAAACTTGTTCTTTGAATTATTTTATAAAATACGATACTTTTGCAAGATTTAGATTTTAGATGCACAAACCCACTTCCAACCATCTAAGTATTCTAAACTATTATTTTAAAGCAAACCAAAATAATCTTCAACTATGATTATAAATTAATTTCAAATAGATATAACTTTATATATATTAAATCGATTTGTTAGAAAATTCTAAATCTCTTTTGATATTGTAAAAAAATAAAAAATAAATTAAGGTAATCAATCTATCTAAATCTCACTTTGATTATTATCTAATTTACTTGTTTAAACTTAATCTGTTTTAATAATTACATATATGTATTTACGTTAAAATTATAAATCAAAACAATAATAAACACGCAAGCATAACATTATATAAAGCACAATTAGTAAATATAACTTTTTTCATTTTACTTTTAATGCTGACATTTTCTAAATATATAATTTCCTTCATTTTTCTTTCGACAATAGTTTTAGCTTTAACCCATTTATTAGAAATTATTTTTTATATCTTTCTTAATAGCAAATTGTATATAAACTAGTAATATGATACATTTATATATAAAAACACAGGCACTACAATTGGTCAAAGCAGATGAAATATGGTTCGAATTTAAAGAAAGTAATATTTTATCTAGGTGGATGTATACTTTATTTTTACAATTTACCCAATTTATATATAACTGCATCGAAGAATAAACTTGTTTTGGATATAAATAACAAGGTGAATGAATGCTGTTATAAGATTACAAGTCAAAAATATTTTATACTGCCAAATTTTATTTATAGTTTGTCTATGAAACAATTTGACAGCATTTAAGTATATACTAAATAACTTTTTTTTAAAAGAACAATGTATTTTTGCTATCAAATATGATAGAACAATGTGCAAGCCACATTATTCTAGGAGTGGGAATAATTTACAGAGGCATTGAAAGGATGACAGAATTTACTATTTTTTTTGAGAAAGTTCTTGGGATTTATTATAAACTTCCAAAATACTAAAAAGTGTAAGAGTAAGATATAAGGACAGCTTGTAGCATATCTTCTGGATTATTATTTTATAAGATATGTTAGAAATCAAAAAATAATTTAAATCAGTTAATGCGGGAAGTTTTGGCAGGAATTGTACTTAGGACAAAAGATAAACAGAAATTTCAAATGTGCCTGAGGAACAGACATGTTTTGAAATCTGATTAAAGTTTTGGTGATTGGTAAAGTTGCCTACAGATGACTACTAAGATGTATTATTTTTTTGAAAATAAGACATCAACTAAAGATTTGTTATTGCCTAACTCCAATATATCTGCATGCTCTATAACATGATCAATGAAAGATGAATAATCTGCATATGCAAATAAAGCAAGTAATGGAAATCAGTTTTTAGGATTGATTTAGCTAAGCTTGCAATGTATATTTTAGCTATATTTAAGGAAAAAATAACTGAGGGCACATTAAAGAATAAAACAATTAGCCAGCTGTATGACTTTTTTTATAAACATGAGCTTTCTAAAGATAGTTTTGAAAAGATTCATCCACATGCTAAAAGAAAACAAGAATACCTCCAAGAATATTATTGGCAATATAAAATTGTATTATAAGATAAAGCATTTATGAACAGAGGGCTTTTAGTTTTGTATTGAACTTGCAAACAATGAAATGCAGTAAGTGATAAATGAATTGTGTCTTAAATAAATTGATTGGAATTCCAGTAATAAAAAATGTCAAGTAAAAGAATGATGATAGTTTATGACCTATAGATAACTGCCATGTGGTTGACTTACAAACCTGTATTGCAGATACAGTTAGCATTTGAATTTGGTTCAAAATATGAAGGACAAAAGAAATGTTTGGAAGGGGAATCTGAAGATTATTAGGACATCATTAATAAAAAATATTGACTTTAACAATTGATGCCAGATGAAGTAGGAAGATACCTTCGGTGCCTTGCTCAATTTCTTTGGTCATGGTATCTACATAATATTTTGCACATAATAGCAGTCCAAATGATGAACTTTCTGAATTACTTCATGGCTAGATTTAAAAGATGATGAGAGATGGATATAATTTTAAAGCTTAACAAATCTGTTGAATATGGTGATAATTAGATGTATACGATGAGGTAGAAGTTTTGAATACATTAGACAAATATTCTCTGTTGACTGGAATAAAAGAGGCCTTAGAATCAAATTGTCATGATATATAACTTGTTAATTTGTTTTATTTAGCAAAGAAAATGACTCTTATATTAAAAGAATAGCTAGACAGGTGCAGTGGGTTTTAATTGACTAATGTGAAGAGGGAAGCTTAGGAAAGTTAATAATGCTTGCAAACATTTGTTGATCAATAATCTCCATTGTAATAAGGCACAGGTTACTTATTGAGAAATATAAGGCATTTAATTTTTTCTAAAGCAAAATATTACATTGGTACAATGATTAGGTATATAATATTCATGTAAACAGAGTTGATTATAACACTTACATAAGATGGAAGTGACTAATTTAA
Organism: Epiperipatus broadwayi; assembly: GCA_028023455.1. Taxonomy (NCBI): domain Eukaryota; kingdom Metazoa; phylum Onychophora; class Udeonychophora; order Euonychophora; family Peripatidae; genus Epiperipatus; species Epiperipatus broadwayi. The sequence continues at coordinate 1,598,876 of JAQFVV010000070.1, read as the reverse complement.
ATGCTTATAAACATTGAATGGAATAAGGTCAATCACTACTGAGGTATAAAAAATAAAGTGCATGATTTCTTCAAGAATTTGTTTCTTTGAAATATAAGTAATTTGAAGATGTTGTGTGGCATGATTAATAAAGGGTGGACAATGATTTTTTTCTCTCAAGAGTAGATTTTAAGTTGTTAGGAAGTTTAATATCCACATTAGTGCCCAATATAAGAATGTTCTTCAACAGTATGGAAATACTAAATAGGAAGAGTTGATTTTGCATAAATTATAGTTCTTCTTGTAACCTTGGAAAATTCAGGATTAATTTTCTAAGCTTAAATGTGATAATATTTTGGTTATTAAAAGCAGTTATCCAATGTTCTTCATTTGATAGTTTATGAATAAGAATGTTTGCATCATTAAACTGTGTTATAGTTAAAGAGTTGAATTTATATCTTCAATTTGTTATTTTTAAAGATTATTTGATCTAGTCTGTCAATTGAGTAAAATACCAATTGTTTAGAAATTTATTTTAATGGTATTCATATTTCAATCAAGGAGAGGTTCTGTATCTAATAAAATTAGTTACTAGCATTTGCTATGTTAGAGACATTATCAGTGGTTAATTTAAATTCGTTGTGAAACTGATGCTCAAATATAAATTTATAGATTGATGGCTTATTTTAAAATGTGCTTTGAGTAAGAATTATGTATATATGATCAGGAAATGAAATAGTGGACAGGTACTTGACATTTTGAGATTGGTAGGAGATATTTAAAGGAGAGCATTGAGAATTCAGAAGTTAAAGATGATGGTAGAAATAGGAAGGATCATTAATTAAGCTTTAATTTTAAAACAGATTCTATCTCATGTTAAGAGCAGTTAACATTACCATATGTAATAGTTATGCCAAGCTTATGTAAGATGTTTCCTTGGACAATGATACAAGTGTTCTCTATATTTTTGGAATTTTGGCATGAATATATTACTATAAAGTAGTACTGCTGTAACTGAAAGATAAAGGAAAGAATTATTGCATTAACTGATACAAATATTATGTTTAATTTTGTCAATGGTCATTATGTATTTATTACAGCTCCTATGTCTTCTGCTGATTTGGTATTGAATTTAGTTTATAAATATTTACTTAATTCTACAGTACTAACAATAATCAGTTTGGTTGATAAAAAACTTTTTGTTTCTGGAATGACAAAGATATTGTTATGGTGATTATTTAGAAATTGATTTAGCCATGAGATACTATTATATAAATTCAGACCATGCACATTTATTGTGGCATTTCTAAAGTATGACATATTTTTGAAATGTTGACTCAATTCTGCTTATTGCTATATTTAGTGCCAGAGTCAGACATCTTAATTTTCTTATTATTTTCATAGTGGAGATCTTTTTATCAAATGCTTCACAAATAAGTTTTGTTTCAGTTTTGTGATTTTTTAAAAATATATGTCCTACCTTGACTAAAGACTAGAACTGAATCCAGTGTGTCATTTTTATATCTGTGATTGAATATCATCAAATGAATTTTTGGAACTGATATTCAAAATTGTATTTTCCAATAAGGTATCTATCAAAGTGTCACTATTGCCTAAATTAGTTTGTTGTTTCATTAAATTCAGGATAAAAAATATCTTTAGATTGCAACACAGCAGATGTTATTGCTTGTGTGATAATTTTCATCTAAGATGGAAAGACTGTTTTTAAAGACTACATTATCCCATAAAGTAGGCATGCACATTATTGCATAAGTATCCTAGCTTGACTATTTTGTCATAACTGTGACAATTTCCAGCTTTACATTAAGTAACAATATGACCAAGTCTGAAGAATTTTAAATATAAGAAATATTGACCTTAGATATTAATGGAAATAAGGCTAACAGTGATAAGAATAGATTGCATAGAATATGATGAGAATTTTCATCTAGCAAATGACACTGTTTTAGATTTTAAAGGTGATCTTCCAAGAATTAGTGGGAATATCAAAGTGTGTGTTTGAAAGAAGTTCCCTTGATATGTTTATTATTTGGAATGCACTACCTTCACTCTTTTTATAGAACTTCTTATATAAAATCAGACATAGTATGCATGATATGGTTATGTGTGATTTGGACATATATTTTTACATTTAAATGCTTTAATAGTGTTTTCTGCCTTTTCTAGATGTTGTTTTGAGAAGCATTCTAGTCCTATAAAGAAATTTGCAGAGAATTCAGCTGCAAATTTATTTATTTTAATCATACTATATTTAGGAAGAAAATGATGGGATAGTATTGTTTCGTTGTCAAATAAATCATAATCTTTTAAGATGCTAATAATTGATGTGGTAACTTAAAGACGATTGACAAATATCTTGCACCAGTAATCATTTAGCTTATCAAAAAATATATTTACTTTTCTTCACTTTATTATTAGTTGTGGAGCTAAATTTACAAAATTTGTATTGTTGTCAATAATAAATGCTTTTTGAGTTTGCATCTGTTTCTTTACATTATTATTTTTATCTTTATTTGTAAAGTTTTCCTTGGGTTAATCATATTTGAAACACCATTATTATTACTAAGATATAATAAAGATATGTTTTAATAGGGAGTTTTTAATTGAGAAAGTATTGCTATGCGCACCTTAGTTTTTTTTTCCCTTTTTTGATATCTTCCACCTCTTCTTCCCATGTAGCAATTTTCTGGTTACTTCACTAGGGATGTTTGTTCTAAGTCTGCTGTAATGTTATTAGAAGTTACTTATGTTTTTGCAAATATTTATTACATAATATCTCAGCTTTATACAGACTTGTTTTAAAGTATGTAAATTTAAGTTAATTATTTTAAGCATTGTTTGATAAGAATGAAAATTACTGCATTTAAATAACTGATATTTATGCAAATAATAATTTAATTATAATAAAATTAGAAAAAGTGTATTGTAAGGGATTCAAACTCAGACTTTCACACAACCCTCAACTCTCCATGCAATATCATATTGCTGATCCACCTGATCACACACATGTTGAAAAGATAAATAATCACCAATATCCGTACTTTATGTTAAACCAGAAATCATCAGTTGGTCCAGATTACTATCCTCACACATATACACAAGCAGTGCTCAGCTTTGTATTAAGATAGTCAATCTTCATACTTTAATAGACAGGCTTTAAACTACTCCAACACAACTCTTCAGCCATCCATTTCATTGAATAGGGCATAAAATGTCTGCCCATCTCTCGCATATGTATGTAAATGGATTATTCTCCAGTACAACATGAGGGGGCAGAATGACTAAATGGTCAACGTGGACTTTGAATGTTCCATCATCAGATTTTCAATGAAATGGATGGCTGAAGAGCTGTGGGTTGGAGTAGTTTGAAGCCTGTCCATTAAAGTATGAAGATTGGCTATCTTAATATAAAGCTGAGCACTGATTGTATATATGTGTGAGGATAATAATCTGGACCAACTGATGATTGCTGTTTTAGCATGAAATACATATATTGGTGACTATTTATCTTTTCAACATGTGTATATGATCAGGTGGGTCAGCAATATGAGATGGCATGGAGAATTGAGGGTTGTGTAAAAGTCTGAGTTCGAATCCTTTATATTTAAGTATATATGTGCAGATGTGTGTAAGCCTGTACAGTGTATTAATTTAAAAAGGTGTATTGTGAATTCATTTTTTTTTTTGATAAGATATTCTAAATTAAAAAAAAGAACACGTCATATAACAGATATGTACATTGAACAAATGTAATACAGAAGTTGCATTTATTGTTGTTGCTTATTATTTTTAAAAAAAATTCATTTTAGTATCTCAATATTTAGAGCTATTTTATAAAATTTAAAGAATATCTTTTACAAAATAAGATATCTTTATTTAAAAATATAATTAATTTTTAAATCACCTCATTTAAAGTTTTCATAAATAAGTATAGTAAAACATCTCATTTGCTTATAAAGCTAATTTAAAGAGATTAGACCAATATCATATATAATTTATAGAATATATATTCTTAAATTTATTTAACATATCCAAGTTGTATAAAAAGGCATATTTAACATTATTACAATTTGATTGGCAAATGTCAAATTGTCTGCACTCTTAACATTAACACCAACCACTTCACTTAAATACATTAATTAAACTAAATATTACCTCTTGCCCAGATATAAATTTTAGACTTTAGTTAAGAATTAGTATACGTTAGTTTACATTCTTTTTATATATTATATATTAGAAATTTTAATTATATCTTTAAAGATATTACAAAAAAAGAGATGAGGTTTACTTATTCAATGTGTTTATACTTTTAGAGAAAAGCTTTAATCCTTATCATATGCACCTTGAATGTTTATAATAGTTAAATGATATTTTTTTCTGATTGTAGAGGGAGCTCTCAAATCTTGCACAAGATAGGGACTTTATAAAGATAAGAATGGCCATCTTATTTTAACCTAAATTCCCATTTATATATGCCAATCTATAGCATCTTGATTTGAGAGTATGAAGTTGTTAATCTCTTCACTTTTTAAGTCCACTATTTCCTTTACAAATTAACCTTCAATAAAACTTGCAAATTTATAACAAGTTAATATTTCATAAAGGTTAATTTGTAAAAAAAAAAAAATAGTGGGCTTGAAAAGTGAAGAGACTCATTCTCTCAAATCAAGAGACTTCTGATTGGCCTATATAACTGGGAATTTAAGTTAAAAATAAGACAACTGTTCTTATCTTTATAAAGTTGCTATCTTGTACCAAAGTTAGTCAAAAATAGACATCGTTTGACTTATAAATATTCAAGATGCATATGATAACGGTTAAAACCTTTCTTTAAAAATATTTACATACTTCCTATGAGCTTAATAAATAATCAGAACTTTACATTAATGTATTTATATATATATTAAAAAACAGGTATATTATTAGATATGATATGTTGGACTATTTCCATCATTTATGAGTGAATGTAGAGAAAATTTTAAACTTTATTTAAACTTTTCAAATACAAACAACTTGTTAGTAATAACACACAAATAGACAATACAGGTTAGTATTATTATTCTCCACTCTTTTTCAGGTGTTGCTGGCCTATATGCACAGTGACAATATTATTATTCTTTCTGATGCTTAAATTTTATATCTAAGCTATAGATAATCTCTAATAAATAATAACTAATAAACATTAATCTATTTATTTAAAGTGAACAGTGTAAAAGTTGTGAGTGCAGAAAATTTGAAACTTGTAAACCAAATTGTAATAATATGAGATTGATAAATGCTGGATGAATGATAATGACATTTGTAAGGAAGTAAGATCTGGGATAAATGATGACTGATAATCCAGCAAAAATTCCTACCTTGGGAGTTGTTTATCTCATTCAGATGTCTTTATTTATATGTTTCAAGAATGTGTGTCCAATTGGAGGTTTTAAATTTATGCTTTAAAAAGCAGCTAATTAATCCACAAATAAGTGTGTAAATTATTATTTACATCCCCAAATTTCTTTGATAGTCGATGAAAAAAACGTTAATGTCACTTTTAGACTTTATTTTATTACTTTTTACATCATATATATGTAATATATTTATGTCTAATGAGTTGCATTATAATAAAACTTTTATTAAGTTAATACTATTGACTGACACTGTCAAAATACAATTAATGATTTTTTTTTCTTTTTTGATACATAACATAATTATATATATATATATATTGTAACGGTCAGGTTTGTACATTTGCTCAACAGACTGAGAGTCCAAGCCAGAGAACTAAAAGCTGACCAAGTCGGGATAGTAATACCCTATATCTGATCATACCTTAACTCTCTCACTCGTGCTTCCAAGTCAACCCATCACGAAGGACATACCTGAGGTTACACTCGATATCTCTTTGATCACGTTCCAGCAATAGCAAAGCAGTAAAACATGAGGCATTCCCCCCTTATTACATATTCTATTATATAACTTAACCAGTGATTCATACGATAATGAGCCAGTAATGAGACTGAGACAAATTTATATTTCATAAATTGAATATAACATTTAATAAATACTGAAGCATAGCAAGTTGTGTATAGCTAGCTCACATGCAGGTGAATGTACACTAGAGTTATAAAATAATGTTACAAAGCATTGAGTGGATTCTGAAGGTTATAAAACAATATCCAAAGCAATGAATGGATTCTCTAGGTTATAAAATAATATTACAAAGCAATAAGTGGATTCTCAGGGTTATAAAATAATATTACAAAGCATTGAGTGGATTCTCAGAGTTATAAAATAATATCACAAAGCAATGGACTTTTTAATAAGCTTATGTCATCTTTCATGTTCTAATTCATGCTATGTTTTATATATTTGAAATCGGTTATAGTTAGCTAGAGTGATCGATTTATTGATAAATGATAGAGATTATATTATTATTAAGTTTAAGATTATATCGTTATTATTAAGTTTAGGATTATATTATTAATACTAAGTTTAAGATTATATTATAAATATATTCAAATCATATAGAGACATTTGCGTGATATATAATTGTTATACAGATAAACGCATTAAATCAGATCCTAGATCGGATCAACGCCGAAGTTACTTTCTAGGGAAACTGAATTGAGAAGTGGTGGCAGTGGAACGTCCGATTCTAGGGCGTTAGAAAATATAGTATCAGATAAGTGCGACTCGAATGCATTCTTAATAGGGTTTATTACCTAGTAAACGGTCCCCTAACCGATCTGCTTGCTATAATGGAAGAGGCCTTTTAATTAAATGAACAGAAGATTGTCTTATGAGCCCTTTGGAAACGCTTTGGTTCCGTTAAGTACGAGTAACTGTCACATTTGCCTAAACTTTCGAGGCGTGACTTGATGAAATACGAAGAAATGTCGCAGTAGCCTAAACTTTCGAGGCGTGGCTGGACGTGGAACAATATTGAGATGGGCCATTATAGACTTAGCAAGTAGATATGAATATTTATACAAATTAGCAATACATTCGCAACGCTAAATTATTATTTATAAATTAATTACGCCAAAATCTTAGCTTCTTCACTGCTACTTCCACCGGTCAGTTCATAAATGAGCTTATTAAATTATGATAAAGGCGATAATGAGAATCTGATTTAAGGTTTTTCTGCATAGCTACTTATCCTCTATTGAAGTTATAGCAAACTTAAGATTTTTAGAACTGGGAACATTAGTTATAAGTAGTATAACTACATCTAATATCAAACTGATTTTTAAATAAAATATGAGTTATAAAATAGCTCACGCAAATTATTGATTTTTAAATAAATTACTCATCTTAAATAATTCGTCAAAATAGACCTTACTAATAATGCAAAATGTTTTGAATAGCGAATGCAAACCTATATTTTAAATAGCTTGCGTAAAATATACTTCTTCAAATAACTGGCAAAATACATATTTTAAATCACTTACGCAAATATAATTCTTAAATTACTTGGGCAAAATCTGCGTTTTAAATAACATACGCAATATATACGTTTTAACTAACTTTTGCAAACCTTTTCATCTTAGATAAATTTGAGAAAAGATGCGTTTTAAATAATATACGCAAAATATACATTTTAAATAACTTTAGCAAAAGATTTTAAATCACTTATTCGGGTATTATAAATATCGATTCACTCTATCACAAATATAATTCAGAATTCTTTATATCGCAATACTCAGATATGATAAAAGAGATTACTCACTCCCCTCCCCCCGATAATTTATTAACACACAAGACTCCGTTTCGATAAAACACAGCATAAATCAATAAACATGAACTTAAAACTAAAGATAGATGGCATAAGAATAAATTGCATAAAATGACCAATACGATGATAATTTAGAAATAAGAATTTGTTGTATGGTTTTATAGAAACTAGGTTAATGATCAAGCAAGAATTTGGAGTGTTCTAAGATTTAAACAAATTTAGGATAAACATTTTAGTTGAACATTTAGAAAAGATAATTAATTGTGTGATTTAGTTAGCTAGCTTTCATTTAGAATACGTTTTAGTTATGATATTTAATATTTGGTAGAAAGGATTTACCGGAAAGTCTTTAAGGCATGGTTCATTACGCTTCTCTTTATATTCAGTCAGGCTAGGCTTCTCTTAGGTTGTAGTCTGGATGTAGCTTCGCAAATTTATCTCTGTGGCAGCTTCCCCTATTTCTCTGGTCAGGAACTCTCTGGTCTCTCAGGTACAGCTTCTTTCTTACTGTGTTGGGCATGGTGGAAGTTTTCTTTCATCGGTAGCCGTTCGGGGAAGCGCAAACGGCTGTCTCTTTGACTCTAGCCCACTGTCATCTTTGGAGCAGCTTGGATGGTAGCTTTTTAAGATTTAGCTTTCTTAAACGGCAGGAACAGTTTTCTTATTTAACTTGAGCTCTGGTCTTTGGAAATAATTTCGGCAGCAATCACAATGTTCACAGCAACAGCAAAAATTAAGACGGATGATGATGAATGGATGGAAGAGGACCTTGGTGGCTATTTGGGCCCTTTTTTATGCTATATTTTTGACAGTAGTTACCTCCTACTTTGAATCATGCCACATCACCTGGTGACTAGTTCAAACTAGCCTTTAACCAAATATCCAGTTAGTAAAAATATTAAGTATAGCTAAATCTGGACCTGGAAAGGCTCTATTGTTTTAATTGATGTCATGGTTAAAGATATATTTTCAAGAGAATGGTCATAAACAATTTGTAAAGATTTTTGTATAGATTTATGCCTGACTGAATATTATAATTGGTCTTGCTTATAATTTTTAAATAGGTCAAATTTTGGCCAAAGATTTATTTTTAGAACGAAGTGTTAAAACTGATAAACTTTCTGCTTGTAATTTTAAGCAAACAAAAGAATTGAAAACTTGAAAATTATTTAAAATGAATACTGACTTTAATAATTATTTAGAAAGAATATTGAAAAATAAGTAATATTATAATTTTAAACTTATTATGCTGCTATATAGATAAATTTTAATCACAGTTATGTTTATTTCAGTTTTAACAAATCTAAATGGATAAGCTCGTATATAAATATTTGAGACTGTAATTTTATATTAATAGGACGATTATATACGCACATACTCGCAATATTATAAACAAAGTTTTTAAAATTTAAGAAATACACGCCATCTGAGTACAACAAAGATATACTATTATCGAAGATAATAGGTGAAACAAGGTGTAACCGTTTCAATATATATATATATTATGGCATTAAATTAATTTTAAAATTAAAATCGTTACAATTTAGTTATTTGTTATATTAGTAATTCCAGCCATCCCCAGTCGACCCCTGAGTCCAAATCAATGCCTCTCAATATTATATTAACCATTCTGGGTTAACACATACCACTTTGCGGATCCTTGGTGTAAACAGAAGTATTAAAAAATTTGACTAGTCTATATATATTTTGATGCATAATGTTCATTCATTTAGATTACTCTGGCATTCCATTTCAATAAAAATTCTTCAAAAATGCTTATTTATAAAATTATTAATTAGCATTATGGATAATATTTCTTTCTCATGTTGTTTATAAATTATACATGTGTATAAATACATATAAATTTTTCAAGGAAGCAGATTATTTTTTTTTGCTTTTGAATATAATTATATATTTTTTTAAATTTGAATATTAAATGTGGCCATAATTATGTGAGTGAGTGAGATTGATATTACAACATGAAAAAGACTCTGATTATTGATTGCAACATATACAATGTTATGATAACTCTTGATAATGTTCTTTACATTGATGTGTGTTGACTATCTATTTGACCATATATTTATGATTTTATTAGTTGCCTTAACATATCATCATCACCATCATTTGTAATGATTATTTATCCATTGAAATGTAAACATGTTTTTAAATGTATTGTAGTTTTTTTTAATACATAGCCTTTTTGTTTCTATCCATCAAACTTTCTTATTTCCAACATCCATCTCACATGTAGTCTCTTTCCAGGTCATTTATAATTCTTGGTAACTACTTTAAATCTTTAATTATCCATCTCTTTCCATCTCTTCTAGAAATATTTCTACACACCTGCATATTAGTCTCTTCATTGTTTCAATGATGTCAGTAACATGTGCTTATTCTCTCACTCATGAACATAAATCCTTTCTTTTACTGTTAATATACATTCTTCCATAATTATATATAATACCATTTAAACCTTCATTAAACACTTCATAATACATTCTATAAAACAGAATGAAATCTATTTCTTCATATTCACTTACAGTTTGAACTCTACAGCAATCATCATTGCAGATCCAGTAGTCAAATATATATAGCCATATACTTAGTGCTTATCTACACACACACACACACACACACATATATATATATATATTATCATCAACCATTATCATTCCACTGCAGGATGAAGGGCTCTCCAAGTTCAATCCATTTTCTCCGATCTTTAGCTTCTCTTCTCAACATCACCCTGCACACTTTCTTATTTCATCCATCCATCTAACATATGGTCTCCTTCTGTGTCTTTTACAATCTCATGGAATCCAGTTTAAGATTATAATTGTCAATCTATTATCATCTCTTCTAGCAATATATCCAGCCCAATTCCAATCTTTTTCAATGAGGTCAGTTACTGTGTTTATTAAAGAATTGGTATTTTTTGGAATTCATAACATAGAATATTGTATATGAAGCCTTGTATATATATATATATATATATTATGAATTCCAAAAAAATACAAATTCTTTAGTGAACACAGTAACTATATATCCTTATGAATTTTAAATAATTTTATAAATATTAATATTTTGTCATATTATTTTTACTGGATTATTTTTTATAAGCTGTTTTATGTTTTTAATATATATATATATTGATATGCTTTACCTATCTCAATATTAATATCTGTATGTCAGTTGGCAAAGCAAATTTTAATTCAAGTTGTGATTTTATTTAAGTTGTGTTTTTGATGAGTGCAATATTATGTATACATGTACATACCTGAACAGTAAAAAGATTTTTAACCAGTTGTCTATTTCAATGTAGTCATTTTTTAAAAAAAAGTAAACTTTGTAATTGATTTTATTATCTATTCAGTACAATATTTTAATATAATCTAGAAACAATACTTCATCTTAAAAATTTTCTTTATCAACTCTAATCAATTGTTTTAATTAAAAGTTTAACAAAAATATAGTTTTATTTCTATTAAGTATTGTTGTTTGCAAAATGCTTTAACTATTGTAATTAATTCAGAATTTTTTAATTAATTTAAATTTGCTGTCTTATTTGAATAGAAATATTTAAATTACTAGTTTTCTGATTAAGGAGATTTTATAAATTCCTGAGAGGGATAAACAATGAGCAGCAGGTCTATAAAAGACTAATTAAATATTATTAATTATTTGGCTTATATCATTTTTATGTTTCAGCTCTACTGCTATTTGATTCTGCTTACATTATTTGATAAATCTACTTGATTCTACTTGAATTATTATGCAGTGTATAATGATCTCTTGTGTTTGGATTCTGCCATGTTATATATGCCTGTCTCAAAAATAAATTCAGAACTATCTCCAGTGATTGTATTAGAAGTTATGTGCTGCTAAAGTATCCTAAGATGAATATCATCTCTAGCATGGACCTATAGCCAGCATGTGCTAAATTATCTTGCCAACTGACCTCATGAATCAGTCAACTGCCAACATCCTAGATCTCATCATAGCAAATCACTTCTCAATAATGAAGAAACAAAAAGAAAACCCTGTAAATTTGTATCAACATGCCAAGAGTATGTACTCATTGAGATATAATTTCTACAAAAAGTAAAATCTCTCCACCGATATGACTATGAACTAATGGTAAAATCTTTACATGAACTGCATTTTTATATATCAGTAAACCAGTGAGTGATAAATATAAGTGTGTAAAATTTATTGTTAAAATTTTGACTTATTGATATATCATTTTATACTTGTGTTATTAATTTTATTCTTTTATAGATATTGTAATTATTAATCATTTGAGTATATTTATCTAAACCCTTTAATTTCTTTGACCCTTGAAAAGTAAGTTTAATAAAATGCAATACTTTCCTATAAAAAAATTTTTCTCAGAATATTAACAGAAAGTTATTTAAAAGAATCTCAGCCTGTTTCTTCCTCTTTTCCAATTTCATCATTGTTTTAAATTATACAAATTCACTGTAGCACTCAAAAGTAAATAGGAAGTTTTTATAAGTTATAACAATAAAAATAATAAAATTTGAATTAATATATTTTAAATACATGTTTTAATTAATAATACCTTAGAACTTGACATATTAATTTTGTACTTGATGAATGCAGATGTGTATATAATAATTTTATATCAGTTTTAAATCATTTAAAGTATTGGCAGTTTTTATATCTTGTGAATCCTATCAAAGATGTCTGAAAAAAATTGTTCTGCTTGTGTGTATGCATACATATAAATAGTTTCATTACAGATACCATGGGGTGGTTTATGAATATAAATGATCTTTTATTTATTTCTATGCTTATTAGTAAATATAGGCAGATTTTAATTTAGCATTGGGTTCAGCAAAGTTTTTGTCCACCCTCATTTATATATTTGGTACTTGAGTATTAACTAAGCGATGATGTACTACACCAAAGGCATACTATTCTAATCTTATGATCTTTAAGATAACATCTCCTAGTGATTTGCAAACAAACTTAATCGGTAAAGTTTGCCCGCAGATCATGTGGAGAAGTCACCTTGAAGATTGCAAGATTAGAATAGCATGCCTTTGGGGTAGTACATCATAGCATAGTTAATAGCAAAGAAGGAGATGTTGAACGTCACCATGTTTGGTCATTGCGAAAAAATAATAACTAATAATTTACTACGAAAAAAAAATTAGCAAAAAATGAATATTATAAAGAATCATTATAATTTTTAACGATATTTAACTAATCATTTGACCATGAAAATGATAAAAAAAAAAAAGTATTCAAAAATGAATATTATAATCATTACCCAATTTTTAATGATATTTAACTAATCATTTGACCCCGAAAACAAAAAAAAATAACTAATCATATATATTTTCAGACTATAAGCCATTGTGAAATAATAACTAACAATTTACTATGATAAAAAATTAGTATCAAAAATGAACATTATAAATAATCAAAACAATTTTTAACAAAAACGATAAAAAAAAATTATTAAAACATGAATATTATAAATAATCATTATAATTTTTTGTAGGGATAGGGAAACAAAGAAATGAATTAATAATTATAATTTTTTGTCAGACTAAAGTATGTATTGGCAGGGAAAAATCATCGGAGAAGACCCCCCCTGCCAATTTTTAGTCCCAAAAATGAGACATTTAATTTCAGAACTGCAGTAATAATTTACTCCGATAATAAATGGACTAATAAGTAATATTTTGTTGCAGTAAAATATTATCAAAAATAAGTATTATAAATAATCTTTATAATTTTTAATGGTATTTAACTAATTATTTAAATTATTTTTTTTTTTTAAAAAAAGCAAATTGTTCTCAATTATTAACTAAAAATAATTGCCTTTATGAGATAGTGCGATACTGAAATCGCTTCTTTTTTGGAAAAGACTGTAAGTCCCAATAACTTAATATGGCTTTATTTTTCTTTTCTTGGTTAGACATTTTGGTTAATTAGTCATTAATGGTAATTAGTAATACAATTAGATAAATTAGTAATAAAATTTGATAAATTAGGAATACAATTTGATAAATTAGTAATAAAATTAGTAAATAAAATCAGCAATAGTTGAACAATCAAAATATAAAATAAGCAATCAAAAAAATATTCAATTCATACAATGGCGGATCAGACACTGTAAAAAAAAAACGCATCTCACTTGGTCAACGCAAGCAGGTAAAAGACAGATATTTACCCAGAATTCACCCAAGTATTTTAAAATCTTGAAGGTGACCACGAAAACACTTTGATCACTTCTATCGATTAGTCATGCCAATGTTTCAGTTGCCATGACATTGTTTTGGTTCTTCGATGATTATATCTACCGGTGGGTTGTGTAGTATGTCATAGCTTAGTTAATACTCAAATACCATATATTTTATCTGTTTTAACCTGTATTTATTTACTACTTGAAATTTGTGGTTCTAATTGATTTGGCACTGGGCCAAGTGTAGTAAAGTTTCCCATGCTTATATGTATATATTTCATTTTTATTTAACATGGGTTACTTATGGGCCTTTCTAATGGTTTGTTACATGTTTCTTTTTGTGACCTGGGTATTGTACTACATATGGACTTTGTTTGTAAAATCAACATGTATGAGCTTGTCTAATAATAAAGTGAGACAATTTTTAATTCTAATTTAATGTTATTGCAAAGATTTGTGCACACATCTGAAATTGTGATCATATGGAAAAGTTCTATTATAGTAATATTTAATTACTTTAATGAATAAAGTTAATTTCAGAGAAAGAATGAAAACAATAATATATTAATCAACTGTCAAAATATAGTTCAAAACCATCCATTAATGTAAGCAATGTTTTAATTTTTTTTAATATTATTAATAAACTTTATTATTTATTTGTTTGTTTTTATCTGATTTACCAATTATTTATTTAAACAGATATCTCTGTCCTTCATGATCTAATGGCAATGATTGATCTGTATATGATGACAACTGTAGTAGGCACCTGTAATAAATATCCATATCAACCATTCATAAATATGCTAAGCTAGAAGTTTGGTGACATCCTGGTGAAGAATATTAGATACAGGCTGTCCAGTATAATATATGTGTATATGTTGACAGTAAGATTTATAATATATATATAATTTTAAACATTTAAATGAAAAGTAATTATTTATTTTATAAAGGAATAACATATTTACCGTGTGGAAAATGTTACAATAAGGATATAATAGAAATGTAAACATTAATGAAGAAGTTAGTACAGAAATATAGAAAATAATTACAATATATATATTATCAAAATAAAAAATATTAATAATAAAATCAATTGTGGGTGGAAAACTTAAAAGACGAAATTAACAATAAGGTATATAGATTAAAACAATTGAATAATAAAAGCAAAATCATAAAGAAGAATAACATCGCAATAAAAGAAATTAAAAAAATAAAAAATAAATATGAGAAAAAAATATAGTTTTTACAAAATCAGATCAAGACAATAAATTGCTTTTATTAAACAAAAAAAGAACATATTAAAAAATAAATGACATTTTAAAATGTAAAAATAATTAAAAAATTAAAAATATTAAATTAAAAATAAAAACGTATAAATTGATAAAAAGAATATATAATAGTTTGATTGATAAAAAAATATTTGCATATTTAGAATACAATGACTATGTTACAGCGAAAATGTATAGAGAAACCAAAATTTTTTAAAGAAAGAATAACATTAAAACTCATGATTAATGAATGATACAAAGTCATATTTTGACAGAATATCGAAATGCTTAACAAATAATATTTTTTAAAGATATATTTATAACGAGTAGTTTTTACATTAAAACAACAATAACAAAATAAATTAAAGATTTATAAATAGATAAAAAATTGTTACAACTCTTTCATAATTTGTGATAATATCGCTGGGTCACTAAAAAAAAGAAATTTAAATGTCAAAGGCAAAAAACTAAATTCAACAAGTTGTTAGCCGAGAGGTATCGCAGCCGTCTTGCAGACGGGTGTGGGTTCGCATCCCGGCAGATGCTATGACATATGAAAAAAAAACAACAAGTTGTTAAAAAGAGCAGGAAACACTAACATTGTCTTTGTCTGGAAAAATAAACATACAATCTGTCAAAAAATTATCTGATCGGAAATTATTGAGTAGTGAATTAAAGTTCTTAATTAAAGTTTTAATTTTGCTATTTCACTATCAAAATAACAGTTTGAGGATATCATTTATAAAGTGGAAAGTACTAAATCAAAAATGCCTTGCTCCAGGACAGACATAATGAGAGGAAAATTATACTATATTCTAAGCAAAGCAAAAACACCTGAAAGTAGTTTATCTGTTGATGAAAGAAAAGCTTTATTTAATTTAACAAATGATAAATCCATTATACTATTTTTTCTAGCAGATAAGGGTAATACTACATAAATAATAAAAGAAACTCTGTCAGAGAATGAAAATTATTCTACTCCTATAAAGTGTGATAAACAGAGTAGTTAATATTAAAAAAATATTAACCACAAAAAATTATTTGCTAAGTGCTTTCAATACCAGATACCAGAATGATGGTGACATATTAGATCTGAATGGTCAATATTTTAGGACATGTCCAGTGGAACACTTGTGTTATACTGATTGATAATGTTTTTAGAATGTGCAATCAGGGTAACACTAGTGTTCCACTGAGCATGCATTGGAATATTAATAATTCAGCTCAAATATGTCACAATGATTCTGGTACACAGTACCAAAAGAGTTTGGCAAATAATTTTTTATGATTAATGTTTTTTGAATTTTAGCTACTCTGTTTATCACATTTTATACATGAAGGGTAATACTACAGTAATTTTGAATACTAGTGATTATTACAAAAATACATAATTTATTAAATGATAACATTTATAAAAAATGTGTAGATCCTATGACATATCTTGAAAAAAAAATGAAAGCATTAATTTATGCTATTGATTTAGATTTAAAAATTAAGATCTTTCTTACACCTAGAGAAAAATCTTTTCATCTTAAGTTATACGGTTTGAGCAATAATCCACAAATCAGATATTTTAATGAGATCGATTGTAAGAGCAATTGGTTCACCAACACAGACACTAGCTCTTTCTCTATGTTCTTTTCTACAGCCACATTTGACAGATATGCCATCTTATGTTAAGGAAACAAATTATTTTCTTGAACTTATCCAAGATATTAAATTAACTAAAAATTATATTTTGATAAGTTTTAATATTGTTTTGCTTTTTCCTAGTGTGCCTATAAAGGAAGCTGTTTGAAATTTTTAAAATATTTCTTTTGTCTGTTTTTTTGTGTAAGTTTGATTGAATACTGCTTATTAAAAACATTTTTTGTTTTTGATGGTCAGATGTATAAACAAACATCAGGTTTAGTTATGGTTTCACCAATTTCTCCAGCATTAACTTCTATTTTTATGGAGAACTTGGAAAAGAAAAATTTGATATCAGCAATTAAAAAAACCATGTGTTCGTCAAGCGTTGGTGGCCAAGTGGTTAACACAGTTTGCCTTGCAAGCAGTTGTCCTGGAGCTCGCTTCCCAGCTGATGCTTTGACACATAAAAAAACCATGTGTATGGCTAATGTATGTTGATGATCCCTTTCTTATTTGGCCTCATGGAAAGCATGCTCTTGATGAATTTTTAATTTTCTTAAATTATTTTTACAATGTAAAATTTACTATGGAAGTAGAAAATAATAACCAACTTCCATTTTTAGATATTTTAATTGAAAGAAAGAAGGATGATTCTTTATTTCATGGTATATATCAAGATTTCCCAAACTTTTTTCTGCTGCATACACCTTTACTAAAAAAATTTAAAACCATTGACCCCCTAGTCATTTACAGTACTTACTCAAATTAATAAATTTGTACAAATACTCAATATTAAATATTTCACTATATATCATATTTTTCATTTTAATTACTTGTAATTAATGATTGAAAAAGATAAAAGGACTACAGAATATGCCATTATCTTGTGCAATATTTAATATCGAAATCTGCACTAATGGAAATTAAAGCAAAAGAATACAAGCAGAGTTATTTTTTTAAATTTTTGTCATTTATGAAATAAATATGTGAATTCCAAATGAGTAAAAATATTGAAAGTACTTTATTAAACATAAAAATGAAGTGAAAAAAAAAAATCAACATTTTCAGACAGAATTTAACATCAACAAAATTTCAACAATGAAAGATTTTATTCAGAATTATAAAAATAAGGATATCAAATAAATTATCTTAGAAAACTAAATTTAATGAGATGGATGCATCTGGTGATCTGTCAACAATTTATCTATAGTTGGTTTTAAATTAGTGAGTTGCATTTTCAAATTTCTATGTCCAGTAATATGCAATTGATGTCTGCTTTGAAGCAAGTTTAAAACTAAATCACTCTCTACCAGATATCAAAATGCCAGAAAATACTTTTATATAATGGTCCATAGAGCTGGATAGAGAAATAAAATATCTTGTTACAGTGAAAATTTTTGATAATCCTCTTTGGATTGTATCTTGAGATCTTTATTCATGCTGATGGTTATCAGTTCATCTTGCAAAATTATATTAGGTTCTGCACTAGTAATGTATGGGTTCATTATCCAGTTAAGTAATTCCAGGGATTGAATATCTTCAAACCTACTTTTGAAATCTAAGTAAAGAGCCTCCAAGTGGTTGATGTATCAGTAAGATGTTTTCTTCTTGTACTGTGTCTTTTTAAAATAAGTTGGGGAATTGGGAAAGTTCAGGTTTTGCAATATTTTGCTTAAAAACATTAATCTGGCAAAAAAAGCTGATATGATTGATTTTTCTTTGATGAGATTCAAATTGTCTCTTTGTGGTTGTAAATTAATATCATTCAATTTTTTAAATAAGTCAGTTAATTAAGCAATATCTATTTTACTCTTAAGTAAATTTTCTTTTAAACTGGAATCCTTGTTTTCCAAAAACTTCAGAACAGATTATAAATGTGCAAAAAATCTCACAGAACAGAAATCTTTTGAAAGTCAGCAAACTTGGGTATGAAGAACCAATTGATAGAACTCTATCACTTTCCTCACATAATTGAGCAAACAATTCAGTGTTCAAAGCACATACTTTAAATTGTATTCCCAGCTGCTATAAAAAATTGAAGCAATTGATGAAATTTATCACTAAGGTTCTTGTCTACTAAATGTTGCCTATGGATTATGCAGTGAACTGCAAGCACTTCAGATACATGTTTTTAGGTATCTTATGAAACCATGATAATGATCAACCATAGATGGTGTTCCAATTTGATGCAACAGATATTGTATTTGTCAATGGAATTGTTTTTCCCCTGGAAAATAGCTCCATTAAATTGAAAATTGATTCACCTCTGGTGTCAGTTTCTAAAGTTCTAGCAAAAAGCAGCTCTTCATGCATGTCCTGATGTTTAATAAAGAGAATTTATGCCAGCAACAAAGCTTCATTACCAGGTAATCTTTATTTAACCAGTTGGAGGGAAAAAACATTTTTGTGCAAATGATTACACAATACACAAACAGTTTTCCACAATGTGACTCATTTCATTAATATGACTCTGAACTATGTTATTGCTTAAAGGAATCCTTTTTATAACATCTTGTGCAGGTTTTGGAGTACAGTGTTCAATACTTCCAAGCCAATAGAATCAGTTTTTCCCCTATATGTTGTGTAGCTTGCCAGATTTCATAATGTGTAGGGATATGTTGTAATATGCATTTAATCCATCATTATTTTGCTTCAATGATGAAACAAACATATTATCAATTGTAGTTCTCTTCAGAATTTTATTTTTAAGTGATTGAAAGTATGACAAATCTTTTCCTTTTTTGTTAATGTGAATTCTGTTCAAGTGATCTTCTAGTTTTGATGGTTTTATAGCATCATTGCTCGAGACTTTTTCACATATGAGGCACACTGGTAAATGTTTGTTTGATAATGATGGGACAAACTCTACACTGTCTGCATTTCTTTTTTGGTTCAGTCATATTATTATGGTAAGAAATAAAAACTTTTATTAACAAACAATTTCGACAGGTCCTTTGATAAAAATAAAAAACAACAAAGTATGCACTTACTTAAAACAGAAAAATTTTCTTCGAATCTGAGTAAATAAACTGTGTCCCCTGATTTTATTTTTCATAGTACTGCTCCTCAATAAATAATTTTATTCAAAGTTCATATCACAAATAAGTACATTTCACATCAAATGAACCAATTTATAGTTTCATAAAAACATTACTGTACAAGAGCGATGATAGATTCTGTTAATATCATCTCATCCTACCATGAACAAGTGTGGACATGCAACAGTTTTTCATGTCAACACTTGCTTTGATATGTTTGATAAGACAATTCACAGACATATTTGTGCTACATGTATTTTTATGAACTCTTAGGTATGATTCTTTTAATGATATATTTTCCTTTTTCGTTCACAAGTTTGGTATGGAATGCATTTTTATCAAAAAAGTTTTTCTTTTTAATTATTTTACTTCTCAATTAAGTACCTATTGAAATCATAGATACTTTGAAGTAACATATAGCAGTAGTAAGGGGGTCTATTTTTGCTGACATCGACCCCCAAATTTTTTTATTAAGACTATTGAGCCCTAGAAAGTTCAAATTGTCCCCAGGAAATTGATATTGACCACTTGGGGAACTCTTGGTATATATAGAAAGAAAACACACACTAAGATATATCTACATTTTTCTTCTCATAAACATCCAGCACAACTATTTTTAGTGGCAAAGCTATTATTAGATAGCGCTAAGAGACTTTCTGATGACAGCCATTTTCATCAAGATATCTATGTTACTAAGAAAATACTTCTTCATAATGGTTTTGATTACAGGATTATTATAAGGTTTTTTTATATAATAAGATTTTGATACTTCAAAAATTGAGACTGTTCTGCCATATATAGAGGCATTAATTGATAAAATTGGCAAGTTTTTAAAAAAAATAATATCCACACAATTTATACTACATTTAAAAAAATTAATGAAGTATTTCCACACCCTAAAGATAAAATTTCTTTGGAGTATAATGTGTGTATATAAAAATCCCTATGGAATTTGTTTGCATTCATATATTGGACACATGGATTGTAGAATAAACATAAGTAAGAAAGAATTCACTTTGGCAGTTAAAAAAAATCCAATTCATCAGCCTTTTATTTATACATTAAATTAACAAACCATGACATCAATTTTAATAAAACACATATTGTGGCAAAAATTAAACAATAAGACCAGAGACTGCTATAGATATTTTTAAAAGGCCTAAGATCATAACTGGAAAATGTGAATTTAAGAAAATGAACAATATTTAGAAAAAGCTAATGGGAAATAAAATAATTTTTAAAACTTGAACAATAGAATTTGAGAATGAGGAGAAAGTAACAAGGGAAAAAACAATTTTAAATCGCACAACACACATTCTTATGATTTGAGATATATATATATATATACATTTGTAATACAAGCTTACTAAATTAAGTCACATGATATATCCTTTGATTTCTTTACTATATATATATATAATATAAAGAGCCTGCGAATAGCTCTAAACAAGCTTAATTTTTTTGTTTTTATGATAAATGCTACAAGAGAAAATACATGAAGCTTTTATCTATGATGGTCCCCATCCATGTGATATATGACTGATTTTTACTATATATATATATATATATATATATATATAGTAAATATATATATATATATATATATATATGAATTAAATATTTTCATGGATTGTAATTATAATAAAGAATAGAAATAAGGAGATAATATCCATTAAATAAAGATAAACTTAAACTTTTTGATGTTAATAAAAAATTATCAATTACTACTAATTGACAATTCCTGGGGCATAGTAAGTTTTTCTCACAAACTTATAATAGCTCTTTTGTTTGAGTTTTTTGTTGAAGTAAAAGGAGTCACCTTTTACTTCAAACCCAAGTTCTTATATGGATTTAAACTGAGAAAGCTATTTTTATAAGTGTGAGAACGTGAAAGGATGTCATCTTTCTTGACATTCTGCAAATAATATTTTTAATTTCTTCAGAGAGTTGTATAAATTAAATATTTTTATGGATTGTAATTATAATAATGAATAGAAATGGTGAGATAATATGCATTAAATAGACAAACTTTTTTTCTGTTCATTATTATAATGACAACCATAGAAAAATTTAATTCAACATATACAACTCTCTGGAGATGTTAAAAATATTATTTGCTAAATGTGAAGAAAGATGCTATTTCACATTCGCACCCCTACAAAAATAGCTTTCTGGGTTTAAATCCATATAAAAAATTGAAGTAAAATAGAACCCCTTTTACTTCAACAAAAGACCCCCAATAAAAGGGCTATTATAGATTCATGAGAAAAACTTGCTTAGCCTCAGGAATTGTCAATTAGTAGTAATTGATAATTTTTTAATAACATCAAAAAGTTTATCTCTATTTAATGAATGTTATCTCTTCATTTCTATTCATTATATAGATATATACACATACTCTTAATGAAATCATACATAATTTCAAATAATAGTCAACTGCTCTGTATACAATTTAATATCATGAAATCAATTGATTAAATGTTTGACACAGCATTATGCTGTTGCACATGCACTTTGAAGATTTTAACTATAAATGAATGAATACTAATACTCAACCACATGATAAAGTCTTTGAACAAGATAGAATGGCCATGTAGTTGAGTGTTAGTATTCATTTATTTATAGTTAAAATCTTCAAAGCGCATGCGCAACAGCATAATGCTGTGTTAAATATTACAGTTTACAAACATCGCACTATAAAAATGATTTATTTACATGATTAAATGTTTATAAGTTTTTGACAAGATTATGGTCATATAATTTACTGGAAAATGACTATAAGAAATGAAATATATATTGTACCCATGCGATTTGTCACAATTATTTTAAGTAGAACTTAAAATATAACTAGTTTTAAAAAAAATTAAGTTTATATTAGTCTATATGATTTTATATTAATTTTGTGAATAAAATAGGTTTAAACTTGTTAGTTAGAAAGTTTACAAAAATATTTAAAATACTGTTAAGTTGTTTTAATATAATTTAAATAATAAAAGTAATATATTATATGTCATTTGAAAGATAAAATTAATTAATATTTATTATATTTAAGTGATATAATGTTAAAACAATAGTTTAATTACAATATTAAATATTATCTAATATTTTCTAAATAATTTTAGTTATTTAAGTTATTTTAAATAATTAGTAATTAAATCATTCTAGAATGTTGTAAAAATGTCATATGTCTTTAAAATGTATGTATTTGTCTTTAAGTTTTCATGTTTTTAAGCAAAAATATTAATTTGTAGTTTTTTGTTAATAAAAATTAGACATTAAAATGTTGCAAAATAATATTGTGAAGTTTATTTTAAAAGTAACAATTAATTTTGTGTTGGTAAAATAATAGTTTCTATTTTAAAATTAATATTTTAAGTTTTTAAAAATATTTTAAAGATATTAAATAAATTTCATACAATATTAAAATGATGTCATATTATTAAAAAAATTATTTTGTAGACAAAATTTAATTTATATGTAAATTAATATTTGAGAAGAACTTGGATCAACCAATGAAATTACTGGATAGAATATAGGTGTTCAATCAGTCTAGACAATATTTTTTCTAATCTTGTTTTGTGGTTTTTGTTTAATCTGGTTTTGTTTTAAAATTTAAATTTTTTATAATTTTTATTATTATTTAAAGTTGAAATTATAATTTAAATAATTATTTTAATGTATTCAGTGTTTGGGTAAATGAATTCATTTCCTGTCAATAAAATTTTCATATTGAAACTTAACAAAACCATGATAATTTTATGGAAACCAATAGTTGTCAGTCAGCCTAATTCCTCTCAGAAGATGTGAGAATTTTAACTATATGACTGAAGAAAACTTAAGGACTCATAATAACTTTATATTTAATATTTTTAATATGTATGAAGTGAAAGAAAATTTATATTTAACAATTTTGATAAACGCTTATAAATATAAATTGTCATGGTATTTATATCATATACATAAGCTTAGGATACTTATGGAAAGCTATTTAATAACCTATATGTGCTTTAAAAGGAAGAAAAGGAACTACAAATGATGTTATGCAATTGAATTAAATGCATATAAAGTTTAGTTATAAATGTGGATAAATTTTATATTATGTGTGAATGCATGTGTGAATTTGTTTTACTACTAGTTTGTTTAAAAGAGAACGGCCTAAATGGATATTATATATTTTAAATTTATACACATCAAGATGAAGAGAAAATGTCTTTTGAATTTTACATTTTAAAAAAGATTTTCCTATTTAAAAGAAAGATGAATCAATTATACATTTTAAAAGATTTTCCTTATTAAAAGAGAGATGAATTTTGATATGATTTTAAGATTAACGTTATGTCTTATATGAAATATTACCTGAATGAAGAGACTAAAAAAACTGCAAGAATTATGTACATATTTGAAAAGATAAAAATCTTGAATTTTAAGAAACATCGTGTGATAAATTATTGCCGTTGAAATATAATCGTATACATTTTGTAGAAAAATAAGAATGAAAGTAGTCTGCTGAAAAAAACTAACTGGTAAACAATCTTATTCTTTAAGATGTTTTTATAAATGCTTTCTCATAAAGAAATATTAATTTTGCTATATTTTACCATAAATCTAGAACAACATATGTATATATAAAATGTACTTACAGGAAACTATTACCTAATAAGAAAGTTATATTAATGAATATTTTTTATCTGAAATATCTGTTCTCCTGCAAATGCTAAGAAAATGGACTTGGATTAGACTATTTACTCTGTATGAATGGACTGTATTTTATAAAGATTGTAAAATATTGAATTTTGTGCATTATGGAGTTTTATTCAGTGCAGTGAGGGTGTGGATTTGTTCAAACTTTTCCATCATTAATAACAATGGGGAAAACTTGGCACTGGAGGAATGAAAGCAAACAAGAACTTTAGAAGCTTTGAATTTTATTACTTTTCTATTTTTTAGTATTAATATTTTTTTATTATTATTATTATTATTATTATTATTATTATTATTATTATTATTATTATTATTATTATTATTATTATTATTATTATTATTATTATTATTATTATTATTATTATTATTATTATTATTATTATTATTATTATTATTATTATTATTATTATTATTATTATTATTATTATTATTATTATTATTCAGTTAATATCTTTATTATTAGAAATATGTTTAGTTTTAATGTTGAAATAATTTATTTTAAAACTAAAGAAAAATGGTAGGTATCTGAAAATTTAATTATCTGGAAGATAAAAAAATAAAATACCTATAACTTATTTTATGCTCAGACGATCAAGGAAAGAAGAGGATCATCATATTTAATTCCAATAATCTTTGCAATTATAGGTAAATTATTATGCATTTTAATAATGTTAATATACACTTTATTTCATATATTGTATTGCTTGAATATTATAAGCCATATGAATCATATTTATATGATTTTAAACATATTAATGGTTTTATGAATGCAATGTAAAGGTAAAAAATGCCTTATGGGTTACCTAAAGATATTTAGATAATTTTTTATGAATGCTTAAGTATGCATATTTTTAAAATATGATTATGAGTTTCTAATATATCAATCTAGACAGTGTCTGCTTAGAAACAATAAAATTAGAATGTTGATCTCTGAATTATCTAGTACTATAATAAAAGTGAATAAATGTGTGATAACAATGGATATTTTATTGAAATCATTTGTGTATTCAATGTTTTGAATCTTCTTGAATTTTATTTGAGATTTATTTTGGAAACATGTTTTGGAGATTATTTTATGTGACATAGTTAGAATTTCTTTGCAATGTAAAAAAGTATTCAGAATGTGGAGGATAAAAGATAGTGGTCTGCAAAATTAGTTGCAAATGAAATCCTGGGTGCTAGGGATATTGAGAAAGAATGTTATATGTAAATCATATTGTTTTAAATTAAGAAATTAGATACAGGTAACAAAGTTCTGTATATTTAGTATGTGGGCAGGTGCATTCTTTCCATAGTTCTGTAAGAGCTCAGGTAGAAGCCATGACCAGAATTTAGGATACACGATAAATATGTGACCTTAAGCACTGTAACCATAATATTTTTATATTCATTTGAGTATTACTGTATCCATATCCCTCACTATAATCACTATTAATCACCACTGGATATTACTGGATATAATGTTATATGTTAAATTTTGAATACGTGTTAATTTTAATTTTATAATAGGCATTACTATAATTATAATTACTTTCCAAAAATGTGAAGCATGTTATTAGTTAAATAAGTTGTATTTATTTATTGTTATTGGGTTATTATGATAATAATAATGGAATATTATTGTCATAATTTTAGAAAATAAATAGTCAGAATGAATGTTGTTTAAGGTTTTATTTATTTTCACCATATTTTCTTATATAAATATTTTAATCTAATTAATTTTTTAATGTTATTTTTTGTAAATATTTTAAATTTATAGATTTATATTGTTGTAAATATAGTATATTGCTAAATATAAATAAAATTGTTAATGTTTTTGGAATTCATGTCTCAAGAGTTTTATTTATTTATATGTCCGAGTGTTTCTTTTAAACATATCCACACACATTATTTATACAGATTATTTTGATTATATTAGTGCACATGATTAACAAAAATATATTATTATAATTGTTATTACAGAATATTAAGAATATAATGTTTTCTATAGATGCCACATAAAAAATAAAAGATTTTATATGATGCTTTATAAGAATTTATATTTTTATTTATGTTTATTAAAGACTAGTAGTTATAAAATAGATGTATGATTTTAAGAATAGTTAAAATATTCTAGTTGTTCATTGTTGTTTTGTGAGAGTAGTTGAATATATGGAAAATCTCTCATTATATTTAACTATATGGTAGTAATTTGTTTATTATTAGTATTATTAGGAGATGAACCTAAGATGTTATATGAAGTGATTATGGATAAGAATTTTTAATTAATTTTAAATTTTAATATTATTTTTTTTTAAAGAATAGCAATTGATTTGTTTTATAATCAATTTTATCGATTATTTAATTTGGGTTATTTTATGTGTATTACAGACATAAGAGTATTACAAGATAATTTTGTTATATAAATTAAGTAGGGGCTATATTCTTATGCCATTTAGAATATATCTTACAGTATACATCCTGAATGTTAAACCAACAATGTACCTTGTTGAATGTCTCATGGAAGAGTTTCATAATTTTTTGTTAGTATTTTAATCGAACAATATTTTTTAGTAGTAAATAATGAACTAGTCATAGTTTAAGCTTTAAGTGAGGTTTAAAGTTTATATCTGTGCTAGAGATAATCTCTGGCTTAGAAAATGATTAGTAATAATCATTATTGTTTTTATCTGAAATGGATGGTGTCAAAGTTTTGAGTGGAGTGAGTTTGATATTCTTCATATAATGGAGATATATATGGAAGATAATGACCTGGGCCAACTGATGTGCTGGTTCAGCAAAAAATGCATATTGGGTGTCATTTGTCTTTTATTGTATCTTTATTTATATGAATTTACAAAGAATGGGAAGTATGGAGGTTGTTTAATATATCTATAAAGATATTACCATGGGAAAGAGAAAGGTGAATAACTCCATGTGTGTATATGTTTAAAATTAAAAACTCAGATGTATTAATATTTAACTGAGGTTTAAAGTTTATATCTGTGCTAGAGATAATCTCTAGTTTAAAAAATGATTAGTAATAATCATTAGTGTATTTATCTGAGGTAGATGGTATCAAAGTTGTGAGTGAAGTGAGTTTAACAATAGTAAATAAAAATATAACAATTTAAATTATTATTATAATGGAGCTGGCAATCCAATTTGAACCTTGATATTTAGTTTATGTGTTTGATTTTCTTAGTATTATTATTTGAATAAGATAGATATATGTTAGAAATATATTCTGAGGTAGTCAAAGTATCTTGTTTTATCGTTTTTTGATAAGTGTTATTCTGATAAGAGCAACAAGGTTAGCCGGAGAGTTCTTTACAATGTTAGCAAGATAGGGTACAATATATATAAACTGTAAATATATGTCTAGTATATGATTATTCTTAAATATATAAAATAACATAATAAGAATTTTTTTACAGTAGAAGTTGGAAAATAAGAATTTTTTTACAGTTGAAGTTGGAAATATATATATATATGTGTGTGTGTGTGTGTGTGTGTTTGTAAAACAGCATTTAAATAGCCCATTCCAACAAAAATATAAAATGGAAACAATTACTTTTTTTTTTAATTTGACACTACCAAACCTGGGTCTGAATATAGCAGCCTATCACAGAAAAAAAATCCAAGGGTTACTTATGCTCTATTGAAAATACTACTGCCAATATAGATTCAGGTAATTACATTATTTTGAGATAACATAGTTATGAAAGCCACTTGTATATATTTACATAACTAACATAGAATTTAGTATTTCTTCGTTTGAGAGAAAAATTTCAACTGTGAAATAAAATCATTAGTTCACAAAAAGAACAAAGATGAGCAATACATTCTGATGTTAAAGCAAATGACTAATCCTGGAAGAAAATAGGACTAAAACTACTACAAGGAAGTGGGACGACAAAGCCTAAATAGATACTATCAAAACTAAGGTAATTATTATTGACTGCTCTTATATGTGTGATGAAGTCAGTAAGTGATAATGAAAAAAAATTGAGGGAAGAGTTAACACAACAAATCAATAATGACTATATAGAAGTCAAACAAACCTTTACACCAATACCATTTAAACAAGATGAAAAAACTATAAGGATACTCTCCGGTCTCAAAATAAAGTATTTAAGGAAGTAAGAGCAGCATTTTATTTCTTAACTCACAGTAATTTATGAGCCAATATTAAGTGCCTAGAAGTGAGAGCACAAATATATAAATCATTCACATTAAATCAATTTCTTAATTTAATATTCTTATTAGCAGAATTTACTTTATGCCAATATTAATCAACGTTAAATTACATAATATTCTATAAATTTTACAAGTGCAGTTTTTAAATTGTAACTATATAGAAGGTAAACAGACCACCACACCAACACTGTTTAAATAAAATGAAAAAGCTGTAAAAATGCTGTCACCCAGCCATTTTGATAAGAGCAGCAGATTATTTCTGAACTCACATGACAATAGTGAATAAAGTATAATATAAAAGCTGCAATTAATCTTAATATGAATAACTGTATGAAGAAATCAGAATTTACAAAAAAAAATCAATCAATGACTAGTAGAAAATAAATCCACATGATGAGAAATTCAAGTGTCAAAAAACGAATCAATCTTTATAAGAGATCAAAGAAATAAGACAAAACATCCTTAAAAAATTCAAACTGTGAAACAAAACAAGTTATGATGAAGAAATTTCAGTATCTAGAAAACAAATTAGAAACAAAAATAAAACAAATGGAAGAAAAATAAATACAGAGAATAATATAAAAATGGCTAATGATACATTAAGAAATTAGAAAAAAAAATAGAATGCAAAGAGAGATAAATGCAATTAAAATGTGCAAACAAATCAAAAATGTGATGAATTAAAAAAGAAACTACAAAAAAAGATTAAAAGTGAAAGTTCAGCAAAAAAATAAAAAAAAATAAAGAAGATGAATAAATTAATATAGAGACACCTATACAAATGCAAGAGCTGCAATATAAAATGAAAAAATTATCAATTAATTTATAAAATCACATCAAACGTTGCTAGCCAAGAGGTCATCACAGTCACCTTGCAAGCAAGTAGTTGGTTGCAGACAGTTGTGGGTTCATCTCCTGGACAATGCTATGACATATGAAAAAAATCACTATGAAAAGACTGAAGAAACTTTTAAAGTGTCTGCATAAAGAACTAGATAATAAGATAAAAGATATTGAAAAACAGTTTGGAAGCAATTAATTGTACAAGTAAGAATAGAAAGTTGGATATATAATCAATAAACCAGACTAGAATAAAAAGTATTAGAAGGAAAATCCAACAAAATTAAAAAAAAAACATATTTATTGATGAGAATATTAATAAGAACTTATATCAGGCATGTAAATATATGAAAGATTATGCAATAAAAGAAGTAAAAGAAATATGCAAAAAATAAGATTATTTTCTATAGAGAATATCAAGAAAATGAAACAAACATATAAAAATCAGAGATAGGTTCCACTAATAAGAAATGAAATTAATAATAGGTAAATGTGTTTGATTCCAACCAACACAAGGACTGTTCTAATAGAAAAAAAAGCTATTCTTAACTCCAAATAATATAAAAGCTCTATAAAGACTTCAAGTGCTTAGTCATACCAATGATAAAAACAACCCAGTGGCAAAGTTTGTAAATACTAGGACATTTTTATGTGGAGTAGAAATATTTTTTGAACATGAAAATGAATTCAAAGAACTATTTTATTCAAATAAACCAGAAAGATTAAAATAGCAAAAAAACATTTTTATTGTGCTGCAAGGATTTTTCAGTTTCTCTACTTACAAGACTGTAAAAAAGTATAATATGCCATTTTCCGAAAAATTTTAGGGTGAAAAGGAAAACATGGATGGTGGTCATCACATATTTTAAGAACTATGAGTCTAGAACACTGTTTTTCAAAATGGTCAATATAGACCCTCAGGGATCAATTTTCGACTTTCAGGGGGCCTGTGGTGGCAACAAAAAAATTTGGGGTTCCATGATATGTAAATGAGGGTCCATCCACCAAAATCATTTCAGACATTTCATAAACTTTTCAATAGATATTTTAAATTTGAAATAATTATATGAATAGGTATGATAAGTTTTGGATTTGTTATTATAATTCTTGCAAATCACAAAAATTACAATATGGCTTCTAAAAATAAAGATAATAGTAGTTTTTACAATGTTTTCTATTAAAAATTAGAGTTTTTTTATATTATCACTGTATTTCTTGCTGATATTTAAATCTAATTTTTCCCGTGTATTATTAAAATATGACAAAATCAAATAATTACTGGTTCACAAGATTATTTAGGTACTGCTTCATAGTGTTCTATGATTAATTACAAGTTTCTACAAGTTTTCATCACATCGAGAAACTGCGCACAGTGAATGAAGTTTGTTCAGACCAAAATTTTCACATGGACATGTTAAATTAGGCTATTATAAATAGGAATGGTAGAATGAAACATTGATTATTTCTATTCTGAATTTTGAGAAGAAAATTAGTTGAAAAATATGAACTTTAATTAGTGCAAAATACAGATGCAAATCAAAGTGAATCAAAAACATATTGTTTAGGAATATCTAAGGAAAGTAAGTACAAATTTTAGTTAGTTAGTCATCCAGATTGTAATCTCGGCTACATTTCTTATTTAAATATTTCAAATAAAGATACCTGCTAAAACACATGACTAAAAACTCTAATTGCATGCTTGAACTAAAAATTAAATATTCAAACAAATAAATAGTCGATGCTTCAGATAAAGTAAAAAATAATCATTTCCTACTTTTTAAGGATTATTTTTGTTTGTGTAGGTGTTTTTTTTAAGATTTTGTGTTAAAGGAATAGGAATTGTTTTGATACTTTTTCAATTTTCATTATACTTAATTTTAATGCAAGTACCTCAATAGTTTTACTCAATTAATTTTAAATTTTTTATCTTATCAGATTTAAATAGCTTGTTTTTTTGTCGACAGATATCTTCTATTCAACATGGCAGAGGCTAAAAAAATGTAGGCAGTATAGCATTGATTATTTGAAATTCAGCTTTATTCCATCACTATCAGACAAGCGTTTGCCCATGTGTCTTTTGTGCAACAAAGTTTTAAGCAATGATGCTATGAAACCATCTAAGCTGGAGGACCATCTGAGAAGGTTGCATTCTGATAAAATAGGTAAAGATTTCATATACTTTAAAACACTGAAAGAAAAACTTTATAAGAGAATCATACTAGACAGCATGTTTGCTTCAACATCAAAAAGAAATGACAGTTTTCTGGCATCTTACAATATTTCATTACTCATAGAAAAATCAGGAAAGGCTTATACTATCGGAGAACATCTGATTTTGCAAACCATTGTAGAAATTTTAAAAATTGTTCTACATAAACCTGCATATGATATACTCAAAAAATTTCTTTGAGCAACAACACAGTTCAAAGATGTATTGATAAAATTAGTCTTGATGTGGAAAGCTTCTTGTATAATTATCTAAAAACAAACCATTTTCCCCTTCAAGTTGACAAGTCAACTTTAACTGATAATGAAGCAGTATTAATGGCATCTGTTCATTTTTTTATAGGCCAAATAATCCATCTTGAATTGCTTTTTGTAAAACCTTTGACAACAGATACTAAAAGTGAATCAATATTTAATGTTTTAAAAGACTATTTCATGGAAAAACCAATCCCCTTAACCAATATAATATCAATAGCAGCAGATAGAGTACCATCTATGCTTGGTTAATGTTGTGACTTTATACGCTATTTAAAACAAAAAGTACCTGGTATATTTGCAATTCATATATATTACAAATCACCACATATACACTCTAATGCAAATTTTTATTAAATAATTCCTTTAATTTTCTAACAGTTTTGTTTGTCCTGTAGTCTTCATCAGAGCTACAACATTTAAACATAAATATATAACCATTATTCTATATACATATAAAAATACATATTTTACATTATTATTCATAATCATATTTTATTTTTAATCCTATATCTTAATCTCTTTTTTTCTAATTATTATTTTTTCATAATTTATTTACTATTTCTACTTTCTTTTTACTTATTATTTTTTTTATCTTTTCTTTCTACCTATTATTCTACATTACTCACTAATATATTTTTATCACTTTATTTTATTTTTAATTTATTTTTAATACCTATAAATCTAATTACCTTCCTTGCTTTTATTATTTATCTATACTTATTCTTTTGTTCATAATTTTTATTCCTATTTCTATCTTTATTCCCTTTTATAATTCACTTATTCATTTTACTCACCATTTGCATAACCTTATTCTTTCTTTTTAAATTTATAACTGACTTTTTTCAAAATCATGACCATCTTTTTCATATATTCCTTTAATACAACTCCCTCTATTATCAATTTGTTTAACTTTTTATCCTATTTTTAAACTTTTTATTCTATAAAACTTTATATATATATATATACACACATTTTCTCTAT
This sequence comes from Epiperipatus broadwayi, assembly GCA_028023455.1. Lineage (NCBI taxonomy): Eukaryota > Metazoa > Onychophora > Udeonychophora > Euonychophora > Peripatidae > Epiperipatus > Epiperipatus broadwayi. The sequence goes on along the minus strand of JAQFVV010000070.1, from coordinate 1,565,810 downwards.
TATTATTAATATTCCTATAAAAATAATGTATTTAACATCTCCATCTCTATTTAAATTTTGTTTTATCTTTTTTTAATTAATATAGCTTCTTTTATTTTTCTCTCTTCTTTTATTACTATATCCAATCATTCTTATGCAAATTGGTGACTTTTTATCATACCTATGCTGAATTAATCTTGTATAAATTGAATTTTTTGTTTCTCCTACATATTTAGTTCTTATCTTATTATTCCTACATGATCTACATTCTGCCTCATATGCTCCATTTATATGCTTTTCTATTCCTTTAATATATTTATTATCTAATATATCCATTACATTTCTTCTTTTTTATTTACTATCTTATATTAAATTACATTATTATATTTTTTATTAATTTTTATAATAATTTTATTAATGCTCTTAACTATATTATTACTATACATTTTAATACCTATATATTCATCTTTTTAATGCTATCTTTCTTAAATTTTTCCTTCTATTCTTGTTTATTTTCTCATTTATATTTTTTCTGATATTTTTACACTTTTCTCTATAATTTTCTCTGGATATTCAGTCTCTTTAAACTCTTAATTATTAATTCTACCTCTTTCTTATACTCTTCTTTATTTGAATAATAATTAATATCTCTATATACTCTTGAACTAATACTACTTATTTTATATTTATTATCCATATTAGAATTCCAATTCATTATATACTACTATCCCCATTCATTTTCTTATATACTGATTTTTCTATTCTACATTTTTTTTCTCATATGATTTCATTAATAATATATCTAAATATGACAACTTATTATCTTTTCCCCTCTCTATTATAAATTTTATATTCTCATCCAATTTATTAATTTTTATAAAGGAAAAAATAAACAAGAAGGGAAGAGAAAATGTAAAAAAGATAGCTTAAAAAAGGATAAATATATAGAAGTTAAGATGTATTAATAAAATTATTAGAAAAATTAATAAAAAATATAATAATGTAATTAAATATAAGATTGTAAATAAAAAAAAGAGAAATGTAATGGATATATTAGATAATAAATATATTAAAGGAATAGAAAAACATATAAATGGTGTATATGAGATAGAATGTAGATCATGTAGGAATAATAAGATAAAAACTAAGTATGTAGGAGAAATGGAATATTAATTCAGCATAGGTATAATAAAAAGTCACCAATTTATATGCATGCTATGGAAACAGGACATATATTTGAGAGATGTAGCATAAGAATAATTGGATATACTAATAAATAAAGAGATAAAAAATAAAAGAAGCTATATTAATTAAGAGGATAAAACAAAATTTAAATAGAGATGAGGGTAAAGATATTATTTTTATAGGATATATATAAAGTTTTGTAGAATAAAAATTTTAAAAATAGGATAAGAAGTTAAAGAAATTGATAATAGAGGGAGTTGTATTAAAGGAGTATATGAAAAAGAGGCTAAAGATTTTGAAAAAAGTTGGTTATAAATTTAAAAAGAAAGAGAAAGATTATGCAAATGGTGAGTAAAATGAATAAGTGAATTATAAAAAAGAATAATGCTAGAAATGGGAATTAAAAATTATTAATAAAAAAATAAGTATCAATAAATAATAAAAAGGAAGGAAAGGAAATAGATTTATAGGTATTAAAAATAAATTAAAAATGAAATATAAAGATGATAAAAATGTATTAGAGAATAATGTAGAATCATAGATAGGAAGAAAAGGTAAAAATAAAAAGTAAAAAGAAAGTAGAAATAGTAAAGAAATAATGAAAAAATAATAATTAGAAAAAAGGGAAGTAAAGGTATAGGGTTAATAATAAAATATGATTATGGATGTAAAATATGTATTTTTATATGCATATAGAATAATGGTTATATAATTATATGTTTAAATGTTGTTACTCTGATAAAGACTGCAGGACAGTCAAAGCTGTTAGAAAATTAAAGGAATTAAATTAAAAATTTTTTCATTAGAGTGTATATGTGGTGATTTATAAAAAGTATTATATGAAGGAATACAAAAAAATAAAGGAAAAGATATAAGAATAATATATTTGCAATTCACTGCATCATTCACTGACAACATTTAGTAAGTGCCAGATTGTATCACTCTTTCCAATTCATCATGACAACAGCAAACAACATTCATAGCATCACATTAATTCTAGGTTGTTTGAATAGTTGTATGAAAAAAATGATGATGATGTTCATCGATTACTTCTTCACACTGAAGTACGCTGGTTCTCAAAAGGCTTATGTTTGAAATGATTTTTTTCACTTTTTGAATCCATTTTAGAATTTTTGGATGATAAAAATTCTGTTTTGAAAGAAAATGTAATAAAATGGAAAACAAATATTGCTTATTTAACAAATTTATTTGCTAACTTTAATAAAGTTCACTTGCAGTTACAAGGACACAGTCTGAATTTAATAAAAACAATCTCTACAATTTCAGCTTTTCTTGTCAGAATTAACCTATTCAAACAAAACATTGGAAGGCTTGAATTTTTGCAGTTCCACAACTTATCATTGACAAATGTTCAGGATGATGACATTTTGGCATATGTTCCACAATTAGATGCCCTCAACTCAGACTTTACAATCAGATTTAATGATGTTTTAACTATGGAAATATGCACTGGATTATCGATCTGTACAGTGCAATTGAAGAATAGAATATCGCACTACAAAAAGAATCCATCAATATTGCACTAAATAAAAACTTAAAGTGCAGTTCAAAAATGGATATCAGAAGTTCTGGCTTTTAAAAAATGTAGCTGTGACTTATCCTGCATTATGGAGTATTGCAAGAAAATTTTTGATAGCTTTTCCATCTTCATACCTCATGGAAAGGGGTTTTAGCAGTAACTAATCTGCTAACAAATTGGAGACTTAAATATATACCTCACTCATATGACTCCAAATGTTAACCAATTGCTATCAGAGCATCAAGTTTATCCCTCCCAGTAACACCATTAATTATTGTACTTTTAGTTTTGAACTTACTAAATTCTGATTTTGTCCAAAATCCAAATATTTATAAAGTTTTGTGCTAAATTTTAAAGATAATTTTAATTTATCCCTTTTTTGATTTTGAGTTATTAATGTTTAATTTTGTTTTATTTCATATAAAAATAAGATTTTTAATTTGTTTCAATAAAGGTCTGAATAAAAAATTTAATTTCGTTTTCTTTTTTTACAAAGCCCTATCAAAGTGAGCAGAACTATGTCAGCTGTGAAAAACATATTTGATGATATAAGTTTAGGAAAATTTAATATTAGGCAGGAAGAGGGTCTATGAAAAAAAAGTAATTCAGAAAGGAGTCCACAGGACAAAAAGTTTGGGGATCTCTGATCTAGAAGATCCTATTTCAATTTTTCCACAGATAAGTCTCATAACTTCTTTGACAGACTATAAAATGATCAAGGTGCAAATAATATATAATATTTAGCACAACATATTAAAATATTCAACATATAATTATTGTGACCAGTAATACTAAGATAATAAACATTACTAAAATTCTTCATACTATGAACTTGGGGAATCTATACCAGAATCCCATTAAAAATACCAAAGGCCTAAACATTTAAACACTTCTACAGCTATAATACAACTTCCTGCCATCTTTATGATTAAATTGATAATCAATAGTTTGTGAAAAGTCCTTAATCTTATATAGAAGAGTCATAAAAATAAAAAAGGAATTCAAAAATGAAGACAGGTACCCATATTCTATAGTATATTTAATATAAAAGAATGAAACAGATACATAGGTAAAAAGTTTTGTCAAGATGTTTTTATGGTATGCATATTCAGTTCAATGTGGTAATAATAATATATTAGCAAGTTGCAGTTTAATTAATGTTACTTTATTAATGTACATGTGGGCCTACAAAATAATTGTAAATTGTGGTGCACTCATAGTACAAACCACCACACACATAAAAGGTACATACACTGCCCAAATATTGAAGCCTTTTACTAAGGAAATTTAAGACAAATCATATAAAGATTGGATTGCTATTTTTTAACAGAAAAGAAAAAAACATGAAGGGGTAGAGTTCTAATTAAAAGTTAATAATAATAACAATTATAATTATAATCTTAATAATTCTCATCAAAACGATAATGAATTTAATGTATGAGTAATTAATAAATTCACTCTCAAAAATTATTTAAACAGATTAATAGCATATAAATTAAAATATCTAAAAGCTAGAAAATTGTACACATTAATTTATAGATGAAATACACATATAGTGTGGAGAGTGGTGGGTCATGTGAAAGTCTGTGCTCATACCCTGTCTATTACATTAATTTATCAAATTAATAGAACATTCAACATTTTTTACTTAATAATACATAACATTTGTAATAAACATTAGTTTATTCTGTATCAGTAATATATCATTCAAATTAAAATAAGTATTTAATGTGAATATGGGTGGATGTGAGAATGTTTGCATTATGGATTACTAATATTGTGAATTTTAAAATTCAGGAAATATCAGATAACCGACTTCAAGAAGCTCTTAAAAAATTTGCAATGCAAAAGCATTATAAGTAATTTTTACTCATAAATAATATATATATATATAATTGTTTAATGTTTTAGAAGAATTCAAATACCCTTCAGGGAGAACAAGAAGAAAAATTATTATTATAGTTAATGAAGAACGATATGCTTTTTTTATTTCTTTAAGAAAATGTACTGCTTTTTATAGTTTTCATTACTTATGCTATGTTCAAAATTGTTTTTATTAACAATTATGTTAAAAACAGCTATATTTTGCCAAAACGTTTATTCAAACAAAAGGTTGTATATATAAAAAATTAAATTCTGTAATGTGAATTACACTTTGATTATATTATTTCTCCACAAAGCATGTTTTAAAATATAATATTAAATCAGCTACTATATAAATCAATTAAATTTCAAGCTGGTAATTAGTTTTTAAAAAATTAGATTATAAAAATGTTTCTTTGAAAAGAATATTTACATTTAATTGTGTCAAAAAGATAGTTTGGATTGTTTCAGTGTTGCAAAAAAATATTTTTTACAAAATGTAAACAAAAAAAAATTATTTAAAGTTCTCAGTAGGGGAGAGGAGTAGGGATTAAAAATATATCATCATTACGATTACACTTTCAGGTCAACAAAAAATTAAAACATAATTGCCAAAAATTCTCACAATTATAATTTTTTCTTGTATTCTCATTAGCTTTAGTAATCAAATTATGCTAGATAGTAGTGCTTATTCAACTCCTACCTAGTGTGGTCTTATCAAAATATTCCAATAAATAGTATCATCTAGCATTTATTAATTACTAAAGCTTACACAAGATAATAAAAGAGTAGGAAGAATAAAAGTCATATCATGTTTTGTTGATCAACATTATTATAGTCTTTTTAAATATATTCTTTCTATTACATGGAAAGATATTTAAGTATGACACCATTATTAAAAAAAATTAAAATTCTTTTCTCTAATATGAAAAATATTCTATGTTTATCCATGCTAAAGTATATATAAATAAAGCGCTCTTGATAATTATAAGTTTAAAATAAAATAATTCATCTTAAACAAAATTGATAAGTAATTAAAAATATCACAGAATTATTAAAATGAGACATCGTAATAAGATTCCTGTATGGAATGAAAACTGGTATGATGTTTAAATGATTCTTATTTATTTTTAAATTATTATCAATTTTGTTTAAGATTGATTAACCTTTTAAGTATTATAATGAAAATAATATTTTGAATAATTTTAAGATTGAAATTTGACCATCTAAAACGGTAGACACATGAACACATTTACTTTATAGTTAATAATCAATAATTTATGATAAGATTTGAATCAATGATAAATAATTTTAGTAATTTTATTTGTGTTTATTGGTGCTTCATAAAAACTTGTCAGCATTCAAAAACTGAATAACTATAAGTAGTTGTAATATATAGGATATATGAGCACAGACTTTCACATGACCCACCACTCTCCACACTATCTCATAACACTGATACACTTGAACACATATGTTAAAAAGATAAATAATCACCAATATATGTATTTCATGCTCGACCAGCAATCATCAGTTGGTCCAGATTACCATCTCTACACATATATGCTACAAGTGCTCAGATATGTATTAAGATAACCAATCCTCCTACTTTAATGGACAGGCTTCAATCCACTCCACACTCCAACTCTTCAACCATCTATCCAATTGAAAATATGATGATGGAATTCTCAAAGGCCACCCTGAGGCTGAGATTCTTGTCACACCCATGTTGACCTAAGGTCAATCTGACCCCTCATGTACAGGACATAATCCATTTAATACATATACAAGGGATGGGCAGACATCTCTACTATGGAGTGAATTGAAGCCGGTTTATTAAAGTAGGAGGATTGGCTATCTTAATATATGAGCACTTGTAGCATATATGTGTAGAGATGGCAATCTGGACCAACTGATGATTGCTGGTTTACTATGAAATATGTATATTGGTGATTATTTATCTTTTCACTATATGTGTTCAAGTGTATCAGTGTTATGAGATAGTGTGAATAGCAGTGGGTCATGTGAAGTCTGTGCTCATATACCCTATATATTACATATATAGACATGGGTATATAATAAGACTGTGCTTTCAGTTATAAGTAGTTGTGTAAAAGCTAACAAAGTGTTATCTAATGCTATTTCTGATGTTTGTTTTAAATTTCATATGTTAAGATCCAGTTTCAATCCTAGTAAGATTTTTTTTACATTATTACTTCAAATGTAAAACAATAATATTCTGACATACAGTAATAGCTTAAAACACATTCAAATGTATGCCACAGAAATATAAAATAATTTAAATTTGTAAACATTTATATAGATATGTATCAGTACATCGAAAATAACATTTTTTTTTTTATTTCTCTCTAGAAACAAACTTAAATTGTCTCCATCATCAAAAATAATATTAATAAACAGAATATTTTATGATGAGAGAGAAATTAATTAGAATATCAAGAATACCATTCCAAGAGCTCCAAGAGTAAACAATGACCATATATGAATTAGATGTTATTAAAAGAGTTATTACAGATGAATGCATATAATTAAAGGGCATTAGGCAACTCTGCATCATTTTGCATGGTACAGCTGAAGTTTTGAATCTTCTACCACTATATTTCGAAATAAAAAGCCATGGAGAGATTTCAAGATCCCTTTCAGGAATTATAAAAATGTATGCAAAATCCACAGATTTATAGTTATTGAATTTTGTCATTGAGTGCTTTATTAAAACAGGCAAAACTCCCCATACAGTAGCACCACTCAGTGAAATCCAGAGTAATCAATGGATGCAAGAAGGTTTGTGCATAAAATTCCTATCTAGTGCCTAGCCATCCAATATTCCAAGACTAGTTTCTAGCTTGTGGATTTCATTGGTGAAGAGCCTTGAATCTGAGAGCATTGCATGCGGATCTTAGAATCCAATGCAACCCTGCAGCAGCCACCTTTTATCTCTACTGAACTACAAAATTATGAGTCTAAAATTGAAAACATAATATTTTTAATCCAAGCTTATTAGTGTAAAAGTCATATAGTTTTTGAACTCAGTTCAGTACCCATACATTTTGCTGTCTTTGGTTTTTTAATAACCATATCCACCACTATCCTGTTAGGCAGGATTGTTATTAAACCACTAAACATTAAATGATCACCATTTCTTATGCTTTCTCAAGCTGTTTAAACAGGCAAAACTCTCCAGACTGTAGTGCCACTCAGTGTAAGCCAGAGTAATCAATGGATGCAAGAAGGTTTGTGCATAAAAACTCTATCTAGTGCCTACTCATCCATTACCCCCAGGCTAGTTTTTAGCTTGTCACTTTCATCAGCAATACTCTCAGATCCAAGGCTCATCACTGATGAAAGCCACAAGCTAGAAACTAGTTTGGGGATATTGGATGAGTAAGCACTACACAGGGATTTTATGCACAAACCTACTTGCATCCATTGATTACTCTGGCTTGCATTGAGTGGCACTACTGTATGAAGAGTTTTTCTGTTTTAACATCTTGAGCAAAAATACAAAATGGTGATCATGCGATGTTGAGTGCATTATTGTTCAAAGAAAGTTAAGACATGTCAAGCATTGGTGGCCAAGTGGTCAGCACAGCTCCCTTACAAGCAGTTGTCCTGGGTTCACTGGTTTGCTTCCCAGCCGATGCTTTGACATATGGAGAAAGAAAAAAAAAGTTAAGACATTTGGATGAAAAAACAAATATGGTTAAGTAATTAATATTTTTGATGGCTATTAATGGAATATTAGAATAAATTTTCAACATTTTATTTTATCAAATTTACCATTACTATTTATTACATTTTTATAAATTTTTGAATTATTTTTAAAGCTATAAATTTAAAAACAAAAATTATTCTCACAAAGTCATATTTAAACTTTTCAAATATCTAATAAAAAATATTAAATAAAAAAAATAGATTTGTTTTAATTTATTTTCTAAAACCTTAATAAATTATTGTTCAGATTTCATAAAGATTCTATTTAAAATTCTTCTCACAAATATTTCAAAATGACAAAAAACAAATCTACTACAGACAACATTAATGTAATCTTTTTCAGTCAAATACAAATAGGGACTGTATATTATTAAAGTCTCAAAAAATCCTATTGGACAGGATTGATATTACATCACCAAACATCACATAATCACCATTCTTTCTGTTTTCACAAGATGTTTACCCAGAGGCAAAACTATCCATACAATAGTGCCACTCAGTGCAAAACCTTCCTGCATCCATTGATTTCTCTGGCTTGCACTGAGTGGTGCTAGTGTATGGATAGTTTTGCCTCTGTTATTGAAGTTCCATTACATATCCTTTTTAACATAATCTTTTTGAATAGAAATTGAATCTAATAAGATTACATTCCTAAAAAAATAAACATCACAAAAAAAAAAAAGATCAAAAATAATCATAAATAAACAAACAAGCTATAGAAAATATATATTTTAATTTTCAAATTCTGACAAAAAAATGAATATGTTCAAAAGCACTCACAAATATTTTACATGGAAAGAATAAAAATTACCAACCAACAATACCTAGGGCAAGTGTTCATCCCATTTACAATACATTTCTTTGTCTTCAGATTTTTTTGAAATTAATATCATTTTTATTTCAGTTGTCAAACACATATAGAAATGGAAAACAAATAAATGCTGAGGATTACCCCAAGAGAGAAAATCAATGCTTAAGACAATATTGCATTCAGGGCCTGAAAAAGATTAATCATCAATGAAATAAAGCTATGTGTAAACATTCAGATAGTGAACTGAAATTAAAATATCCCAGACATTGACTTCAAATATGCCATATTTTCTAGAATATTCTACCATTTTCTTCACTTATATACATGAAAAACACCAACATTAAATGATCTCTCTCACCAATGCTATATAATTAGAGAATTGATAGCATATAGTACACAAATTAATAATCATTCACTTATTAAAGTTAATTAATTAGCAATCAAAATTAGAATGTGTTTAAAAAATAGAAAATTGAATTTTCTCATTTTATAAACAATATAGCATATATTAGAGAAGTTTCCAGATTATATCATTTAAAGAAATAAAAAAAATTATTTAAAGAATATTTAAAAGTATAAGTCAATAATTATTATGCAAACAGAGAGAAGAATGGAGAGAAAAAATAAGAAAATTAAACATCTAAGTGTAAATATGGCCTTTTTATATTTATAATGTAGCTGAAACTTATTATTAATAAAACTGTTTAATTATTGACATTTGTTATGATTAATTGTTTTTTTAAACAAATATGTTAAGGAAGGAATAAATTCATAAAAAGATGATGCTTTAAAAACTCTTCCTCCTGAAAGAAATAAGAACTGTATAGTAACAAGACCATTAAACAGTAAATATGTATACCAAAGCAAAACTCCATACAGTAGTGATCAGGTGATGCTTAAATATGCATACCATGAAGAAAGTTGGTCATACAACTATCATTAAAAAGAAATAGCTCTGAGTTAGATAACATTAATCAGATATTGGTTTCAGATGTTTTAGATAGCTCAAAAGTATTTGTAGGAATGAATAGGAAGTTATGGGGAAAGAACTGGTTTAAATATCCAAATCATATCCAAATCTAAATTTCAAAATGGTCTAGTAGCACTCAATGAGTAATTATATTTAACTAAAAATAATTAAACAAATCCACTTTTCTTTACCACTATAATAATGGTTGTTTTATAGATCCATTTTATATTCTATTATCATAATTTATTTTTGTAATATTTAACTAATAAACTTGAATTATTTTTTGCAGCGTTTTTAATTTTTTTTAAACCATCAGTTTCCAAATTTGTTCATTTTACATAAATGCTTTCAAAATTAAATTTATATTTGTAATAGAAATTACTATTATTTTGAAAATATCAGAAACAAATTAAGCAAATAAATATTTTATTTTATATTTAACAATCTTAAAGCATATAAAGTTGATTCTTTTCAAAATAATTTATAATTCCGATGACTGTATTTTACTTAACAATATGATTACTATATTATGTGAGCAAAATACCATACATAAGAATTTTAATAAATTTGTTCTCTCTCCTTTTTCTTTATAAAAAGTTTTTATTTTTATGAATCCATATATATTCCAATACATTGAATATATTTCTAAAGTTTCGACTACTCCCTTATAGTTATTATCAAGGATCTGCACTGACATTTTTAACACCCTCAAAAGGACTTAGCATTGATAATAATTCTCATGCAATTATAACTTGTCTTAAGAGAGTGTGTTGATTCATATATTTATAATTTACAGTTGTCTAAGAAAAGTTTCTTAATTTTATAAATTACAATGTATTATTATTGTAAACCCATTAAGTCTTGAGCAATATTACACTTATTATTTAATTAAGAGCAAAGCTTTGTTAATAATTAAAATACTGCAGTGTTTAGCATGCTTTCAATAGACAATTGTCATAGATGTAGCAATACTTGTAACAGAGGTAGAGGAATAAGACTCTGTTTAAAAGCTAACAAATTAGCATATTATTAGCATAGTGCATTAATTAGTTAGAGCAAGCCACTTTTTGGAAAGAGGAATGCAAGATTCTTTCCTATTGATGGCACAAGTCCTTGGAAATATGCCAAGCCTCCTTGATCTTTCACTTAGCATAATTGTGTTCTGTGCAAATGACATTGAAACATGTGGGCTCAGATCAATGGCTACAAATACTGAAATGCTTGAAAAAAAATAATTTAGTGTCCGAATGTGTTTTGCCCAGTTATACATGTATTTATTCTGCGCCAATCCAGTAGACAGGTTGGCCAGAGATTCTCCATAGTAAACAGATGGGAAAAAAGAATCTTAGCATTTGACTTTATATATAATTTGAGAATGAAGATCTAGTGGTAGTCTTTTCTTTGAATTCTTCATTAATTGGTACAAAGGGGGGAGTGTGGAGTCCAATTCAATGGGTGGGAACAAAAATTTTATGAAATAAATGAGTGACTTTGAATATGTAGGGAAGACACAGCCACAATTTGTCATTGGTTGTTGTCAGTGGGTATCATATTTTGTACTAAAAGATTTTGACAGCTTGAATGAGAGATGAAAACTTAAATCCAATGTTGCACAGGTTGGATTTATATGTATCAATATTATTTTTATTGCCTGATTCACAGATAATTATTTTAAAATAAGAATACCTTAAGCCATGTTAGTACTGTTAGCGTAACAGATTTTGGGTATATGAAACCACATATTTGGACAGGTTTGATGTGCATTTTGTAGCTTAATGAGTCTGTGTCTTGTTGAATATACAAATCAAAAAGTGAATGTCATTATAGTTGTCTTCATTTTCTTGAGTCAATTTCAATGATGAACAAATGTGAGCTCCTGTTGGATTTGAGTAATAATAGAAACCAGAGTGCAAATGAGGACATCATCAATGTATTGTAGGTACAATAATGCAGAGTTATGTGAGCATCCATCCATACATTTTTCTCATTACTTATTATTTAAGTAATACTTTGAGTGCAATTTGAAAATTATAATTGCAGTTTGTAATATTATAATTGATTATTTATTAGTCTGCATGCAGAACAGGTTATATTTACCTGCTTAAGGAAGTTTATTTGAACTTCTTTCTATAAATAATTTCAATTTCTGTGATAAGATTCAATATTTAGTGTCTATATATATAAATTTATTGGATCATAAATAAAGATGGGATTCCATCCTTATTGTTAAAGGAAATTACCTTGACAACAGGGTGAGATTGTTCACTGTAATTGATATTGATATGGTCTAAGTATTGACTGGTGTTAATGATTAATTATTATTATAAGAATATAATTTTAACTCATAATATAACATTTCTTTAGCATCTACATATAGTTCTTTTCATTATATACATTTTACTATTATTATTACTCCTTCCCCCTATATAAAAAGTTAAAAATTATATATAATAATAATATATACGTTCATATGATTATTTGCATGGGTTCCAGATATAAAAGTCATAATTTGCAGGTTAATCCATTAAGATTTAATTAGATATTGCAATGTTTTGACTTGATTACACAAGCCCTCAACTGAGAAATGAATACTATATAATTGTAGAAGTGCTGTAAACAGGGTCTATAAGAATATTTGTAGAGTGGTTCAGTTGGTTAGAAAATTACCTTAAAAATTTAATAGTCAATAATCTAAAGGTTCAGGTTCAATTCTCAAGCTAATACTGCCACTGGTCAGGCCAGAAATATCTGGAAAAAAAAAGGATAATACCTTTTGAAACACTGTGTGTATACTAACCACTGTGCTATTAATAACAGTTGAATGTAATTGGAATATTTAAATAAAGTGAAATTTTTTAAAAACATTAAATATTTAATAATAGATGATGGAAATATATAAATACAACTAAAATACACCGTCATCATAAACCTTTAGACAAATACTAAAGTGCCCTGGTTTGATTTTAAAAGGACTGATTAATTTTATTAAAATATTTTTCTCTTATTTAAAACTGTATAATAAATTATTACATATTCTACATGTAATGGTAAATAAATAATTTTATGTTAAAAATATTATCATTACATATATGACATGTGACCATTTACTTTTCGTTTTATAAAGAGTAAAGTAACTCAATTTTATAGAATTAATATTTCTCTGAATGTTGTTCTGGATAATTCTATATAAAAAATCTAACAGCAGTAGGAATAAATCATTTTCCTACTGTAAATACCATAATTACTTTATGTATATATTGTAACTAAACTTTGATATTGGGAGGAGATAGCTTGGTTGAGAAAAGTGTGTTTGCTTTGAATACATTTACCATCAAGTGCAACTCTTTTAAAATAAAGTTTAAAATGAAGTTATATCTATTTTTATCCATGTAAAGTAACAACATTATCTACTCTATAAACTATAGCATCGATACATTAATAATTATGATGCTTATGTTCCAGGATGCTTATATAGATCTTATTAGCACAACCTCTAGGTATTCCTCTATGTACACCAAATGTATTTAATGTGTATGATGGTTATTACCGAATTGATGATCATTTGTCATTAATGAAATCGGCACTATTATTTATAATCTTTAATACAATTTGATCATACTTACAATGATATAAAAATATTTAACAATAAATGTAATTAAAACAGAAGTTCTCTAAACATTTCTGAATAATATTGGGCTGTTTTATTTACTCAATATTTTAATATTGCGTGATAACTACTGTGTTAACAAGGAAAATAATGCAAGAGAACAAAGCACTCTATTGGAGAAGATCGTTGCATCTTTAATGTCTTGATAATAAAGATTAGAAAGTCAACAAGCTCTATCAAAGATAACTTTGTTATCCAAATTTTTATTATAGCTTCTACAGTTACTATTCTTCTGCTTTTAATATTTTTAAGTTTAGAAATAAAATATAAAATTTATATTTTTATATTGCAGATGTAACAAAAATGATTTTTTTATCATTAATTTGGACTGTAAATTATTATTTTCAGAATCAATTAAACATCTTTAAACATATATCTTTGGTAATGATATATTTATTGATCAAAATCACTAAAGATAAGATTATGTTTATTTATGGAGACTAACTTTCTATTCCCTGTAATGAAAGATGGAATTTCATTCTGTGGTTTTTGCAACATATATTATAATATATAGATTAATAATTCTTATAAAGACATTAAATATGAATATTCTTTATTTCAAAACCGGAATATTTCTAAAAGTAGGTTGTGCTCTTTTTACAATATTTTTTATTTATACGGTTAAAATTCTCCAGATAATAAAATTAGCACACAATAAAAATTATTCAGTGCTCTACATTTGTTCCTCATACTTATATTTGGGGACACATAGCTTTAATGTCATAAATGGATATTTGGTTATTTTAGCTACCTTTTGTTCAACCTTTTGTGATCTGTGATTTTTTTAACATAAATCCCTACATACTTTGGTATGACTTTCATTTTAAATTTGTATCAGCATTATGACTCTACAGTGAGAATATATTATAAAATTTCTCATTTCTGTATATATTTAAAATACATGGATAATGTTACATAAAAGGCCAATTAGTAACTTATGAACTTATGAGTGAATCATTCATATATTTTACCTGTTTAAGGATGTTTATTTAAACTTCTTTGTAACAATAATTTCAATTTCAATAGACAAATTACAATCTTTAGTGCCTATATAAATATATTGGACCATAAATATAAGTGGGATTCTATCTTTGATGTTAATAGGAGGTTGCCTTGACAACATTTTGAGATTGTTGTTAATAATAGAATTAAGTGTTGACTGATTTTTAATGATTACTTCCAAACCCATTTAACTTTGAGTATTATTTCATTTATTATTTAAGTAATACTTTGGGTGCCATTTGAAAATTATAATTGCAGTTTGTAATGTTATAATTGACTATTTATTAGTCTATGTTCAGAATAGGTTATATTTACGTGTTTAAGGAAGTTTATTTAAACTTTTTTATATCTACAATTTCAGTATCTGTGGTCAAGGTACATATTTGGTGCCTATATAAATATAAATAAAGGTGAGATTCCATTTTTATTGTCAAAAGGAGGTTGCCTTGACAACAGTTTAAGATTGTTGATTGTTGTTGATATTGGGATTGTCTAAGTGCTGACTGGTTTTAAATGATGATACCTTTTGTATTTCTGCATTATCATAGTCCAATACTGATTTGTAGAAACTTACTACAAATCAATTTGCAAATGCTGTTATTTATCAACATACTCATTTATTAAACACATACATGCTTGCATATCAAAAATCTCGATACATTTAACAAAATTTTCCAATAAAAGTACTTGGATGTACAAACTCCAAATCAAACAGACAATATATATATATGAACATGTATTTTACAATGACAGAAAAAAATGTAGACAACTGATAATCTAGCATAAATTTTTAAATAGCCACAAACAGTGAAATATAATCTATCAAATAAAATTTTTCACTTTAAATGATTTTTTTTTTAAAGAAAAAAAGTTTTTTGTCTGTTAGATATTAGTAATGAACCACTTAAAATTTTTGAATTTACTGAAACATTAGGTAGTTATTCTAATATTTATTTATCCATCGCAAATCGAAATCCATTAAATAGATGGCGAATATAGTACAAATAAATTAGCTGAATTTTGATACGTGATTTTTATTTTAATCCATTACTAGAAATATATTCACCACATAAATAAAGTTTGAACAATTTATAAATTTTCACTAATATATATATATATATATTTAACATTTTAATATTTGTGCCTTAGTTAATAAACTTAGTTAAAGGCTACTAAACTTTGTATTGCGTTATTAATGTCATGAAGTAAAATTTTAATTCCTCAATATAGCATTTTAAAATTATTTAACATATTTAATCTTTATTTTATACTTACAACATTAGAAACAATCATTATTCGCAACACTTGATAAACCAATAAACATCACATGGCCACTACTTCTTATGCTTGTGTATACCTATTGTTAAAACAGGCAAAACTCACTATACATATTGCCACACACAGCAAGCTATAGTAATCAATGGATGCCAGAAGGCTTGTGCATAAAATTTCCATCTAGTGCCTACTCATCCAATATTCCCAGAGTAGTTTCCAGCTTGTGGCCTTCATCAGTGAGGAGCCTTGGATCTAAGAACACTGCTTTGTGTGGCAATACGTATAGTGAGTTTTGCCTGTTATAACAACACTTGATAAAATTTCTGAAGAGCAAAATGACAAAAGTTTTATAACAACAACAACAACTACTACTACTGCTACTACTACTACTACTACTACTACTACTACTACTACTACTACTACTACTACTACTACTACTACTACTACTACTACTACTACTACTACTACTACTACTACTACTACTACTACTACTACTACTACTACTACTACTACTACTACTAGATCGGAAGAGCGTCTACACGACTGTGCTCTTCCGATCTCTACTACTACTACTACTACTACTACTACTACTACTACTACTACTACTACTACTACTACTACTACTACTACTACTACTACTACTACTACTACTACTACTACTACTACTACTACTACTACTACTACTACTACTACTACTACTACTACTACTACTACTACTACTACTACTACTACTACTACTACTACTACTACTACTACTACTACTACTACTACTACTACTACTACTACTACTACTACTACTACTACTACTACTACTACTACTACTACTACTACTACTACTACTACTACTACTACTATTATTATTATTATTATTATTATTATTATTATTATTATTATTAATGTTCAAAATACATTATTGATCTTATTTAAAGGTATGTAAATACTTGAACATTATTACAATATGTAGATTACAACAGATGCCTGTCTAACATAAAGGGTTGGTGGAAGATGATAAGTAAGGCAATAGGGTCTTGATACAAGAAAGTAGTAAAACAATGCAAAATTAAAAATGCATTTTTCTTATGCTATGAATAATAATTAATGCGACTTAAAATTCATTATTTTTACAAAATAAAGAAATATAAATATCTGAAATAAACAATCACTCCTATAAATGTAATTTATCAATTATAATTTCCCATGGTTTGTTTTTCTCTTATGGTAACCTCAGTTATACCTTTTTACATTGGGTTTGCTCGATCAGTATTTCACATCACATTGCTATGTGAGGCTAAAATGAAACAATCGATTTTATTGTTATTATTCATGCTGTTTATATATACATAAATAAAATATTATCTGGGTACATCTATGTACACTTTATTGAATATATAATTATAAACCCACATTTCAACCAGGTCATATTGGTCAACAATTGGAGAAACAAATATTATAAATTAATTGTAGAGATGCTGTAAACACTGAAGTATAGCAATAATGAACATTCTGTTAATAGAAAACAAAAATAATAATTATAACAAATTATGTAGATTAGAGAATTTTTAAAAAAAATTCCAAATAGAAAGTAATTTGCATGTATCATCATAATTATTGATACAATTTGGCCTTTTAAAGATCTCAATGGCTTCTCTGATTTGACATTGTTGCAGAGTGTCCATATCTGGATAGTATTCTCATATTGTTTTCTGGAAGGTTTGTGATGATGGTGTTCTAGTTGTATTTTTATATTGGACTATTTCCATCATCTAATAGGTGTATTGAATGTCTTTAGAAAAATTTAACTTTATTTAAATATTCCAAACACATTCAGCTGTTAGTAATATAGAAGAAAAGGTACAAAGAAGAAAATTTAAAGAAGTTGCTCACATGACAATGATGAAAAACCCATAAGCCTACCTAGTATGACTATATATATAATGTATGGAAACCACTAATCAACTTAGCTCTTAAGAAAAAAATGAAAAAATCAGAGGAACTCTCATAAATAAATATATGAAATGTGTACTGACTGTTGCCTTTGACAGGATGGCTCAGTTAGTTAGGGTGTTACTTTAAAATTCAATAATCAAGGATCTAAGGACCTAGGTTTGAATCCTATGCTAGTACTGTCACTGGTCAGACCAGCAACACATGAAGAAGAGGGTAGAATAATATCTTTCAAAATGTTGTGCATATACTAACCTGTTTGATGTGCTATTACTAACAGTTGAATGCATTTGGAATATTTAAATAAAGTTAAATTTTTCTAATGACATTCAATACACATATTAGACATTGGAAATAATCCAATATAAAAACACAACAAGTATTCTCATATAGTTGTGCAAATGGAAGCTCACATCAAACAGTTTGAATTTTTGTCAAATATAAATAAACTCACTGAAGATTATTTTAAAAAACCTATAAAAGAATTCAAACTACAAATTCATTTGAGTGACAATGATAATAAAACAAAAATGGAGAGGTATTATATGAAGAACTATGTCTCTTTAAAAATTTATTTTCAATTAAATTACATCAATTTAAAAATCCACTCAATGTTCTAACTTATATTCATGAAAATGATTTGTTCATCCCCAAATTTGAGAATATCATTAAGAATATTATTAACTCTCCCTACTAGGGTAGCTAGTGGTTAGAGATTATTTTGGAAGTTAAAAATTATAAAAAAATTACTTAGGTTCAACAATGGCACAAGATTGGCTGGTAAATTTATCAGTTATAGCTATAGAAAATGATGTATGTTAATAATATTGAATCTAAGTTTAGTTCTATAAATTCTTGAAAAGTAATTTATAATTATGTAATAGTAATTTTTTTTATTGTCATCTTTAATAGAACATTAAAATGAATATAAAATCACATAGAATTATTCTTTTTTGGGGTAGAGGCCCCAATTACTGTTTTGCATAAAGTCAATGATGACTTTTCCTTCAGTATTGGTAAAAAGTGTTACTTTTAATACAATAAACAATTCAGAAGAAGATAAATAACAATAAACACCACATAAATGCATTGTTTTTTTCCTTTTCTCAGGTTCCCTTCTGCCAGCTAGAGGTAATTATATCAAATTATAATCTCACATGCTGTCTTGTAAGTAATCAAGTGGCATGTGATATTTTATCAGGGGTTATTTTCCTATCCCTTTTTTTGATTTTCTCTAGTTTATTCTAGAATGTATTAGAATGCAATGAAATAATATGCTTGTATATTTGCATAAATTACTAAGGTAAAGGTACTGAAAAGAAAGTTTATGTTAAGGTTTAGTATGGCATATGTTACTATAACTTTGACATTTGAAAAAAATGTAATACTATATTTCAACATTTTTATGGCATAAACTATATTGAGCATTTACATTCATATATAGTTCAAAGCTTCTGATATAATACACTATGGCTTCTCCTTTCTCCAAGTCAAGATTCTTTCAATCACTATGCCTAGAGAAACCTATTAGCCATCTTCCCTTCCCTTTCTATTCCTCAGTCTAAGTTTTTCCAAATTCTTCTTTATCCTGCTCCATCCCATTTTCAAAACAATATCTTTGTCACACTATGGCCTTTATATCTAAATCCTTTTTATCTTTTCTCAAACCCAGCATAAAAACCAAGAATCCACTTTCTGTATAATCACTTTGTATTTATTCTCCCACAACTTAAATTATTTGTATCTTTTCTGCTTATAGGCATTTACATTCAAGTAACAGATCCCTAATATTTTGTATGCCTTTCTTACATAACTTGCAGACTAAATTACCCATATTTTTCCATTTATGTGTATATTCCTTTGTTGCTAATGATCCTGTTTGAGCCTTAAACAGTAAACTAATTTTCTTGCTATTATCATAAATTAACTTGCACATATTCTGTTTACTTATATATATATTTAAACTCTTTTTACTCTCTATACTAGTTCTTCATCTCTCCAACTCCCTATTTTTTATTAATGCATCTATTCTTTTATCCCATTTATTGCCACTATAACACATACCAAGGAAAAATTAGAAATGAATATGATTGTTAATATCAAATATTTTCATCACTTGAAAAGGGTCTATTTATTGGGGCAATTTTGATTTGTGGAAAAAATATTGTCCACGTTTTTTGCCGTTATTATTTGTGTAATTAATGTTTTACAAAATTGGTCATATATTAACTGTCTATCTCTCTGTAAACATGTAAAAAATGCATAACCCATGAAGTTTTACACAAAAATAAAGGAAATTATATTCATCATTAAAAGTGTACATTGCCAAATAATGTTAGTTTTTTAATTATAGCTTCTTTTTTTAAATTTTTTTAAAAATCTTCTGTAATTCTGTCTTTTAAATATATTTAATTTTTTATTATCTTTCACTTTGATCTATTCATTTTTTTTCTATCAATATGTATTGATCTCGTAGTTGTAGTAGTGGTAAACAGTCGGCGGCCTATAAGATAAGACTGAATCTCAGCTATATAAAATTTAAATCATTTTTCTGAAACTAATTAAGCTTACATTTTTTCTTTCAATTAACTACATGGCAGACCATTTAATTAACAATCCCATACTTTTTGGTATAACCCTGTATTCTTGACTAATGAATAAAAAAGAATGAGAAAAAAATGCAACGTTCTATCACCTTTACCATCCAGCATCCGATTTTTTTTTTATGTGGAAATGTTGGAGAGAAGACATTTGTCTTTCAACGTTTTTTTCTTTTACATACAAAGAAAAAGATAGATGAATTCGACTTTTACACATTAAAGCAAAATAAGATTTAGAATTGTGTAGATCTGTGTATATATATTTATATAACATAGAATTGAATAGTAAATTTAATTTAATTTGTGTTTGTATCTCAGTTGTTACTAGACAGAAATTTGTTTAAAGTTTTTTTTCGTTTTTTCCGGCTAGTTTCATATTTATAAATAAATAAAAAAATGCAAAAACGTGATTCGGAAAAAAGAAAATAAAAATGTCTGGTCACATGATATTCATTAAAATTAAATCAGAATTAAAAATGATTTTATAAAATGCAATTTTCAAACTACTTTTTTAAATATAATGATTTAATAAATTACAAAGACCTTGTTAAAAATCTCATTAATTGGTAATTTGTATAATGAGATAGCAGATAATGAAATAAAGTGAATATTTTAAGTTTAAATGGATAATGATTAAAATATCCATACATATTATATTCTTATTAACAATCTTTAACAAATTTATTATAAATATTTAATTAAATAAATAAATAGACATAATTTAAACTACAATGTATTATTTAAATAAACAAAAAAAAATTATGCATATTGTTAAATTAATACTATTTAAATAATCATTTGAAACAGAAGCATAAAAACGAACACACACACGGACATATATAAGTGCATGCAAATAAGCCAATTTTAAGATTTTTTACGAGTATACTACAAAGAATCTATTTTTTACTAAGGTAATCAATCTAAGATTTTAAGGATTTTATTTCGTGTTTTGTCCTAAGATAACTAGATTATAAAATGTCAACCAATCATTAGACAAACTACATTGAGTATGACTGTCTTAGAAGGATTAGGGATATATTCACAATCTTTCAAAGAAACATGAGTTTTTTTTTAGTAAGAAGCTTGAAAGGGATATTCTTTGGGACGTCAAAACGATGTCACCGGCATAGATAAGTCTTTTAAAAATCAAGGGGACAAATATCCTAGAGCTTAGTCATTTGATGTTTTTGACTCTTTTATATATCTATTTAAAATTTTAGATAGAGTTGTAAGATAAGGTTAGATGAGAAAATAGATTGATATATTTGAATCTGCTATGTGAAAACGGCCATTGAGATTGAAAACTAATAATAAAAATAATTAACTATTAACAGTTTAGTATTGGATTTAATTTAATATTTTATATACAATAATAAGTTCATCAAAACCTATGATTTTTTTTTTGATTTTTTTCTGGATAATTGTAATATTCAACTAAATGTATTGGGTTTTCCTACAGAAAAGGTAGCCTTTTTATTTAAACTTAGCTTTTATTAATGCTTAGCATACTTTTGATATAGCATTATTACTTTTTAAGTGTTTCAAGTTTACTCTTGATAAATGTTTTAATATTACACTTAAATTTGAATTATTTGATATTCAAAAATATTTAAATCCACTTAAATCAATATTTTCAAATCTATCTTAAACTTCATCCAATTTATTTTCTAGATTTTTAGATTCAGGTTTCAGTAAACTTAGCATCACATCTGATATCTGATTATTTCAAATTGTGTCTATTTTCTTAGAACCTGGTACTGGAAGCATTAAATTCAACACTAAACATATCAAATTTATTACCAAATTCAAATTTTGGTTCATCAACCTGTATTTAACTTTTTTTCCTGCTCAATTTTACCGTTTGAGCCTACCTTTAACTCTGCTTTTAACTTCTTTAATTTACTATTTGAGTCTGCTGTTAACTCCTCTAATTTATTGAAAAGCATTGTCAAAATGGTTGGGTTGCATTTTCCATTCTTTCCAACACTTTACTATTACTATCTTCCATAATATATATTGAAAAATATTAATAATAAATATCGTAGCTTCAATAAATAAATAAATAAATATTTTGTCAATAACTAAATGTTTTACCCACATCTGACCCTCAACAACTATGACCAATTGAAATCTCCAAAATTAAAAAAAACACCTGAAAGTACATAAAATAATAAAATGATAATAGTAATTATACCTGACATTCAGATGAATATATATATATGTATATTGTAACGAGCACAGACGTTCGTTACATTGTTTTTTTTTTTTATTTATTAAACACGAAAGTAAATTAAAATGTTCGCATTTAAAAATTTTCTTTAAGAATTAAAAATTGAAATTAAATATCATCTTAAACTCGTATATATTAAATCGCACAGATAATGAAAAATTATTAAAATAAAACTTTATTAAAGAAAAAGTATTTTAAAACTAAATTTTAAAAAGATTTGGAGATAAAATTATATCTTTAAATTTATCTTTAAATATATCTTTGATTTGGAAAACAGGTTAATTAATCAGAAATGGAAATGATAAATTTAATTAGTCAAATATAAACCAGCCTTGGGCTATTAAATGTAAAAACATTGGTCAGATAGGAAAACAATAGAAACTTTTAGCAAATGAAATAAATCCATTGGGAAGTCGGACCTCAACGAAAAGGATCATCACATCGATGACATAATGTTAAGACAATATTTCAAAGTAATATAAAAGGACAAGTTTAGAAATTATTAGTTAGTGATTATGATTATTACGATGTGACAGATAGGTGTTAGTGCAGAGGTGCGGGAGAAGGGATTGAAGAGATGCACGATTCAATCCCTTCAGTTTTGCTAAGAAAGAAAGAGAAATGAACAATCGTTTTTCTACATTGAGGACCAGTTAAAGCAAAAACCTCCGGATGGATAAATAAATCGGCCAACAGAATACCAATCTTAGGACGACGTGGGAATTCACATTCATGGCAAGCAATGGATAAAGATGAACTGTTTTAAACCGTAAGAACTTTATAAATAATGAACATTAAATTAAAACTTTCCATATTTAAATGATTGCAATATTATCCTATCTGACCAACTTAATTTATTAATAATGTTATTTGATGTATTTTCTTATATATATATATATATATATATATATATATATATATATACATTTAAAATCATTTCCATTTATATTATTTATTTTTTGTTCTTTAAGTTTTATCATGATTTTTGTTTTTCGTTAAATTAATTATATAAATGTTAAACTTAAGTCGGGCGTGAATGGCTGTATAGATTTGTAAAGTTATATTAGGGGAGGGTAATCTTAGGTTATTTGTGTAGTTGTTAAATTGGGTCAATGGATTGAATATATTGATGTAGTTAGTAGATGTAGTCGGAGATTCGCTACTAGCAGAATCGTTTATATATACGCCGCACTCACCCGTTTGCCTATGGAAGGAATTATAAGACGAAGAACGCAGTTCCTTTTTATGGAGTTTTTTTTTATTGTTCTCCTCATTAGATACATGTAATATTCCTATCTGATGATAGTCAGTGTCTTCTATTAATCTTTTTGGTGCTGCCGTATTCCATATTACATTGAATACATCGATATACCTGATGAATTGATGCCAGTTTGACTGCGGATTTTAGCCTAAGGTTAAATAGGGATAGAATGTTTATTTTCAAATGCAAATCTATGTAGTCTATTCATACTCGACATTAAACAAAAATGCATTAAATTTAAGTTGTTTATAGACGTTTGCATGGATTGGTTATCGTTTAGGTATGTTTTGGGTTTCATATTTGATCAAAATATATAGACATTCGATAAATAATGATACATTACGGTGAGTATCTAAAATGTATTTATTCGGATGTCTTTTAGCTATTGGTGACAATGCAAGTATCTTATGCTGAATACTAGAGGGTTTCTTATATTTCCCTATGCAATTGTCAGTAATCAATAATTTTGTATTTTGATCATTTATGTTTATTTTGAAATGTTTTTGACCGTTGAAATCTATGTAACTGATCTATAGCAACATATTAAAACAAGCTTTTATATTCCCATCTGTGCGAAATTAATTAAAATGTAAACTTATAATATAATAGAAATTAAAATGTAAATTAAAATCTAAGGTAAAGTTAAAAATAATGTTAAATGTTAAAATGTAAAACTAATACTAAAATAATTTTAAATCTTATATATATGTGCATAAATAAATGTTTGTATGTTAATTACTGGCAGTGGCTTATTTTATTCCTCTTATATATATATTCTTATATTATATTTTTAAATCTCTGCTATTCCACTGAGCTAGTGACATGGGCTAATGACCGGATGCGAAAAAAAAATATTTTTTTTGACTTATGTATCTGCCTACTGGCGCCCATAGTGCAGATATGTTAAGTCTCCAATTTCTCCAGATCGTTATAACTGGCGAACCAACTCGGGCCGATCTTTAATAAACCACAAATACCCTGAGCAAATTTTGTCAAAATGAAATATTTTTATCTGTTTACATATAGTCGTATACTTTAACTCTTATAAAAGCACTGCCAGAAAGAAATAGCACATATATTAAACATGAGAAAATATAAATAATTTTAAACTGTATTTTGTTAAAAAGAAAGTCAAAAGGTTGCATTTGATATGTTTTTTTTGTTAATATATATTTATGCTTTAATGTGTATAGGAGCGCACAGCCACGTAAGTTTATGATGGTAAATGTGGTACCTTATGGAGAGTATTATTGGGAATTTACTTCAGTGTAATCCTATTTAAGCATTTTAATCAGTCATAAATAAGTTGATGGTATTTATAATTGTGCTGCAAATATACACGTATAAATCCATTATCTTTCAAAATATATTTACTTCAATGCAACCTTCTTAAATAAATAATTTATAAAATAACTTGCTTGTCATGCCGTGTGTAAAAATAAAATGTATAAAATAAAATAGAACTCTTGTGGGGAAGGGTGTAAATGTAAATGGTCCTTAGGTAAGCGATAATAAACATTTTTCTTTTTGTATATAGTCTTTTTGAAAAATTATTAACCGGATGTTTTGTAAAAGTCTTCGTCAATCATTTACCATAATTACTAACCCTAAGTAAAATATTTTTTTTGATCATTTTTTTAAGCAACTTTACTGATATGTAACGAGCACAGACGTTCCTTACATTGTTTTTTTTTTTATTTATTAAACATAAAAGTAAATTAAAAAGTTCGCATTTAAAAATTTTCTTTAAGAATTAAAAATTGAAATTAAATATCATCTTAAACTCTTATATATTAAATCGCACAGATAATGAAAAATTATTAAAAAAAAACTTTATTAAAGAAAAAGTATTTTAAAACTAAATTTTAAAAAGATTTGGAGATAAAATTATATCTTTAAATTTATCTTTAAATATATCTTTGATTTGGAAAACAGGTTAATCAATCAGAAATGGAAATGATAAATTTAATTAGTCAAATGTAAATCAGCCTTGGGCATTTAAATGTAAAAACATCGGTCAGATAGGAAAACAATAGAAACTTTTAGCAAATGAAATAAATCCATTGGGAAATGAGACCTCAATGAAAAGGATCATCACATCGATGACGTAATGTTAAGACAATCTTTCAAAGTAATATAAAAGGACAAGTTTGGAAATTATTAGTTAGTGATTATGATTATTATGATGTGACAGATAGGTGTTAGTGTGAAGGTGCAAAAGAAGGGATTGAAGAGACGCACGATTCAATCCCTTCAATTTTGCTAAGAAAGAAAGAGACATGAACTATTGTTTTTCTACATTGAGGACCAGTTAAAGCAAAAACCTCCGGATGGATAAATAAATCAGCCAACAGAATACCAATGTTAGGACGGTGTGGGAATTCACATTCATGGCAAGCAACGGATAAAGATGAACTGTTTTAAACCTTAAGAACTTTATAAATAATGAACATTAAATTAAAACTTTCCATATTAAAATGATTGCAATATTATCCTATCTGACCAACTTAATTTATTAATAATGTTATTTGATGTATTTCCTTTTTTATATATATATATATATTTAAAATCATTTTCATTTATATTATTTATTTTTTGTTCTTTAAGTTTTATCATGATTTTTGTTTTTCGTTAAATTAATTATATAAATGTTAAACTTAAGTCGGGCGTGAATGGCTGTATAGATTTGTAAAGTTATATTAAAGGAGAGTAATCTTAGGTTATTTGTGTCATTGTTAAATTGGGTCAATGGATTGGATATATTGATGTAGTTAGTAGATGTAGTCAGAGATTCACTACTGGCAGAATCGTTTATATATACGCTGCACTCACCCGTTTGCCTATGGAAGGAATTATAAGACGAAGAACACAGTTCCTTTCTATGGAGTTTTTTTTTATTGTTCTTCTCGTTAGATAGATGTAATATTCCTATCTGATGAGAGTCAATGTCTTCTCTTAATCTTTTTGGTGCTGCGTATTCCGAATTACATTGAATACATCGATATACCTGATGAATTGATGCCTGTTTGACTGCAGATTTTAGCCTAAGGTTAAATAGGGATAGAATGTTTATTTTCAAATGCAAATCTATGTAGTCAATTCAAACTTGACATTAAACAAAAATGCATTAAATTTAAGTTGTTTATAGACGTTTGCATGGATTGGTTATCCGTCAGGTATGTTTTGGGTTTTATATTTGATCAAAATATATAGACATTCGATAAATAATGATACCAAAATATATAGACATTCGATAAATAATGATATCTATGTAACCGATCTATAGCAACATATTAAAACAAGCTTTTATAATCCCATCTGTGGGAACTTAATTAAAATGTAAACTTATAATATAATAGAAATTAAAATGTAAATTAAAATCTAAGGTAAAGTTAAAAATAATGTTAAATGTTAAAATGTAAAACTAATACTAAAATAATTTTAAATCTTATATATATGTGCATAAATAAATGTTTGTATGTTAATTACTGGCAGTGGCTTATTTTATTCCTCTTATATATATATATTCTTATATTATATTTTTAAATCTCTGCTATTCCACTGAGCTAGTGATATGGGCTAACCATTGGATGCAAAAAAAAGAAAAAAAATTTTTTTTTGACTTACGTATCTGCCTACTCTATAAATTTTTCTAGGTTCAAATGCCTAGATGGCACCCATAGTGCAGATATGTTAAGTCTCCAATTTCTCCGGATCTTATGGTGAATACTATTGGGTTACTTATAAATTTCCCTCTGCGATTGTCGGTATCAATAATTTTGTATTTTGATCATTTATGTTTATTTTGAAATGTTTTTGACCGTGGAATCTATGTAATCGATCTATACCCAAAATTTTTAAACAAATCTGTGCAAATGTATTCAAATGTTAAATTTAAGTCGGGCGTGAATGGCTATATAGTTTTTGTAAAGTTATATTAAGGGAGGGTAATCTTAGGTTATTTATTTCGTAGTTGAATTGGTTCAATGGATTGGATGAATTTGTGTAATTGTAGATGTAGTATGAGATCCGCTAAGGGCAGGATTATAGATATATGCCACACACCTTCTGTTTGCCTATGGATGGGTTTGTAAGACGGCAAAGGACCGCAGTCCATTCCTATGGAGTTTTATGTTTATTGTTCTACTCGCCAACAGATGGGACATTCCTGTTGGTGGAGAGACAATGTCTTCTCTAATTCTACTTACTGTTCAGATGTACATTCCTGACAGTATAGTATTTTGTGTTGTCGTATTTTCATGCTATATTGAATACATAGGTGTGTCGGATGGATTGGCGCCGGTTTGATTGCGAAATTTGTTGCCTAAGGTCAAATCAGGAAAGAATATTTTCTTTTCAAATGCAGATCTATGTAGTCTATTCATATTCAACTCACTAAATAAATATTAAACTCATGGTTGTAATTTATGTAAATGTAAACTAAAGATTAATAGAAAAATCTAAAACGTTGAATTTATTCCTCAAAGTTTAAATGTTATTTTATATGTGCGTAAATAAATACTTTTATGTATTAATTTCTGGCAGTGACTTTTATTTATTTATATCTAAGGTATAAATTAAGATATAGATTTTTATCTCTGCATCTCCACTGAGCTAGTGACTTGGGCTAACGATCTGAATATTTAAATAAAGTGGAATCTTAACAGTGCGTATCTGCCTACTCTATAATTTTTTCTAGGTTTAAATGCCTAGATGGAACCTTGTAGAGCAGATATCGTAGTTTGCAGTTAGATTCGATCTTCACTTGCATTTCGATCGTTATAACTGGCGCCCAACATGGGGCATGGGATCATGAAAAAATAAAATTGTTTTGTTTAAACGTATGACAGGTGGGGCAAATCGTCTCATGACAAATAATTAAAGTTACTATAATAAACAAATAAAATAATAATGATATTCATGGAGTAAAATCAATGATAAACTTAATGCGTATTTATGTGCAGTCAAGCACAGCAAGACCAATGTAAATAAAAGTAATAACAAAAAAAAGAAAAGAAATCTATAAATAGTTTATTCGTATCACAATCTGTCAGTTATAAATGCAAATATAATTAACAAATAAATAGAAGTAAAAATAAAATAAGAATCGTTTAGGCTCATTAAAGAGCCATTTAATAATTAATAAAATAAACTAAATGAATGGTAGTGATAATGTCTAAATGACAGATATCACTAGTAGGTGTATGAGGTTACAGATTGTATGTAACGATATATAAATATGTCGTTACATTAATTTAAAATAAAAACTTAAAAGTTCGCAAATAAAAGTAAAAAACTAAACGCTAAAATTAAAATCTTTGTTAAACATATATACATTCGCACAGATGCCAAACTTTAAAAATATTTTTTTTAAAAAAAAAAACAAATAAATAAGTATTTGAACGTACTTTTTATAAGAAAAAGTACAAGATTTAAAAATAAAAACAGGTATTAATTAATTCTAGTAATCTGTAAATGGAAATGATTGTTTATAAATTGTTTGAAAAGCAAGCTAGACTTGGGCTCTTGTATAATCAAAATGATCTGATGAAAGATAGATAAGAAAATAAAAAGAAATTAGCTTGACCAATGGAAGCACTAAGCCTTGGCTTGGACCCTAACGAAAGTGATGGATTAGTGACGTTTTGTTCATTGAATCCATGAGGATAAGATAAAAAGGGAAATACAGTTTTTTCAGACAGTTCCAGCGAAGTGTGTTTGAGAGTTGTGGTAGGATGCACATACCACACTCTCTATTTAAAAGAGAAAAAGGAAAAGACTGTGATACCTTGAACCAGCCATTGCATCTCCAGAACATTATCTTCCAATGGAGGCATTGTGGGAATTAAAAGCAGAAACCTAGACTCTTCTACCGTAAGCTATATTGACATGAACTCTAAATTTAAAAATAATTAAGAACTTTCGTTCAAGCTTATGAACTTCCATCTGACTTTTTAAAATTTAAAATCAAATTAATAATGTTTAATTTTATATGTTTTACGATTGATAAAAATCATTTCCATTTTTTTTTCTTATTGTATAAATTGTTTATTGTTTAAATTTTAAATGATGAAATTTAGGTTGGGTATAGATGTTGCATAGATTCATTAGCGGTTGATTATGTTGAAGTTTTCACATTTGATTAGAATATATAGGTCAACGATGTTAATGTGGCCATCTTACGATGAATGCCATTGGGCCTTGTGTATTGCCTTTGCAATTGACGTTATCGATGATTTTGTATTTTGATCGATTGTGTTTAATTTGGATGTTTTTGACCATGGAATCTGTGCAGCCGATCTATACTCAACATTTTAAAAACAAATTTATAAAAATAATCTGTGGGAACATATTTAAATGTTAAATTTAAGTCGGGCGTGAATGGCTATATAGTTTTGTAAAGTTATATTAAGGGAGGGTAATCTTAGGTTGTTCATTTCGTAGTTGAATTGGTTCAATGGATTGGATATATTTGTGTAATTGTAGATATAGTATGAGATCCGCTATGGGCAGGATTATATATATATATGCCACACACCTTCTGTTTGCCTATGGATGGGTTTGTAAGATGGCAAAGGACCGCAGTCCATTCCTATGGAGTTTTATGTTTATTGTTCTACTCGCCAACAGATGTGACATTCCTGTTGGTGGAGAGACAATGTCTTCTCTAATTCTACTTGCTGTTCAGATGTACATTCCTGACAGTATAGTATTTTGTGTCGTCGTATTTTTATGCTATATTGAATACGTAAATGTATCAGATGGATTGGTGCCGGTTTGATTGCGAAATTTGTTGCCTAAGGTTAAATCAGGGAAGAATATTTTCTTTTCAAATGCAGAGCTGTGTAGTCTATTCATACTCGACTCCCTAAAGAAATATTAAAGTCATGGTCGTAATTTACTTAAATGTAAAACTAAAGATTAATAGAAAAATCTAAAATGTTGAATTTATTCCTCAAAATTTAAATGTTATTTTATATGTGCGTAAATAAATATTTTTGTGTTAATTTCTGGCAGTGGCTTTTATTTATTTATATTTAAGATATAAATTAAGATATAGATTTTTATCTCTGCATCTCCACTGAGCTAGTGACTTGGGCTAACGATCTGAATATTTAAATAAAGTGGAATCTTAACAGCACGTATCTGCCTACTCTATAGTTTTTTCTAGGTTTAAATGCCTAGATGGTTCTCTGTAGAGCAGATATCGTAGTTTGTGGTTAGATTCGATCTTCACTTTATTTCGATCTTTATAACTGGCACCCAATGTTTGCCCCGATCTTTAATAATCACGAGTGCCCTGAGAATTTTAAAAGTGAATCATGCAAATAACATTTGTTGTTTTTCTGAAATAAGTACATTTTTGTACTAATGTAAAGTGCGAGGAATAAAATGTAATAATAAATATAAAATAAATCATGCCCATAATATTTTTTCTGAAATTAGTATAAATATATTTGTTGTATTAATGTGGAGTTGCAGTTTGAAGTTTTGTTTAAAAAGTGCTGCCAGTAAGAAAAATTGCGCATATGTAAAAATAAATGCGAGGAATAAAATGTAATAATAAATATAAATCTTTTTTTTTTTAAAAAAAAAGTCTTGTTAAATTAAAATCTAATCATTCAACTTGCCTAAATAATAGTTAAAGGTAGGAGAAATGAAACTTGGAAGGGAGGGGGCAGAAATTTAGCTGGTAATAGGGAATCAACTGTCAACTTTTTTTTGTAATCATTATATTTGTGTGTAATTACTGTTTTGTCTTGTAAAAATAAAGTTTTGTCCTTTTGAAATTTTCATATATAATCAATTTGTGTAACGTAATTACTAACACTAAGTAAATTCTTTTTTTTTAATGTTTTTGTTTTTTGAGGAAGTTTACTGATATGTAACGATATATAAATATGTTGTTACATTAATTTAAAATAAAAACTTAAAAGTTCGCAAATAAAAGTAAAAAACTAAACACTAAAATGAAAATGTTTGTTAAACATATATACATTCGCACAGATGCCAAACTTTAAAAATATTTTTTTTAAAAAAAAAATGAATAAATAAGTATTTGAACGTACTTTTTATAAAAAAAAAGTACAAGATTTAAAAATAAAACAGGTCTTAATTAATTCTTGTAATCTGTAAATGGAAATGATTGTTTATAAATTGTTTGAAAAGCAAGCTAGCCTTGGGCTCTTGTATAATCAAAATGATCTGATGAAAGATAGATAAGAAAATAAAGAGAAATTAGCTTGACCAATGGAAGCACTAAGCCTTGGCTCGGACCCTAACGGAAGTGATGGATTAGTGACATTTTGTTGATTGAATCCGTGTGGATAAGATAAAAAAGGAAATACAGTTTTTTCAGACAGTTCCAGCATTGTGTGTTTGAGAGTTGCGGTAGGATGCACATACCACACTCTCTATTTAAAAGAGAAAAAGGAAAAGACTGTGATACCTTGAACCAGCTATTGCCATCTCCAGAACATTATCTTCCAATGGAGACATCACGGGAATTAAAAGCAGAAACCTGGACTCTTCTACCGTAAGCTATAATGACATGAACTCTAAATTTAAAAATAATTAAGAACTTTCGTTCAAGCTTATGAACTTCCATCTGACTTTTTTAAGTTTAAAATCAAATTAATAATGTTTAATTTTATATGTTTTCCGATTGATAAAAATCATTTTCATTTTTTTTTTATTGTATAAATTGTTTATTGTTTAAATTTTAAATGATGAAATTTAGGTTGGGTATAGATGTTGCATAGATTCGTTAGCGGTAGATTATGTTGAAGTTTTCACATTTGATTAGAATTTATAGGTCAACGATGTTAATGCGGGCATCTTACGATGAATGCCATGGGGCCTTATGTATTCCCTTTGCAATTGACGTTATTGATGATTTTGTATTTTGATCGATTGTGTTTAATTTGGATGTTTTTGACCATGGAATCTGTCCAGTTGATCTATACTCAACATTTTAAAAACAAATTTATAAAAATAATCTATGCGAATATATTTAAATGTTAAATTTAAGTCGGGTGTGAATGGCTATATAGTTTTGTAAAGTTATATTAAAGGAGGGTAATCTTAGGTTGTTCATTTCGTAGTTGAATTGGTTCAATGGATTGGATATATTTGTGTAATTGTAGATGTAGTATGAGATCTGCTATGGGCAGGATTATATATATATGCCACACACCTTCTGTTTGCCTATGGATGGGTTTGTAAGATGGCAAAGGACCGCAGTCCATTTCTATGGAGTTTTATGTTAATTATAACAATTGAAATGCAAGTGAAGATTGAATCTAACCGCAAACTACGATATCTGCTCTACAGAGCACCATCTAGGCATTTAAACCTAGAAAAATTTATAGAGTAGGCAGATACGCGCTGTTAAGATTCCACTTTATTTAAATATTCAGATCATTAGCCCAAGTCACTAGCTCAGTGGAGTAGCAGAGATAATAAAATATAAATTTTATATCTTAAATATAGAAGAATAAAAGCCATTGCCAGAAATTAACACATAAAAATATTTATTTACGCACATATAAAATAACATTTAAATTTTGAGGAATAAATTCAACATTTTAGATTTTTCTATTAATCTTTGGTTTTACATTCAAGTAAATTACAATCATGAGGTTAATATTTTATTTAGATAGTCGAGTATGAATAGACTATATAGATCTGCATTTGAAAAGAAAATATTCTTCCCTGATTTAACCTTAGGCAACAAATTTTGCAATCAAACCGGCGCCAATCCATCTGATACATTTATGTATTCAATGTAGCATGAAAATACAACAACACAAAATACTATACTGTCAGGAATGTACATCTGATCAGTAAGTAGAATTAGAGAAGACATTGTCTCTCCACCAACAGGAATGTCACATCTGTTGGCGAGTAGAACAATAAACATAAAACTCCATAGGAATGGACTGCGGTCCTTTGCCATCTTACAAACCCATCCATAGGCAAACAGAAGATGTGTGGCGTATGTATATAATCCTGCCTGTAGTGGATCTCATACTACATCTACAAGTACACAAATATATCCAATCCATTGAACCAATTCAACTACGAAATGAATAACCTAAGATTACCCTCCCTTAATATAACTTTACAAAACTATATAGCCATTCATTCCCAACTTAAATTTAACATTTAAATATGTTCCCACAGATTATTTTTATAAATTTGTTTTTAAAATGTTGAGTATAGATCAGCTGCACAGATTCCACGGTCAAAAACATCCAAATTAAACACAATCGATCAAAATACAAAATCATCGATAACGTCAATTGCAAAAGGGAATACACAAGGCCCCATGGCATTCATCGTAAGATGCCCGCATTAACATCGTTGAGCTATATATTCTAATCAAATGTGAAAACTTCAACATAATCAACCGCTAACGAATCTATTCAACGTCTATATCCAACCTAAATTTCATCATTTAAAATTTAAACAATAAATAATTTATACAATAAGAAAAAAAAATGGAAATGATTTTTATCAATCGTAAAACATATAAAATTAAACATTATTAATTTGATTTTAAACATAAAAAAGTCAGATAGAAGTTCATAAGCTTGAACGAAAGTTTTTAATTATTTTTAAATTTAGAGTTCATGTCAATATAGCTTACGGTAGAAGAGTCCAGGTTTTTGCTTTTAATTCCCATGATGCCTCCATTGGAAGATAATGTTCTGGAGATGGCGATAGGTGGTTCAAGATATCACAGTCTTTTCATTTTTTTTTATATATAGAGAGTGTGGTATGTGCATCCTACCATATCTCTCAAACACAAAATGCTGGAACTGTCCGAAAAAACTGTATTTCCCTTTTTATATTATCCACACGGATTCAATCAACAAAACGTCACTAATCCATCACTTTCGTTAGGGTCTGAGCCAAGGCTTAGTGCTTCCATTGGTCAAGCTAATTTCTCTTTATTTTCTTATCTATCTTTCATCAGATCATTTTAATTATACAAGAGCCCAAGGCTAGCTTGCTTTTCAAACAATTTATAAACAATCATTTCCATTTACAGATTACAAGAATCAATTAATACCTGTTTTTATTTTTAAATCTTGTACTTTTTTTTTATAAAAACGTACTTTCAAATACTTATTTATTTGTTTTTTAAAAAAAAAAATTTTTAAAGTTTGGCATCTGTGCGAATGTATATACGTTTAACAAACATTTTAATTTTAGCATTTAGTTTTTTACTTTTATTTGCGAACTTTTAAGTTTCTATTTTAAATTAATGTAATGGCATATTTATATATCGTTACAATATATATATATATATATTAGTCTCAAATAAATAAATTGTATCAACCCATACATTATGGGCATAAAATGCAAAATGTAACAATATTAATAGTTAGCTAATGAAGCCTAAAGAGTGATAAATAAAATAGTTCATGACTCATATCAAGGGTGCCAAATGTAATGAAAAATGAAACATGCTTATAAAATGACATATCTTATAATTATTTAATATATTCAGATGTTTAATATAGTCTTAATGAAGAAAAAAGCTATTAAATGGTTATCTAATATTCCACGTTAGCAAATAATAATTAAGTTGAATAGAAAGATTTAAATATAAAAATATAGTTGATAGGAATTTTAATCAATCCAAACTATATGTTAAAAGAATATTAATTGTTTAAATATTCTTTATCATATTAATAATATATAGGACTATTTAATCATCAGATATTCTCTTACAAAAGTTTGTTACCGATGATGAATAAATATGCAATGATAAACAATGATCCACAATGAGTGATTAAAAAAAATTAATTAATAAAATGAAATTCATTTCATAATCATTATCACTATTTCCAACAATTATTGATCTATTGCAGAGAGGAAGGTCTTCCCAAATTCAATTCATCTTTTCTGATTTCAACCTAGCACACTTTCTTATTTCATCCATCCATCTTACATATGGTCTCTTTCTAAATCTTTTACAATCTTTTTGAATCCAGTTTAAGATTTCAGCTATCTATCCATTATCATCTCTTCTAGAAATATGTCTAGCCCAACTCCACTTCAGTCTTTTAATTCTTTCAACCATATCAGTAACACCTGTTTGTTCTCTTACCAATATATTGCATTTTTGATCCATCCTTGTTATTCTTATCATACAGTTTTCCATATTTCATTAAGTAGTCTAAAGTCTTTGTATTGCTCTTCTGTTAACTGCTCAAGCATCAGATCTGTAAATAAGAACTAGTAATACATATTTATTGTATTTCCTTTTAATATTAAGTTATACATATAAAGGTCAAAAATCCAATATACAAATTATTGGTCCAAAATGTTGTAATGCACATATAATTAGTATAATAATCAATCTAAGTAAAATTGAAACAAGCAACTAATTTTGATTTTAATTATTTAATTATCAAACCAAGATTTTATATCTTATTGATACCTTTTCAAAATATAGTTTCATACACCATACATGATATAATGTGATGCACTAAACCTTCTCTTTTCTCAGAGTCAGGAATTTCTCAGACACCTTTTAGATACCTTTCCTTCCCTTTCTATTTCCTATCCTAAGATTTACCCATAGTTTTTCTATCCTGCTCCATCTCATTTCCACAACATTATCTATGCCAATTCTATAGCCTGTACATCTAAATCTCCCTTATTTTTCCCAAATGCAGCATAAAAACTAAGAACTCACTTTGTGTACAATCACTTTGTTTATATTTATTCTTCCAGAACTTCATTATTTGTAACCTTTCTGTTTGTAGGCATTTACATTCAATTGTCATATGCCTAATATTTTCTATGTCTTCCTTTCACAATTTGCAGACTAAGTCACCCATATTTTTCCATTTATGTGTATATTAATGGGTATATTCCTTTGTTGCTAATGATCCTGTTCAAGCCTTAAACAATAAACTATTTTTCTTGTTATTATTATAAATTAACTTGCACCCAATATTCTGTTTACTTCTGTATATATTCAAACTATTTTTACTCTCCATACTAGTTCTCTATCTCTCCAACTTTTTATTTTTTATTAATGCAACTATTCTTCTATCCCATTCCTTGCCACTATAACACTCAACAATTCTCCAAACACAATCATCCCATCTATTGTGAAAGTATACTGACATAAAGACTTTATCCAAATGTTCTGCATACTATGCTATCCTTCTCACCCAACTTGTTGCCTGTCCTTTATACACAACCTTTGTCTATTCTCTTATTATCCATAAATTGCAAGTTGCTGAACATTTTCATTTTGATTTTTGCATTTCTCATATAAAAACAATCATTCCATTTTCCCTTTGAATTGCCTCTTTTGCTGTTTACACATCTGCATCTAATGCATATTTTTCTACTTCAATTATACTTTTTCTAAGTAATATACCACCTCTATACTAATATGTAACATACCATTAACATAAGTTAACACTCTTACTGCCACTCCCATACAATTCTAGCTACATCATATTTATTATATGAAAACAGTGTTAATTTCTTTATTGGTTCTTTTTTCTTTTGCTGCATTTATTTTTTTTTTTTTGCCATTCATCCAAGCAATTTCTCTGCTTACTTAAGACAATTCCCAAATAGTTATACCTGTTCACAATATTTAAATTTATATCCCCCCAATAAAAATTTTTTCTCTTATCTTTCCCAGAATTTATCATCATAACTTTTAATTTAACTTCACTAAATTTAATCCCCATCTCTTTACCCACTGTGCACACATCTTCAGAATAACTTCCATATCTTCCCTACTTTTTGTGCACAAGAAAAGACCTGATAATATGTATACTTCCTTGCCATCTATTAATGGTACGATCAATAAATTATAGTCACTCTACCTACTGACATTATTCATCGTAAACAATATTAATAATATTATGTATATAAACTATAAATAAAATAAAAATACATAATAAATTTTAAAACCATACAAATATATATGCATATATTTTTATACCCAGATAAATAAATCATATTTTTTAAAAATATTCTCTTCCCCTTTTTTACACTTTTATAAATTTTTATTCATAATTTTACAATAATTTTTAAATCTTCCAATTATGTAATTATGCCCATTTTCTACCCAATTTGGCTTGACCTTTAATTCTATTTACACATCTATCTATTTTTTTTGAATGTACAAAGTTTCATAACATATTCTTTTATGATAATCTTTAACATATTTTGTAACTCAGATATTATTCTCACAATTCATTTTATGACCAATATCTAAATAATGTAGATATAGTCCTGACTTAATATCTTTTCTATTAATTGTTCTATCATGCTTTTTTTCTCTATAATTTATAGTTCTATCCAATTTTATAAACCACCTCTATTTTACTATTAATACAATTCAACTCTCTTGCATTTTATAATCGTCTATTGAAAAAACCTACTATTTCCCCAAGATATTTTTACACTATCTGGCAATTCTTTTTTTTACTAATTTTTATATACCTTTTTTGAATAAGGTATATATATCCATTTATAATCTTTATATTTACTCATATCATACTTATTTCTACTAATAAAATTTTTATTCCCCAAAGTATTTCTAATTACTTGTCATTTATAACCTAATTTAATATAATCCTTATGTACTTCTTATTTTAGCACATATGCCTCTTGCTTATTTAATGTAAGTTTATCATTTTAAAATTTAAATCCCTATAAAACTTCTACTCTTTGACACAATGGTCGGTATGATTTTGGATCTATTAAACCCCTAATTTTCTTATCTTTAATATAATGTTTAACCAATATTTCAATTATCACTCCTTTTCCCATAAAAATATCTAAATATTTTAAATCATTTACCTTTTTATCTACTGTAACCTATTTTTATATCTATAATTATTCAATCCATTACAAACCTTATCTTCTACTATTTCCAATAGCAATAATATCATCCACATACCTATAAAATTATATAATTTCTTTAGTTTTTATAAACTCACCTACTATATTTTTCTCTAACCACTAGTACTTACAACACTGATTATAATATCCCACTTATTGAACAACCCATAACTCATCTCTTTTCTGTCAAAACACACACATCAATTCCAAATGCATAAATTAAAGTGAATAATAGGAAATAAAAAAATATTTCATTGTATTATTTCTACCAAAAACACCCCAACTAAGTTTAAATCTATGATTAATTTCATCCATTAATATAATTAATATAATCATCACTTAATATAATAATAATTAAATAAGACAATAAATATCATTTAGGTAAATAAAATATTTTACCAAAGGTTTATTATTTATTTGGCAGTTAGTAAGATACAATTTTCTATAATCTATTTATAGAATTGTATTATCATGTACTTCAAACAATTCACAGAAACCAAATTAGGTTATATATCAGTATAATATTATTAAAAAATAATATATTTTATTAAATAACTTTAGATTGCATGGTTGATTCGCTTATCACTTTGTAAAGCTTTAAATATAGAATTTACAATATTATACAAATAATCTTTCATTTCTAATATTTTTTTAATATTTACCAAAGCAATTATTTCAACAGATTATATATATATAATAAGGAGCATGCCAATATTTTTAAGCAAGCATATTTTATCTTTTTTTTTAATTTATTTTTTTATATGATAAATGCTATAAAAGAAAGCATTCAAATCTTTATTTATGATATATATATATTGAAACTTAAATTTCGATCGGAAAGATATTAAGATAAAATATTACCATTATAAATATTTTTACCTGAGTCCAAAGGCATTGTAGCCAAAAATATATGAAAACATCAAAATGCTTATCTCAAACATATTGCCATTGTAACATAAATAAAGTGATCAAAAGAAAAGATTCAAGTATAAATATTTAGCTTAATAAATGAAAAATGGTAACTTAAATTAAATTATGAGAAGAATACCTGAGCATAAGTTATTAAACAAAAGATCAGACTGAGTTATCAATCATATTAAGGGTTATTGGATTAAATGAAACATACTTCTATAATTAGATTTCTCAAGATATCACAATATCAATAATTATAAACAAATTATTAAGAAACAACTACTATAACTCAGGTATATGGAAATCAAGTGAGTGAGTACACTAGTAACTCAATAAAATATCTTCTCAGGTATACAGACAGTAGATTTTATCCACTTTCATTTCTTGGTTTGATGTCAAGTGCATGTTTAAACAAATACCAAGTGAATATGGTCTAGCAGGGCGCCACTAGATTATCTGAATCTAGACACAGTTATATCTAATAACCTTTTCACATGTATGGGTTTGAATCCCTTTTTGGTACTTTATTTCTAATAAAATGAAGGATTTTGCTTTTTTTAGAGCCATATCACTGTATGCACTAATATTTAGGTAAGCATAAAGCATCCTTAAAACAAAGTGAGTATATAAAATTCATTAGACATAAATCATTTCTTAGAGCTTAACATAATAAATGTGTTTCAATACTTTTTTATAAGTTTTACTAACACGGCTTACTATTAACTTAGGATGGCAATTCACTCATCCTTGCATAAAATAGATGATGGATGGTGGTTATAATATTACTAAGAAATCACTAAATACTATGAAATCAATATTTATTTATGGCCTTTAAACATTTAAACAGCTCATTAATTACAGTGTGATGATGATGATGATGATGATAATGATAACGATAATAGTTTCAACCACAGCTTTAGGACTAAGCCTAATCATAAAACCTAATTGTTATAAAGAAATTCATAATTATTGCTTAATTTTAGTATATCTAATTGGAACTTAAATAGCTAATATTCACCTTGATGATGAATGATCACACTTAATAGACTACTCTTAATGAAATATATATGCCTCGTTTAATAAAACAAATTAACATTTATTAATGCATTACTAATATCTACATAAAAATTTATAGATAAACATGAAAATTGATATGAATAATAATAACAATAATAATTGATTATATTGCAATCTTCAGATTAATTTCAAGTTCTTCCCCCTTTCCTGTCAAATGTATATAGTATTAAATTGGGTAACTGATTTGTTAAAATGTTCCATCCACAAGAAAAGTATTTCATAAAAAAAATATTCACTCATTGGCACACATACTTTATAATCTAACGTGTCAAGCAGAATGATAAAAAAAAATGTTAATAGAATTGGAAAGAGCAAGTTTTAGAAACAAGTTTTAAATCATTTTCTCCCCCTCCCTTCTACACTCTGAAACCTATACTTTCTTAAAGCAAAATAATTTAATATTTTAATACTGCTTATTCCTTCACATTCACTCACAATTATACACAGATAAAGTATATTTCATAACTGTAAATTAATAAACAAATAATTTTGGTACATTCAAAATCATTTATGAAGCTCAAGGTTATCATTAGTAAGTAATTCTTGGTTTTAATCGATTGGAATTGTCTTTAAAAGTTCTTTAAATAAAATATACCACTTTATTGCTAAAATTTGATTAAGACTCTGATATCATAAAAAAAATAAATATAAAAAATTATATTACCGATCCTTTGTTCTGTGGTGAACTTCCAAGAGCTCAAACTTATCTTGTATAATGTCTATATTTCTACAGCTACCATTTCCGTTTTACTGTGGAACAATCTCTTTCTTGAGGTGTATAATTGTTTGATGATGATGATCCTATTGAGATTATTTGCTTTAGTGGACAATTTGGAAATCATTATATTAATTTTTCTTCTCTTCCTGTCAAGCATGATTCTTTTAGTGGTTGAAGTACAGT
This sequence comes from Epiperipatus broadwayi, assembly GCA_028023455.1. Lineage (NCBI taxonomy): Eukaryota > Metazoa > Onychophora > Udeonychophora > Euonychophora > Peripatidae > Epiperipatus > Epiperipatus broadwayi. The sequence goes on along the minus strand of JAQFVV010000070.1, from coordinate 1,523,969 downwards.
AGTTGTTTTCACATTTATAAATTTTCTGGGTTTAAACTCAGTTACTGGAACAATTAATTGGACTTGATGATTTCATATTTATCAGTAGATTACTCTTTTCTTCTTATTTTAAATGCAGGTGAATGTTTTCTTCTTTCTATTTAAAAACATCTTATTTCTCTTAGTCAGTTGAAAGGTGTAGAATATTATTTCTCAGACAAGACATGTTTTCTTTTCTATATGATGTGCTAGTTGATGATGAGTCTGGTAGACAGATGGAAAAATATATATTTTTTCTTACCCTGCCATCCTTATATTTTCAACATTCAAAACTTGATATAAAAATGATTTAAAAAAAAGGTTATCTAGCAGAATTAAAAATGTTTGTCTGCTTTAGTTTCAATAATTTTTTAAAAGTCTCTCTCTAACAATATTATAATAATAATCTCAACCAATTTTCCAGACTGCTTTTATATCCGATTTTTGAGTCAACTCACCCAATTAGAGTGATAGTGTGACTTGCTATATTTGACCAATTCGTTTTTAGCTGGAAAGTCCAATCTTTTTTAGGAACATAAAAAAAATCACACACCTGGTTTTCAGACAAACTTTTGTTTTGAAGGAAAAAAAATAGACTTAATCCTTTTTCCTCACGTATATCTGTAATATCTAAAATTGGAGCTTCTTTCTTTTGATCTTAAGATGAGACAATTTCAAAATTAGAGTTCCCACCAAGCTTAAACTCCAAAATGACAAACAATCATTTATAAAAACAAAATTGCTACAAAATATATATCTGATTCAACAGATTTTCTCCCTTAACACAAAATTGTAAAAAAAATAATTTGACAAATTTAACTCTTCTTCCTTTCAATATATAATAAATGTAAATTTCTGTATGTAATGTACACACAGACTTTATCATTTCAAATCATTCATAAACTGTCCATCAAAATAATATGAATGCTAGTTTAGAAATTATAACCCTAATATTTAAAATTAAATCCTTAGCTTTTAAATCCAAATTACAATTATAGAAAAGCAAAAATAGAAGTATAGAATAAGATATTAGAATTAATCAAGCATAGGTTAGTTTTAAAGAAAGTTAATATGTGTAATTTAAAAGTGACTAACTAAATAGCTTTTATAATACCTACTGCCTATATGTGTTATAACTTGATTTAAAAAAATTTAACCATTGAATAACCCAATGTGTGTACTACTCTTTTTGAGATTTATTAACACACAAACAAATAAACAATATAATTGTTGCTCCACTCTCTTTCTGTCTTAAATTTTTAAAACTGGATCTTGTAGGGTTTGAACTTGGATGCCCTACAGCTTCATTTACTATATAAAATGTGATGATGATTTTTGTTCATTTTCTCTCATGCACATTACTACAAATTTAGCTAATGACTAAATTGTAATGGCACAATATATATATACAGTGAGACAAATTATTAATGATTTAGGACAACGTTTTTTGATTGTAAAATATATAGATATAAATTGAACAATATATATACATTCAAATCTAAATATTTAAATAAGATAAGTGAATTACTTGATAATAGTTACCTTCTATATAGCAGTCAATCAAAACAGGAAAAATATAAAAGCTAGAATTTTTAAAAATGTTTATTTTACTTATTGTTAAACAATTTCAAAAAGATCATGTCCCTTTCAACCAGTTTATCTCAAAGTCACACCAAAAACTATTTACGGAAACATCTATGATTTCAAATTATTACTTAATAATAATGTCAATTCATTAATCATTTCAACCAAAATTGCAAATAAAAAAGTTATATTGCTATTAAATGTTCATGGAATAAAGTCACACTGTTTTATTTACAGACAGCAAGTATACATAATAATAAGTTGTGATAATACCAAATGTAAACACTACAAAAAAATACAATTCCTCTTCCCAACATTACCTCAGAGAAACCCAATAATAACAGAGAAGAAAGTAATTCTAAACAACATTATTAAGGAGGAAAACTCAAACACAACAAAACTCTGGTTAGGTGTTGAAAAGTATACAAACAGCAATAAAAGAAGATGGTGCAGAAATGAATGAACAGAAAAAAATGTCTATAGTACCATATATAGTAATTAAAACCTTATCAATCATATATATATATATATATAACAACTATCACATAAATTATATAAAGTTGTAAGCAAAAGAAAAACAGGTTGACTCCCTAGAAAAAAAAAGGCAAAAATCCCAGTATTAGACACCAGCAAAAAAAAAATGGATTTGAGGCAAATCAACAATGAGAAAAAATAAAAAGAGTCAACTTATATAATGACTCCAATTTTTCTATTATATCAGATGACATAGTAGATGATGAAAAATTAAATATAGCTTATACAAAATATAAAAATATCTTTGTACATCAAATGCTACCAAATGATAACATCAACCACAGTACAAAAAATACACATATAGATTTACAATTGAAAAAAGAGAATCAGTTTAATTTTTAATTTTTTTTTCTATATATTATTAGTTAGATGTGGGATAAAGAAGGGGAATAATTAATTATGAAATTTAATATAGGATCACTCAACATTGAAATGTAAATTCAGTTAAACATTTTCAATTCATAAAGTGATAGACATTGTAAGAACGCACATAATTGACCTATTTAAACCAAAGATATGTTAGAAATATGTGTGCTTAAGTGCTATCATAAGAAAAGCTATTTATAACTGCATATTAACTGAAACTTAGCATTTTTGATGGCTTTGTATGGCATGTATTCATAGCATTCTATGAATATGTGGCCGTATGTAGCCCTCAAAAGTACGATGCTTCAGTAAATAAGCTGTTATACATAGCTTTTCATATGATAATGCCTAAGTGCACATGTTTTTAATTTACAGCAGTATAAGAAAGGTTGGTTATAGTTCTGAACAAAGATTTATGTAGGATCTCGAATTGATCATTCCATCTATCTCAATAGATCAAGTCATTTAGCAGAATATCATATGCATTGTCTGCAGACACAGGGATAGTAATAGTATTAATAAATGAACACTTTTTAATAATTATTGCTATTCATCAGCAAACAATAAACTAAATATAATCGTTGTCTCTCCATCTTTAAATCAAAAAATAATCAACAGAATAATTTTAAATTTAAATTTCTACACGAGCTACAGCACTTTTGCCTCAAAATGGAAGTATCTCATTAATCTCCTTCTTATGAGTAGGAAGAGTTTTCTGTCAATCTCTTTTTATAATGGCAAATCTCTGCAAATATGTATAATAGCATTCAGCCAAATGAAACATCTTTAGTTAAAAACATTAACATTGATTAAATATTAGTTAGTTTTTAAAATGAGAGAAAGTACATCATCAATTGCGTTCATTATCTTTTTAAATTAGAAAAAAGTATTGTTTGAATTATTTTATAATAAAATTATCAAAAGAATAGAATCTATTTGTGCGATTTTTTAGGGTTATCTTTTTCTTTTTGAAATTATGTTTTGCATTAATTGAAATAAAAAATTCCAATAGATATTAAATTTGTCAATAAATTAATTAAATGATGAAGGATTTTTTGGGTTTTAAATATGAATTTATCAGATTCTATTTACAAAATATTAAATTGGGAAAAATCGATTGAGTTGTTTTTTTTTTTATATCATATAACACTTAATCATCTTCACTGATATTTTCACATCTTATCATTGCCTGTATTCAATATAAGAGAACAGAAATTTGATATAATAATTATGAACATGAGAAAATTTACATTAATGTTTCATTATAAAATTATATATATAAATTTTATAATTATATCAGATAATTCCTCCTAAATAAGCTAATACTAAACAAATCTTAATTGTTCATTATACATCATCATCATCATCATCATTATCAATAATTATCAGTGCATTGCAGGATAAACGTTTCTCCAAGTACAATCCATCTTTTCCAATCTCTGACTTCTTTTCTCCACATCACACACTTTTTTATTTCATCCATTCATCTCACATGTGATCTTTTTCTGGGTATTTATAATGGAATCCAGTTGAAAATTTCAACTGTCCATCTATTATCATCTCTTATAGCAATATGGCCATCCCAACTCTACTTCAGTCTTTTAATTCTTTCAACAATGCCATTAACACGTTTTTGTTCTTTTACCCATGTATTGCATTTTTGATCTCTTCTTCTTACTTCTAACATGCATCTCTCCATACTTCTTTGAGTGATCTGAAGTCTTTGTATTGATTTTCTATTAAATGTCCAAATCTCACATCCATAAGTAAGAACTGGTAAAACATGTTTATTAAAAACCTTTCTTTTAAAATATATAAACATATTTCCTTTTAATATTAAGTTATTTTTATCAAAAACACTCCAATCAAGTCGAATTCTATGATTATTTCCATCTATTATGTTTCCATCTATGGTAATAATCTGACAAGTATTTGTTGATGTTAATTTCTTCTAATTCATCATAATAAATCTTCATCTTTGGAAAAAAAATCACTGAACATTACTTCGGGTTTTTTTAAAGTTTATCTTTAGTTCTACTTTCTTACATTCATCTGATAACTCTTGCAACATTTCCTGAAACTCTGAAAAATTATTTGCAAAAACAATTACATCAGCTGCAAAATCTAAATGAATTAAATAATCTCCATTTACTTTCACTCTGTTAGATTCCCATTTTAATCTGTAAACATTTCTTGCAGTACTGCTGTAAAAAGTTTTGAAGATATGGAATTACTCTGTATTACACCCTTTTCCAAGTTAACTTTCATAGTATAATTATGTAATCTAATTTTTGCTGCAGCATTTGTATAAATATTCTTCAAAATATGACAATATCCTGGGTCTATATGTTGATGATCCAATGCTTTCATCACTGAAAAAATTATTATAGAATCAAATGCCTTTTTATAATATACATATCTGTAACCGGCCACCTGTTCTACCATGTTATCCGACATTTGTGAACTTAAAAAAAATAATATAGATCTCAAGAAATGGACACATGAGCCAAACCATAGAATAGATGGAATTTCTATGGATGTCTAGTCGCCATAACACATGTAGATAATATTTAAATATTACCTATCAAAGAAAATTCTGATACAAATTATTTATACAAGTATTATTTACTTGATGCAATTTTTAAGTGTTGCGTAAATAGGATTTAAGATAAATAAAATAAATTTTCCAGTAGCCCTTGTCTCTTGAGTAAGATCTAAATATAAAAAAAAATACCTACGGGAGAATATATTTATGAGCAACAATTTATCGATGACCTCAAACGCCAAACTCACTATTACAGTGAGAATTATATTTCCTGATTAACGAGGTGCCTGACTAAGCTAGCTCACTCCCAGGCTGGGGAGGAAAACCTATCGGAAGAATGGAGACAATAACAAAAAAATATGGGTTTTATGTAATCTATAATGCACTCATAAACGTATCTGTTTACCTTGGACATATTTGAATCATTTGTATTTTATTTGGCAGGTGAAGTGATAGGAAAATGTAAACGATAATTACTGAATAACTTTAACGCAAAGGTAAATATGTACTAACTTTTATTATTAATATCTAAACACAATCTATGTAAAATCAATTCATATCCTTCCCATTTATAATATATAATAAATTCCCAAATCATAAATGAAACAATAAAATATTTAATTTAGAACAAACACATATTAGTTTATATATAAGAAAAAAAAATTAGTATACAGTTGTAGGCAATAATTTCATGCTATGAAATAATTTAATAAAGTCTTTACGAGGGTAGCTATAAGAAATTTCTGAGTTATATAAAAAAAATATAGTTCACATTACCTGACGAACCCCGGGGTATGGGATCAGAATGTAATGAAGTACAAAGTGTATCAAGTTGAGTTCTGTGATCTTGTAGCATTCGAAGTTGCCTTATGAAAGTGCAATATATAATTTCTTTCTGCAAAGTCTGATAATGAGATGTCCATAAGTAATGGATGAGCCGTAATTGAAGTCTTCTATAATATAATTTTCAAATCGAATTAATTCATATTTTGGATGCACGATTCTTTTCTATTTCATCCTATGTTCAGCAATACGGAGTATTCATGAGGTTCCTAGGTTCTCCTGCGGGCAGATGGTTTAGAGTCAGTTCGCATCGGCTGCAGGTGGTGAAGCCCTTTACATATGGTGCTTACCCCGTCATGTTAAACTTTTTTTTCATATATCTTTATGAGTCTCTCTCCTCAGCGGTCACAATCTAACTGAATAACTAACTGTCTTTTTCTTTTCGCAAATTCTCACTAATTAATTTCTGTCTAATTAATTTTCCTTTCTCAGAAAAAGGAATTTTATCAGATCTCCAATCTAGTTCTTTTTCTTTGAATACATTTTCCTTTTCCAAATTACATTTACTTCTTTATTTTACATTTCCATTGTTTTGATGGTGCCGTCATTCCCGGTATCTTTTCTTTTTGGCAAAACATTCTTTGGCTTTTCTTGGAATTTTTATTTTTGCAGTAATTAATGATTGTGATACAACACAGAATTGCTTGAAGGCATATACAATATTTCTTTTTTGCTACCCTCGTTAATTTGAAATATAATTGAAACTTAAATCAATATTTTAAACAATCCTAAACAATATGTAAAATATTTGCGTGCAACTGTAATTTTGCCAATTTGTAATATTTTACAAGTAAAACATTCTAAAATAAACAATACTTACTAATCAATTCCTTCCCCATTTATTTTCCAGAAAAAAAAAGAATAACAAAAAAGGAGTACAAAATTTAATTCATGCACGTATATGTGTATAATTTTATATATTTTTAACCCTTTATCGAAAACTTGAATATATACCCGTATTGAGGGTAATGTGTAGGTGCTTTTCAACTTTCTTGTAACAGGTTTGAACCCAGATACTGTTACAATGCCCCCTGTTGGAAAGACTTCAAAATGGGATATCCCTATTTTGAGGTCTAAGATAATAGATTCATTATAGTGCGGGTTTTAAAGCCCTAGCATTGTAGAATCCTTTAATCTCGGACCCATTACTTCCCTGTCACCGTATAATACTGAATGGACCCTCATATAAATTACAGAACTTGTGACAGATAAAATTTCTGGGGTCGCTAACATGTAAAGTTTTCACCATACTTTGTCTCCTATTTGGAATCGGTGCTGAGTGCCTGATGCTTTTTTATTTCTCTTTTGATTTTTTTCATAAGTGTATGGTAAGATTGATCTCTGTCAGCTTCTACATCTATTGGGTGCTCCTCCAGCCTAGGCAAGGGAGTTCTTATCAATCGAGGAACATGTCTTCCTAAGTGCAGCCATATTGGGGCAAACCCAGTCAATTCATTGATAGACCAATTAATATAGTCAATGACTTGTGGAACTTGCTTGACCCACCCTTGATGATTTGTTGGGAGATATGTAGTAAACAACCAACCCAGTTCTCGCATACCCTCTCACATGGGTTTGATTGTGGATTATGGATGGATTTCAATACGTGCTTAATTCCTTGTCATTGTATCCACTTATGCCATTCCACTGATATGAAGGGAGTGCCATGATCAGACAATAAAATGTTTGGTTTTCCCACCATTGGAAAAGTGTTTATTCTCTAACATTTTTATGGTGTTCTTAGTATTGGCCTGGGATATCGGTTATGCGGCTACAAATTTCGAGAATAAGTCATAGACCATGACAAGATACTTCTTATTAAAAGCTGGCAATGGGCCATAGTAATCCAAGGCCATCATTTCCCAAGGCTTGGTTGAAATTATGGAAGTCATAGGTGTTAAATAACTTCTATTAGCTGGCTTTGCCTTTTGGCATATTTCACATTGGCTTATCATGGCCATAATTTTAGTGTGCATTCCTGGCCAATAAAACCATTTCCGGAGCAAGCGCTCAGTTTTGGGTATGCCATAATGGCCATAGAGTTGGTGTACATGGGTGATAACAGCATCCCTAATCTGGCATGGTAAGACAGGTTTTTACTCCTCTTGAATTTTATATTGCAGTATCGATTGTCTCATTCGATAGTGTCCTGCCTTGCTTCCCACCCAACTTAAGTCTGTTGTACCATTTTCTTCTAGCTGTTCAATCAGCATCTTCAGTTGTCCATCTTCCTGTTGGTGGTGGGATAGTTGGGCCAGGTCTTGTTCCACTGCTTCATTCACCTTCAGGTTTAAATGGGTGACAAGTTCTCTCCACTTAAATGGCATGGCTGGGATCGAATGGGGTTCTGACTCAATATGTCTGGTACAATGTTCTCTGACCCTTTGCAATATTTTACAGTGTAATCATATTCCTGGAGGTATAGACTCCATTGAATCAGCCGGCTATTGGTGAGGTAGCTGTGGTTCAAAAACTCCAAGTTTTTATGGTCAGTAATGACAACCACTTTTGACCCCAACAATAGTGTCCTGAACTTCTGGAAGGCCCAGACAATCGCAAGGGATTCCTTTGCAGTAGTAGTATAGTGATGCTCCAGTCCTTTAAGCAATTGGCTTATAAAGTACAGTACTTTTGTCTGATCATCATCCTGCATCTGGGATAGTGTAACTCCTAGCCCATACCCACTACTGTCTGTTTGTAAAATGAATGGCTTCTCAAAATCTGGAAATGCCAACATGACTTGTTTTTCGAAACCTCTTTTTATATTCTCAAAGGCTTTCTCTTGTTCCTGAACCCATTTCCATGGGACATTCTTTCTTGTCAGCTTGACCAAAGGCTCCATTTGTTCTGCAAATCCCTCATAAAATCTGTTGTAGAAATTACAGAGGCCCAGGAATGATCGAATTTATTTCCATGATGTAGGTTGAGAAAATTCTCTAATAGCCAAGACTTTGTCTGGATGGGGTTTCATCCCCTGGGAACCTACCACATGGCCCAAAAATGTAACCTCATCCTTACATAATATGCTTTTTTTAAAATTAATCTTGATTCCTTTCTTTTGGCATTCTTAAAGAAATATCTCTACATCCCTAAAATGTTCTTCGATGGTTGCCAATGCCACTAATACATCATCTACATACATAGTGACCAATTTTTTCACTTACTTGGACAACACTTGGTCCAAACATCTCAGTAGCTTTGCACCACTGTTTTATTAGGCCAAATGGCATACAGTTAAATTGATACAAATACCCGTCATATCTAAAGGCAGTATATTTCCGGTCTTCAGGATGGAGTTGGATCTGCCAGTAACTGGCCAGCAAATCAAAGGTTGAAAATATTTTCTTTGCCTTAAATCTTCCTAACAGTTCTTGCATAGGAGGGGGAATAGTACAATCTGGGATAGTTATTCGGTTAAGTTGACTCACGTCCAAACACAATCTGACTGACCCGTCTTTTTTTTGACAACCACTAACAGATTACAATATGGAGATGAACATTTTGAAATAATTCCCCATTCTATCATTTGGTTGATTTGTTTCTTTACATCATCCCGGTATTGATGTGGAACAGGGAGTGACCTAGACTGGAATGGCTGATCCTGATTTATTTTAATTCTTTGTTTGAATCCTTGTATTACACCCAGTATATCTGAAAAAATGTGGCCATACTCTTCCAATACTTTCTGCAGTGCATGCTCTTCTTCTTGATTGGCCACATCTGCCTGCTTAACTTTATCATCTATTACTCTGTCCATTGGATCTTTCTCCACTTTCATGACCCCAATTGAATGGTATAGGTCCGGCACCAGAAATTGAATTACTTCTCCTTCACAGGCAACTGTTTCCATTTCATAGTCCAGGACACATTTGTATTTGTGTAGGAAGTCTGATCCCAATATGGTCCTTCATAATAATGAATACCTGAGCAAAAGTTTTCCCATTTATCCATAGGTCTACCCATATCTGCTTAGGTTCTACTTTGGCCCTCTTATTATTTGCATTGTCACTTGTGTGGCCTTCAGTGGAAGGGTCCATATGCCAGGTTGTTTTTTAATCAGTTTATGATATAGTGTTTCTGACATCACAGAGATTTGACCCCCTGAATCAATGAGAGTTTCTATTTCTATTTGATTGATTTCCATATGAATCTTTGGGCATTCCTGTTTGGCATATTGAGGAACCCTATCAATCCATGATCACATCAAATTTCAATGTGTTTCCTTTTTCTCATGTGTATCATTCCTTCTTCCTCTGCCATATAAATTTGACATTTATCCCTGAATCTTTTATCTTCAATCTCCCTCATTTGCTCATCTACCTCAATTTGATTTAACATTTTGTCAACTTTTTTGGCTGATATACTACTTTTAATCTTTATTTGGTATCCTATTTCTAATGGCAAATTTCGACACACCATTTTTACTATCTGATTCTCAGATAGCTTATCACTCTCTAATGTCTTCAGTGTGGCCACTTGTCATCTGAAGAATCGTATATAGTTTTCCTTCCCTTTTTTCGAAAAATGATTCGTATTTTGATATTTTCCTGCTGTTCCTCATTCCAAAACATCTTCTTCAGGGCCTTTTCATACTCCTGGTATGTTTGGGGTTGGTGTAACATAGAATCCCACCATGTTTTTGCATATCCTTAAAGGTGGACCTGCACTAAGATTATTTTGAATTCCTCCAGTATCCCATATCTCCTAAAATATTTTTGTAAGCTATTTATATGCTCCTTTGGGCTCTCTTCTTTCTGTCCTCGAAATACCTTCATTTTCATCCCCTCTATCTCCTGTAATCTTGTTATTGTCATTGTCATATCTATACTGACTGTCTCTCCTACTTTATCTTTGAGATACATAATTTTATATATATATATATATATATATATATATATATATATATATATATATATATATATATATATATAACGTGCCAGGCTTTTCACCCCAGCTCACAAAATACTATGCTGATCGTCACCTGCCTTACTGTTGAACCTCTACTTCTCACTCCTATTTACTCCCCTGTCTGGTGCTTTATTTTCTAAAGCAATATTTGCGAGGCAAAATAATTAAACTCACGCAAAAACAAAATAAATAAACCATTAATTTATTTTTATTAACCTGCCATTCTCCTACTTTCATAGCCCCAATCGTTGGAAAGCCATTTATAACTGGCCACCCATTCTACCATCTTATCTGACACTTGTGAACTTAAAGAAAATAATAGAGATCTCAAGAAATGGACAAGTGAGCCAAACCGTAGACTAGATGAAATTTCTATGGCTGTCTAGTCACCATAACACCTGTAGATAATATTTAAATATTACCTACCAAACAAAATTCTGATATGAATTATTTATAAAAGTATTATTATTTGACGCAATTTTTAAGTGTTGCGTAAATAGGATTTAAGATAAATGAAATAAGTTTTCCGGTAGCCCTTGTCTCTTGAGTAAGATCTAAATATAAAAAAATATCTATGGGAGAATATATTTATGAGCATCAAGTTATCGATGACCTCAAGTGCCAAACTCACTATTATGGTGAGAATTATATTTCCCGATTAATGAGGTGCCTGACCCAAGTTAGCTCACTCCCAAGGTGGAGAGGAAAACCTATCGGATGAACGGAGACAATAACAAAAAAATATGGGTTTTATGTAAACTATAATGCACTCATAAACATATCTGTTTAACTCGGACATATTTGAATCATTTGTATTTTATTTGGCAGGTGAAGTGTTAGGAAAATGTAAACAATAATTACTGAATAACTTTAACGCAAAGGTAAATATGTACTAACTTTTATTATTAATATTTAAACACAATATATGTAAAATCAATTCATATCCTTCCCATTTAAAATATATAATAAATTCCCAAATTATAAATGAAACAATAAAATATTTAATTTAGAACAAACACATATTAATTTATATATAAGAAAAAAAATTAGTATACAGTTGTAGGCAATAATTTCATGCTATGAAATTATTATAAAGTTTTTATAAGGGTAGATATAAGCAATTCTGAGTTATATAAAAAAATATAGTTCATGTTACCTGACGAACCCCGGGGTATGGGATCAGAATGTAATGAAGTACGAAGTGTATCAAGTTGAGTTCCGTGATCTTGTAGCATTCGAAGTTGCCTTATGAAAGCGCAATATATAATTTCTTTCTGCAAAGTCTGATATTGAGATGTCTGTAAGTAATGGATGAGCCGTAATTGAAGTCTTCTATAATATAATTTTGAAATCGAATTAGGCGGTTTAGAGTCAGTTCGCATCAGCTGCAGGTGGTGAAGCCCTTTACGTATGGTGCTTACCCCATAATGTTAAACATTTTTTTCATATATCTTTATGAGTCTCTCTCACTCAGCGGTCACAATCTAACTGAATAACTGTCTTTTTCTTTTCTCAAATTCTCATTAATTAATTTCTGTCTAATTAATTTTCCTTTCTCAGAAAAAGGAATTTTATCAGATGTCCAATCTAGTTCTTTTTCTTTGAATACGTTTTCCTTTTCCAAATTACTTTTACTTCTTTATTTTACATTTCCATTGTTTTGGTGGTGCCATCATTCCCGGTATCTTTTCTTTTTGGCAAAACATTCTTTGGCTTTTCTTGGAATTTTTATTTTTGCAGTAATTACCGATTGTGATACAACACAGAATTGCTTGAAGGCATATACAATATTTCTTTTTCGCTACCCTCGTTAATTTGAAATATAATTGAAACTTAAATCAATATTTTAAACAATCCTAAACAATATATAAAATATTTGCATGCAACTGTAATTTTGTCAATTTGTAATATTTTAAAAGTAAAACATTCTAAAATAAACAATGCTTACTAATCAATCCCTTCCCCATTTATTTTCCAAAAAAAAAAAGAATAACAAAAAAAGAGTTCAAAATTTAATTCACGCACGTATATATGTATAATTTTATATATTTTTAACCCTTTATCAACAACTTGAATATATATCTGTATTGAGGGTAATGTGTACGTGCTTTTCAACTTTCTTGTAACAGGGTTTGAACCCAACTACTGTTACAATATGCAAATCATAATGGCAACTCATATTCATTGGTCCTTTGTATAACTTTCTCTCTCTATATATAAATATTCCACTTTAAATATCTTTAATCTACAGTAATTTTTTATATAAAAGTAAACACTCATGTAACACACACACACACACACATATATATATATATATATATATTCTTCAGTAACATGTGAATTGAAAATTAGCAATATTTTGTTTATATAGGATAGTATTAAATGGGAATTTAATGAGCATTAAAACATAACATCAATTGTTCACTAAAGCTTATAATAGATAGAAAGTAGAGTAAATAGAATTTAAGTCTGAAAGTGTATCATCTGCATATTCATTATGCATACATAAGTAAGATATAATATTTGCATGATTATGTCAATCCTTATAAGTAGTGAATAATGTATATTAAAAACAGAACGTTTCTATGTGAATATATCGCCTGTTTAACAAATAAGAATTATGATTTTATATTTATTAATGCTTGTGATAAGTATAAACCATTCATAGAATCCAAAGCAGATGCTAGGCATTGCTTAATATTATTAAGTTGATATGATCTGATTTTGCATCAGTAATGCAATAACCTTAAATCATTGGTGTGAAAATGTAATACTTAACATAATCACAAATAGGTATATTGATTTATTACAATTTTAAAAGTACTACTTTATATGGATTAGAAACTTATTTTAAAGTTTCTCCAGGACTGGCTCGCAATAATGTCAGAATACATAATATTTTAATAATTTATTTAATTCTTTGATTTTTGATACAATATAGACTTTCAAAATGTAGTAATTTTTTAAAATTATTTCAAGAAATATGGAAAAGTAAGTTTAAAATATTATATTAATAATGGGTCACAATTAATAATCATTTAATTTTTGTAATTATATTAAAATATCACAATTTTTAAAAATAATATCTGACATGTTTTTATGGATAATGATAAGATTAAGTGAAAAATTAATAAAAGCTAATACATATTTGAACACTTCAATAATATAAAAATATGTTACTTTTATAAATATTTTTATTATTGAATACAAGATCAGAAAAAACAGATTAAATCTATTTTACTTTTAGAATAAAGAGAAAATTAAGAAAAAGATTAATTAAATGAATATATTGCTGTATGGTTGTGAAACATGGACAATGAATAATAAAATTAGAAACAGAATGTAAGCCTTTGAAATGTAGATGTGTAGAAGAATGGTAAAAGTCAGTTGGATTAATAAAATAATGAATGAAGAAGTTTTAAAAAAAGTAAATAAAAAAATTGATTGAAGAAATTAAAAAAAGAAATAAAAACTAGATTGGAGATATAAAAGATGTTTTGGAGGAAATGATAAGTTGAGGTTTGAAGAAAAGATGGAGAAAGATTGAAATTGTTGGATGATATAAGGATGGGAAGAATTATGTGGAATTGGAGAACTGGACAATGAAGAGAGTGGAATGGAAAAATAAATGTGTTGTTGATGTGACTACTCTCTAGATATGTGCATGGCACAGAGTACTATTGATGATGACAATAAAAGAAAGTATAAGTATTAATGATGTAGAGAACTGCTGTAAAATTTGATATTTTAAGTTCAATCTAAGAGAATATTAAAATTCATGGACAGTAAATAAAGCTATATAATATGTATTATCCATAGATATGTTTAAAATAGACTTTTTACAATATATATATATAATTTTATTTCAAAAATAACATCAATATAAAAAAAACTATCAAAAAATAACAAAATATAGATAAACTATAATTAGCAATTTAATAATAATAAAGTTGATTCTGTATTATTTTTTGTAAAAGATAAATCACAAAAATAAAAATATATTAAGTTCTTTTTGTGATTAAATAGAAAAGATAAAGACTGTATTAAATGTCACTTATACCAACTATAATATCAAATCTAAAAAATGAATTATTTTTTCTAATGAAACATTTTGAATTATCATCAGTTAATACTGTCTAATCATCCTTTATGAAAGTATTACAATTTAATCAAATTTGATATATTGAATTAGCCAAAATGTTAAAAATAATTTTTTATAATTCTTTCTTATATTTATATATTATTTCCGTAAGTATGTCTACACAAATCAATTTTATGAAAATTTAATGTTATATAAATACTTTATTTTATAATAAATTAAACAATTAAAACTTCACTGAAAAAGTATAAGCTACTTATTTGTGATATCATGTCAATGTGCAATAGTCCATTGTGAACTAAAAAATTAAAGTTTAGACAATTACAATTTATTTTTAATTAATTTTACTTTCTATATACTTTTCTTTAAATCTTGGTCAATTAAAACTGTGGATAGTGAAATTTGAAATATAGAAGTAATATTTTAATTTAAAAGATATAATATTACTGATATAAGAACAAAATTTCTCTTCTATAATAACAATACAAAATCTTGTAATTTTCCATCCTTATCAATTTTCAATCCACTAGAATAGTGAATTCTTCAATTCTAATCCAATTTCTAATCTATAATCTAAAATTTCAATTTCACATTAATGAACTTCTTTCTTTCATCAATTAATCTTAATGTTGTATCTTTTTAGGTTTTTTAAAATCTCTTGGAATCCAGTTTGAAATTTCAACTGTCCATCTAATTATCATTTCTTTTAGTAATATGACAAGTCAACCTTCATTTTAATCTTTTAATTTCTTTAACATTATCAGTGATTCCTGTTTGTTTCCCTTCACAAATATTTCAGTTTGGATCCTTTCTTTTTTCCAATATACATATCTTTATATTTTGTTGAACACTCTGAAGTTTCTGTATTGTTCTTAGATTAAATATTATAGTATCATATTTATAACTAAGAACTTGTAAAATAGAAATGCTCTTCTTAAATATATAATTATACTTCTTTCTAGTATAAAATCATTTTCACCAAAATAATTTGATCCAAATTTAATTCAATGATTCATTTCATCCATTATGTTTTTATCTGGATTAATCTTCTTGACCAAAGAATGGAAAGATTAATGTATTCAAATTCATGATTATTAATCTTTATTACCTTCTGAAAAAAATCCATTGATCAGTATTTTGTGCTATTTTTTTATACTTTCATACATCTTGAAACATATCTTGAATTTCTGAAACATTTTTTGAAAATATTTCCTGCTAAATCAAGATCATCTTCAAACATCACAAAATATTTCTTGAAACACTACTGTAAAAGTTAGTATTGTCATGTAATTTAATTGTTGGTATTGCATTTTGATTATTATTACAGAACAACATTTTGGTTTTACATCCTGAGAGTCCAAAGCTTAAATCATTGTGGAGATTCTTATAAGAACAAACATCTTTTCATAATATACAAATCCAAAACATAATGGCAACTCTTATTTCTCAATATTTGGATATGATCCATGGTGCAAAGCATATTTTTAAATTCAATTTGTTCTTTTGGTTGGTTTTATTTGAAAGTATATTGTAGATGAGTTGTGATTATCTTGGTAAAGATTTTGTAAAGAACTGATAAAACAGTGATAGATCTGTAATTTCTTCATCCCTATTCTTAAATATCAATTTCGCTATTGCATTTGTTCAATCAACTCTAAAGTCTTTATCATTTAGGCATTTGGAAAGTAGTTTTGCCACAATTTTTTTTATTTCTTCAAGTACTTCTTTTAAGATACTACTAATAAATTCATCACTACTTGGATTTTTTTTCTTCATAGGTTTAATTGCATTTCTTACTTGTTTACTTGATGTGATTGGCTATTAAGAAAAAATAGTTGTAGTAGTTATTTTGTTTTTTGTTCTTTATTATTAGTTTATTTTTATTACTTTTATAGCTCTTCTTTTCTTTATATGTCTTAAAAATTTAATTGTGAATTGCTGTTTTTTTTACTTATCTTTGTTATAGTTCTTAGTAGACTTTGATCTTAGTCAAGTTTGGATCATCATCATCATCATCATAATCACCATCTAGTAATATTTTAAAACAATTAGCAAGCACCTATTTAATTTTATTGGAGCATTTCTGAAGATTAGTAATATCTACTGCCAATAGTGTATTTTTTAATTCTTATTTTTTTAGATTGCCATTTGTATGTATCTTACATTTAATTAATGGATGGTTACATCTTAGATATTTTTTGTTTATTAAAATATAATCTAATTCTGCTGTATCTTTATTTGAATGCTTCAATGTAAAGAACATTTTTTCAAGAAAAGTTTTATAATAATAGTTTTTCTGCGCAATTTATCACATGCTCATCTTTCAATCATTTTCCAGCTATAACACTACAAGTCTCTCATGACAATTTTAAAATACCATTTGGTACTTTTAAAAGCATTTTTTTACATCTATATAAAAATCTTCTACATCGCAAAGAGAACTTGTTGGAGCATAAACCTGTAGTATGTGCATTTGATATCATACATTAAATTAAATAACTAATCTTCACAATATTTCTAATATACTGTCAATCTTCATAATGTTAGTCTTCTTCTTTTTATTTTTAGTGAATCTTATTCTACTTGTGATTCCAATATGTATGTTTTTATATTAAATTGCATGTTCAGTTATCAAATAAATTATTAAGTCCAATAATATTCTCTGTTATAAAAAAACATTTCTTATTCCAGTTCATATAATCTTTCTACACTTGAAAGTGATTGGTTGTTGTGAGTATCTAAATAAAAGTTCATCATAGAATGGTAGTCTCAATCTTAATCAGAATTTTATTACCATCCATCTTCAGTCATTAACTTCTGTCTCATATAACAACTTTACAGCAATGTGGGAATAAAGATAACCATTAACCTTTATCTATTATGCCTGCCTGCAAAAACATTCCAATTTTAGTTCAGATTGATGAGACAACTAAGAAATAAATACTCTAGAAACTAGTGCCAGCCCTCCACTGAGGTGACTATAAGCTTGAAACCGATTGGTCTGGAGGTAGGGACTTAATGATAGAGATTTTGAATTTTTTCTCTTTCGGCAATTATAAAGATAAAGCTTGTTTGGAGCTATTGGTAAGCTTCATCTACTGATCATTTAAATGCAGGCTTAAAAGCAAGTTACGAAATTTATAACTTGTTATATATATATATATATATATCAAACTTTTGTTTACTGTGCGTTCTTTAGGGTTTGAATCTATTTTACGCATGATTTTTTTTAATGATATAAATAAGTTTGAAGAATAAGTGAATTCACTTGTTTTTTAAATCTTTACTTATGGATGAGTGCATATCAATTAGTTAAAACAGCACATGTGCAGAGGTCGTCTTGTTCCTGAAGATATTACAATAAATACTGTATGTATAAAAATAAAAATATTTATCAAACTATAAAACTTTAAAATAATATGCCAAAACCATAAAACCAGTCACTATACTCTACACATTTCTGGAAGTG
Organism: Epiperipatus broadwayi; assembly: GCA_028023455.1. Taxonomy (NCBI): domain Eukaryota; kingdom Metazoa; phylum Onychophora; class Udeonychophora; order Euonychophora; family Peripatidae; genus Epiperipatus; species Epiperipatus broadwayi. Next base: position 1,505,603 of record JAQFVV010000070.1, on the reverse strand, counting down.
CTCCTAAAGAGACCATCATTGTAATGCCTCAATTTCATTGGATGGGAATAAACTTTCTAAATAACATATTTTGAAGTAAACATGATCATAATTTTTATGCATTAATATTAATTTATCTCAAAGTACTCTAAAAACTACAACGCTTATTACTTTCATTGAAAAGATATAAATGCAGCTATGATGTAAAAGAGAGCTACAATTATGGAAGGTATTAAAACATTCGAAAAATTAAAATTCTAATAGAATATAAAAGACAAGCTATTTACAAAATATCACACCAACAGACTAAAAATAGTATGTGATACGTGTGAATGCATTTATGTTTTATGGATTGTTTTGGATCGTCATGGCAAATACTCTCTTATATGCAAAATTTAGTAATATCTCTATGCAAAGTTTCTCTAAATTTTTATTTAATTTTGTATATATCTTTTTTTTCTTTTTTTTTTGAAGTTAACATAATTGCTAAGAATGAATAAAGTTTCTTTAATTGCTAATAAATATGTTTAATTTTTTTTAATAATCAGGTAAAAAAATATATAATCACAACCAATTTCCATTATTAACTATTCATTCCAAGTTTAACAATTTGCTATGATCCACAACATTTCTTCTCCAACAATTCACACCAAACTTTCTTATCTTATTAATCCATCTCACAATGATTTTTTTCTAATTTGTAAAAAATCTCTTTGGATCTAGTTTATTACATCAACTAATTTATTGTCATGGATTTTTTTTGCTCATTTATTCCAGTTTTTATCCTACCTTGTTATTCTCAACATGCAACACATATTTTGTTGTCTACTCTAAAATCTCTGTATTACTCTTCTATTAAGTATTCATGTTTTAGATCTATAAGTAAGAACTAGCAAAGCACATCTATTAAAACCTTCCTTTTCAGACAGATAGATGTATTTAATTTTAATATTCATTTTTAGCAGAAGAACTTTATAGAAGTTTAATTCTATGAGTAATTCCATCTATTATATTTCTATCTGTACTATAATCAAGATATTTATATCTGCTAGTCTTTTAATTTATGAATATCAATTCTTATTTTCTTTTTCAGAACAAATTCCTTGAATATTACTTTAGCCATTGTAAAGTTGCAATTAATAATTTGTTAAGTGCATAACTCATTACCTAAGTAAGACTATGCATTGAGATGAGACAGTAGGGATCTCTACAAATCTTAATACAAGATTAATAACTTTAAAAGACAAAAGTGGCCACTTTTATCTTTGACCTACTTTTTAATTATATAGGCAAATCTAAAGCATTTTGATATGAGAGTGTGACGCTATTAACTATTTAACTGATTAGGTCCACAATTTCTGTACAAGCTAATGTACATAAAATCTTTCAATTTACAATGAGGCAGTGTGAAGATTGTACAGAAATTATGGACTTGATCAGTGAAGTAGTTAATAGCTTCATGCTCTCAAATCAAAATGCTTTAGATTTGCCTGTATAATTAAAAAGTAGGTCAAAGATAAGAATGACCGCTCTTGTCTTTTAAAGTTGTTAATCTTGTGTTAAAGATTTGTAGAGGTCCCTGCTGTTGCATCTAGCCACATAGTCTTAAGGTTATAGCCTAAATATATATTACTTATTTAGTCATTGTAGCAATTACATTTAGTACTTTTTTTTAATCTGATAAATATTGTAATATTTTTCGAACTTTCAAAACTTTATTGTCAAAAACAACCATATTATTAAATCGATTTAAATAATATTCTTGTTTATATTTCTTTAGTTCCCATTTTAATCTTTAAAAAACTTTACATCAAACTACCATAAAAAGTTTTGGAGCTGTAAAATCACCTGTTGTACACCTTCTTATGTAACCTTATTATTGTGATTGCATTTTGATAAATATTTTTTAAAATATTTCAGGTTATTCTGAGGATAAATTGTGATCTTTTAAAGCTGTAATTAAGGTAGATAAACTTACAGAATCGAATGTTTTTTATAAATCCAAAATATATTGTCAACTCAGACTTTCTTTCTATACTTTCTCTCAATATTTGGATGTGACTCACTGCACTAAAATGGATTTTAAATTCAACTTGTTATTTTAGTTGGTTTTAATCCAAAGTTCATAATAAATAAGTTATAATTATATAGAATTGATTGAATATTGTTAGATTAATAATTTCACTTTCCCTTAATTATCAATATCACCAGGGCCTTTCAGAGAAAATGTGAGGCTTGAGACAACCAATATTTTAGAGGCCCTTCAAAATTTAAAATAAAACCATGGGGAAAAAGAGAAGAAATGAGTTTTTCCTTACAGGAACAGGAGTTCCAGAGCATTTAGTTATGAGTCACATAAATGAGCAAGCAGATCAGATCCAGATAGTACTTGGATAGGGTAGATTCACTTTAGCACTGTTAGTATCATAAAACACTGTTAGCACAGAACTGACTAATGGGACTGAAACTATTAGTTCTGCTAGTCACCAAGAGTTGCAGTCACTTTTGTCACAGGATCATCAAATTGGTACCTCATTCCTAAACAGGCTTACATTTTTGACTCATGCTATGCCTACTTGGAAAAGTTTTTCTCATATATTTTTTTGGGGGGAAATTAACTGTTAAGTTAAGACTGTTCTATGAGCCATAACATCACTTTGCCTTTTACCATACTTTTTTAACTTATTGAGTTGCCAAGTTGAGGCCCCTAATTTTGTGAGGCCCAGGGCAACAGTCCCTCCTGCCCCCCTCTGATTGGCCCTGAATATCACTATAGCATTTTTCCAATCATCACTTACAACTTAATAAATTAGACATCTAATATAAATTTTTGTTATAGTTTTTATTTCTTTATCTGCTTTTTTAAAAATATTAATACTGTAATAGCTTTAGCTTTTCACGGAGGCACACATTTAATTAATGTTTCACTTTTTCATTGGTATAGTGATAATATATAATAATATAATTTCATTATCTACTATCATTGATAAACTGATATCTGGCTTTTGTTAGCTAGAGGGTAAAACAATGATAAAATATTTTCTAAATCCTCATCACTGGTCAATTGATAAATTTAGAGAATACAACTTTCTAGTGCTTTATTTCTTTATTAAGAGAGTATTGAAAAATGTTTTTTCCACAGATGGCTATTTAATGGATGTTTTAATCGTTACTTTTACTTAATGAAACATCAGCAATTCATTTAAGTATGAATAATAAATAGGTACCAGGTTTGAATTACTGTTTCTAATTCCAGTCAAGTTTCGCCAATTATTTTCACAAAGGAGGACTTCTAAATTAAACATACTTATCCAACAGACACTATTAATTACTGTACTAACCAAGCTAATGATTCAAAAGCTTTACATCTTATGACTTTCAACCTGTCAATTTATTTATCCAGCTAGGATTTTCACAAATGAAGGTCAATGATAATAAATAAGTTTGGGGATTTGCTTGGTTTACTATTTGGTAGACATTAAATAGTGATACTTTATAAGGGTTCTAGAATTATGTACAGTGGAATTCTGCAGATAACGTAGATATTAAATATAAGCCCTTAATGTTTTGTTTTAAAATTTATTACTTCATAACGTTTTACCACGAAATTAATTACATTAAAGTTGATATTTCTAAGACATTTTTTGAAATTAATTTTGTCTTTATTTTTTTACATTTTTAAACAGTTAGATAGGTGGAAAATATTTTAAGCCAATTTTAATTAAACTTACAGTAAAACAATTGAATTTTGAGTTTATTTTGGTTTTCTTTAAAAAAAAAATAGAAAAATATTTTATTGAAAATTACTACAATATTTTTTATTAAACATTTAAAATTAATAAAGAAATTTAATAAAATTATTTAAGTAAAAATATATCGATTAATTAATTAAATATTACTTAAAAAGTGGAACAAATGATTTTTTTATTTCAGTAAATTAATAATAAACACTTATTATAAACAATATGAAAATTATATCGTTACTAAGCAAACAAAAAAATAAATTGTATGTTTAGCATAACTACAAAGAATAATTGGAAGCAATTCTTATTGATAGCGGTATATTCAATTTTTTATAGCCGTAAATTAACGGTAAAAAACAACTTAAACTTTCCAAGGTACGCTTTAATTTTATTCTTAAAGTGCAAGTAACGACTCGTCGTTATAATCCACATGTTAGAAGGAATCTATCTCCAAACTTAAGTAATAGAGAACAATCAGCCTTCAAGAACAATTAGTAAAGATGATAACTTATACAAAGATTTTTTATCAACTATAAACGAAATTGGTTTTTCAGAGATGAGACTTGATCTGTTGATAAAAAATTTTAAAACTTCCCCAATTTCCAAAATAGTACCTGTGTTAATAACGGTAAACAAACAAAAACAAAACTGTCTGCATTCTCTACTATTGAATAAGCCTGAGAATATGATATTTAAAAATACTAATACACCCACGTTGCTTTCGCTAAACTTATAAATAATACTTTTAATTAAAATTACCCACACGCTAAAAGCATTAAAATAAAACAATACAGAGTTTGAAGTAAGCATAAATTGGTCATATGAAAATATTACCTATCTCTTCAATATAGATGAAGGACAAAACAATGCGTTCACCATTATCAATCGATCAGAGAGAAATCAATACAAAACAATATAATGTGTACACTGAAAAATTCAATTCGATCATTCCTCAACAAGTTCTTAAATCTTTAAAAAATTCCACAATCATCCATAGAAAGATCAGGCGTTTTCCAAACAAATTGACCAAAAACATAGTAAATGCAGACACTCACAGGCTGTTATTGCTATGTCTACCAAACATGCACAAAAACTTTACTCAATTTTTGGCAGGAGCTTTCAGTTATGTTTTCACACCCACCTAATTTCAACAGATTAATTAACAACATAAAGGAACAATTAATGCCCTCTCAAACACCACAAGTGGTTAAAACATTACATGCCCTCACAGGAATTGCAAATCTTCATATTATGGGGAGACCAAGGCATCATTACAAACTAGACTGTCCCAGCATAAATACTTATGCACCAAGGTACAATCGGATCCAGCATATAATTCCATCTTCATGCAATGCCAAAAAAAAACGCAGGACATACATGTGAACCGCAGACAATCAGCTTAGTTTGCAGGGAGGCAAATGATGTAAAATGCAAAGTGAAAGAGGCCTGCTATATTGTAATGGATTGAAGCACCATCAACCGAAAGGAATCATGTTACTCTGTATTCAAGAAGTGGAATGCTTGAAAGTTGCATATATTTGCATATAATTAAAATAACAGCCATCATACAAAAAGAGATATGAATATGAGAGCTCTCAGTGTATGATTTAATAAAAATACTACACATCTTTAGCTTTACACTTATTGCATTTTAGCACTATATTGATTTATTATAATAATCCAACACACAAAGTTTAAAAAAAACTAAATTTGTAATACTAAAATGTTAATTGTCAGTTATATTGTGATAAGTAAATTTTCTATGGATGAATTATGATTTCTTAAGAGAGAAAAATATGGTGCTCGATCATCCTATTACTGTATATATATATTCTAACCTCCCCCCGCGCATCCTCACCCCAAAATATATTGTTTATTACGAATATTCCGGGTTCTAGCTCAGTTAACAAATAAATAAATGAAATATTCAGCATTGATTAAAATGATTACTAGCTCTAATTTCTAAATACAAATACGGTTCAATTTTAAAATGAATTAACAAATATTTACTATTTTCATGAGACATGGGGTGACAATACGGGGAACGAGATAGACTACATTGAGACATTATCCACACGATACTACCTCAATGGCATAAGAACACTATTCCCTTTTTTTACTATACCAAATAACTAACTCATAGTATTCTTACGACTTTCTGAGCTCTATTCACTACGATTAAAATAATAATTATATCTTAATCTTCTTTATAACAAGAATCTAGCTTAATTAAATAAAATGAAGTAAAATAAAATAAAATAAAATCTCAGGTTCAGAAATTGTATTCTAACTAATTTAAAATTACGGTAGTAAAATATGAAAATGGAATTTTATGTCATAATCTACTACACAGCAACTAATAATAATAAAATAATAATAACAATAATAATATAATATAATCTTATTACTTCCTAAAATGAAATAAATAAATACATACGTGGTAGTATTTTTAATAATCTGACAACAGAATACGTGTGGCAACATTAGCATATAATTTAATGTAATATTGTGGCAACCGACTTATGACCAATAAATAATATAAAATTATGATCTTTTAATTTTAACATACCAATAAATTCTCAAAATTATTATAACACTTTTATGTTTACCTTTTGTGCAAAATCTATATGTCTGTTTCAAGTATAAATGTATCGTGATTTCATGCATCCATGTGGAGAAATAACAACGCGGACACAAAACTTTAAAACAAATTTAAAACAAAGTTTATTAACAACATAAATAAATTAACAATATTTTTACATTATGTACATTGGATATCCCTTACTCTCCTATCTCAACTTAGTTTACTAGTTTATAAAATTGAAATCAAAATACTATTTATTTTTCCTAGTTAAATCTTATTTTTAAAACGCTTAAGAAAATACAGTATTATTATTTGATTTATTATTATGGTTAGCTTGTTACAAAATGCATTTCTTATATGCTTATCACAAACACTTTGCATCCTTAATATTATTAAAATTATATTTTTTTTTACAAAATTTACATTCGTAGTAAAAATTCTACAAAACAATAAAATTCTACTTTTATATTGGTTGTATGGAATCTTACAAAGTCAAAACATTATTCTACATTCGGTATTAGGTTTTTTATTGTTCATTATCCGATGTTTATTAATCCTAATATTCTCATTCAAGCCTTACTTCGGATGATATAATTACAACTATTAACATACCATGCACAAGTATATGTTTATTATACCTTATTGAACTATTTTCTTAATAAATATGCAATACTTATTTTCTAAATATTATTTTAAAACATTCAAATTTTATTATCACTTTAAAAAAAAACAACTTTGTTTAGATTTCTCTTTCAAAAATCTTATATTCATTTCCGAATTAATTTTACAATGTATTATATGATTCTTTCTCTCTTTATGATATTTTGGACTTTCAATTTTAAAGTTACACAATACAATACATTCCAGCAAATAAACTATTCTTACACAAACGATAACCTATCTTCAGTTCTATTTTATTCATTATTTCTCTGAAAATATATTTCTGACCGATGCAGATTCACAAAATAAGGATAGCGAAGATAGATGCATAGGATCACAATACAACTAGAATATTACTCGTCATATATCTTGACAATCATGGCACAGTGAATTAAAAGACACTATAGAGGAGTGACCTGTATCTGTCTACCAACCTCTATCATAGGAACGATGCTAAAGCTATTTCTTCAGCTTTATTATAACATCCAAAGTTTAAAGATATGCAAAACACTGTCCAAACTATATGTGTTCAGTCATAGGGCTTAGTTAACTATACTGAAATCACACAAAACTAAATATGATCCAAATCCTTTATTTTCCTATTTCTTAAAAAAAAACATCATCTTGGTTTCCTCTCCACTAGTACTTCCAAGTCACTATCCGATCTTATTTCTCAAGATTTTTCTATACTGTACATCGACAAATACATATCTGCATTTCTAACAATAATAAAATTCATTTATTTCAAAACTATTCCACTGTTCTATAAGACAGCTTGCTTACTACTTTTCTCGTATATTTAATCATATACAAACTATTTTAAAATATCTGAATACTTTATCACATGAAAGTTCAAAAGAATCACACAATTGTTCTGTCAAATTATATTATTAATATACTTTAAATAAATTATTGCATGCATATTCCGAATTACTCCTATCTCATAATATGTTAAAATGTTGTATAAAATGTGTACATATAATTTAAACTTTCACACTTCATTCTTAATCAATAGATGATCTAAAAAAATACATTATGCATTATAAATAAATATCAAAATTACCAAACGATCTTTATCTTCTCGATCGCGTTCCGTATGCTTCACCATCCCATTGATCCTTGTAGATATAATATTCACATCCATACACTTTATTTTAAACAATATTTCTATAATTTTATCAAGCTATTATATTTAAATTTTAATATTACTAAATTTATGTTTATATGTTTCCCTAATCTCACATAACATTTTATATTTAAAATAAATTAGTAAAAATATTTAAACTATATTTACTGTACTTCTTTATCAACTTTTCTTGAAAACCGTTCATATTAAAGCTAAAAAAAAATGTTTATTATTTCTTCGTCAGTCACTTAATGTTCTATTTTAAGGCAAAACAATTATTGCTCTGTTTAATAAATATTCATAGATGACAATCCTTAGTTTTTTATAATATTTAATACAATTATTAATTATGATATCAATTAATCCCGTAAAGAAAAACGTCTACATATTCTCTTCTAATATTTTCTGCTAATATTTTCCCGCGCGACTTTTAAGATGCATCTTCTAGGTACTTTGCTTTAAATATTCAGTAAATTTTTCAGTTTCCATGGATCCATTTTCATTAATTAATTTAAATTTATATTTTCTAAATCAAGCATTTCTCCAATGAACACTTTATAATATTCTTTTCAATTCTTCTTAGAGAAAGTTTTCTGTTACTTTTCCATAAAACACAATAGCTCTTTCATCTTATTATTCTGTAACTTTTTTCCTTCTTTTAAAATTCTGGTACTATATTTTTGTAATGTTTCCTTTAAAAAGATAAACATTCTTTTTACTCATTATAACTTTTACATATTTTTTTTTCTATATAATAAACGCATCTTAATTTTTCCATAGAGAATAATATTAAAAAAAAAAATTTAGAGTAGCCTTATAAATTTGTGCGTCATAATTTTTTCCTGACGGCAAATAACTTCTCTTTTAAGTTTTCGTATAGCGTCCAAATTATATTCCTCTGAGTTACAATAATAAGTTTCTGGTTGAGCATAAATAAATCTGTATCGAGGCACTTTACAAATATTTTTCCTTTAGCAATATTTTTAGGTATTTTTTCCTTTAGTACTTCCATTTTTACTGTAAGGTTTTGGCTAAACTTGAATAAAATCACTGGCAAGAAAACTTTTAAAAATTAGCCCTTCATGTAAAGGCAGTCAAAATATTATATGTTAAAAAAAACTTTTAAAATAAATACAAAATTTTAAAATTATATCACTTTTCTAGCTTATGGTCTTATTCAGCTAAAAAATATGTTACTCCCTCCTTCACTTACACATTACTTTCTCCCGCTTCGTCTAATTCTTATATTTTTGTCTGCTAAATTACCTCCGTTGATTGGTTAATGACTTTTTTTTTAGCGCGAACAAATTTACACATTTTTTAGTTTTATAACAGACTAGATTTTTCAAATAAGACATTTATGACGTAATGATTTAAATATTACTTAGAATAGTATTTTTAAATTCAATTATAGTTTTATCAAAATCATTTAAATTTTAAAACAATTATTAAAATAACATCTAATATTTCAACTTTTATTTCAACGATAGACAGCAATTACATTTAGTTCCATAATTCACAAACTTTATTATTATTCTAACAAGCGTGTGTGTGAAGGTACATAATATACAGTCACATGATTACTAACTTTAACAGATGATTTTTTAATTTAAGTCTCGGTCTAAATTACTAAAACTGATATATTTTATAAAAATTTGGAAAATAATTTAAAATGTAGAACTAAATATAATTCTCACCATCATAAAGTTTATTTTAAAATATATTAGATTAAATTTGAACATTAACTATAATTATAACATTACATATAGCATTTATTTAATTTATTAGTTTTACAATATCATACTCGAATTATTAATATATTTTTAACTATTTATAGCTGGGTTATTTTATATGGCCAGCTTTTACAACCATAAGCAAGGATATAACTAAGCTTTATTTAACTGTTTCTCTAAATAATCCATTACACTTTTACATACCAGGTATTTTCAGCTTTAAATTGTACTATAAAATCTAATTATCCTACTATTATTTATATATCATACAAACATATCTTAAAATTTAAAATTTTTTAGCAATTGACCATTCTACCCTATTATGACCTATAGATAAGAGCACAATATATATATATATATATATATTGTGTAATATTGTGAAACACAATTGCAATATATATATATATATATATATTGCAATTGTGTTTCACAATATTACTCAAAAATATATATTTTTTAAAAAAATGTCACCTTAATTAATGAAAAAATCATATGCTATAATAATCTAAATAGACATATCATTATAAGGCCAAACAAACAAAACTGTCATGTGGACAAACAGATCTCTAATTACTGCTAGAAAAATATGGAACCATGTCTGATATCTGATATTTGCTAGAGAACAAATGCTGTACCTATACTAACAAATACTGGATTATTTAATATATCCTTCAATAAAAGTATCTTTCCAACAGGCCTTCCATCACTTCATTACACAGACTCATCACTCCTAATAAGAACACTGAAAGGCATGCCTCCATAAGCTTTCTCTGCAAAGCTAAAAACTATGCCATTAAAGACTGTTTTGGAAGATTCTATAAACTCTGCACAAAAGACATCAATGCACCAAATCTGATCATAAGCAAATCAAAGCATATTAAAATTATAGTCATACAAGCTCCATCACCCACAGATAAAAATCCAAGCAAATTGCAGAAACAACAAACAATACACCTAACCAGTCCATATCTGCAAATCAAGAGTACAAAACGAACATACTCCCTGAATCAATGATAACTGACTCAGATAGTGAACCAGAATCTAAATCTTAAATAACGTCTTTCTCTACAGATGACAACCAGCCTTGATCTGATGAAAACTTCTTTTAAACACTTACCAAATGTAAAAAAAAAACTCATAGAAAAATATTTAAAGACAACAAAACTATTACATCCAATCAAACCACTAACATGGAAACACAAATATCAACAATAGCATTTAAAATTAGATCTATAATTTTCTCCTTTGCATCAACAAAAAATTAAAAGCTCAATTAGCACTACAAGAATCAAGGACTCTAACAAAATTAGAAAAATAAAAAACTATGCAAACGATAACAAATATATCAAATCTCAGCAAATAAAACTCTTCAAGAAAGTTGAGTCCAATAAAAATAATCCTAATTCTAAAAAAAAAAAAGACAAATTAAGCTAACAATTCTCAATAACAATATTTCAATCCAGATTATAATGAAGCTTAAAAACAAATGGCTAAACTTATACCATCTTACCATTATTATTATTAGACTATAAAAAGGGACATTAAGAAAGCAGGTTTAACAACACAACCCATTTTAATCACAATACACACATCTCAAAAAATAAAAACAAATCAAATCAGACACACTTTGACAAACTTTACATATATTTATGGCTCAAAACTTCCCTGTCTAGCCTAATATTTAAAATATCTCAAACATCACAGAAACTAATGTAAGGAATACCATCTCTCATCAATGCTTATTTGCCATTAATAATGGGATTACTCAATACTCTCCTCACATTTGTTTTTTCTTTGAAACTAAATGCTCAATTAATAGCAAAATAGACCCTCAAAAATATTTTGTAAAATTTAAGTACCCATAACCATTGACATTTAACACATCTTCTGCAGGATAGGAAATATACCATACATAATTCTTCATATTCTCTAAAATCTTATATCTCAACCAAAACATGATCATCTTTTACTTTATTCATATTGACCTGATTATAAATATTATCAACCTTTACCTTTAGAACTCATCCTTATTTATTACCAAATAATCTTTCAGAGAATGTGACTTTATCTTCAAACACTATCTTACCATAGTTATGGAAGATTTCAATCCATGATATACTCTGAATTTGTCTCTAAATAATTTCACCTCATCAGTAAAAAAATAATGAGTGCTGAAGGTTTCTTTCCTAACAATGTCTTTTTATTTTATAACCAAAAACATGCAATTCTTATTGATTTACTTTTTTATTTACTGAATCCACATTTCCTTATTAATCCTTCTCTTGAACCTATCAATTTCCTTGACCATCTAGCTCTTAATATTGAACTAAATATTAGTTTTGAATCAATCAATTCTTCAATGCAGAGATACTATTAGACTTATCTTAAAGGCTTCTGCACTAAGCTGCTATTTCTGAAATATATACCCTCTTTAAAAAATTAATATTCTTTCATTACATCTCACTAAGACTTGGCTTGCCCTTTTAGGCACTATACAAAGAAAAATAAATCCCCCATAAGCTTAATCAAAGATCTTGACATGCTACACTAAAAACTTAAAGTTGCTTTAAGTTTTCCTGTTTCTATCCATTCTATTATTTATCCATTGTAAAGAATAATAAAAAACAATTGCTACTTGTGAATATCTCTTAATTAAAAATGCAAACCAGAGGTACATACATTGGGAATACAAAAGAAAAAAATACCTCTTCATTCATCATAAAAAATAATCAGTCACAAACTAACAGATGTTTCCCCTGGTATTCTATGATTTCAAGGCAAATTTCAATTTTTCCTGTGATCTTATATTAATACCCATCTGTACTCAATCTTAACTCATTACCAGATAGCATACATCCTAATCCTCATGTCATCCCCAAATTGATGTTTTCTCACCTAAACTTCTTTATCATCTCTATATTATTAAATCTATTCAATTATCTCTCTAGGCAAGTCTATCAAATTGAATAACTATATCCTATCTGCTTAATTTTGTTTCTAAAAATCTTCTTCCATCCTATCTAAATAAGTTACACTCCATCTCCATGACTACAATTTTGATCAAAACCATAGAATCCATCATTACTGATAAAATTTAACCTACCATTCTGCTATCAATATCTGCTTTTTAATTAGCAAAACAAAGATTATCTACCATTGTAGCCATTACTATCTTTAAAGCAATTATAAACTAAATTAATTACTTGAAAGAAAAATAGTTCTCTTCCTATTCAATTAGATATTACATCTATCTTTGTCTCTGTCCAAATTGAAAATTGATCTAGTTTCTAACAACACCTATAATATATATTTTCACCAATTTACCTATAAACACAAAAAATCATCTTAATGGAAAAGTTGTACCTGTCTTCAACCCTACAATTCCATTCTTCAAGGACCTGGTACTTTACTATTTATAACATATTGATCATTTGCTGTTAGAAATTAAGCACAAAATATCTGGCATTTATTTCATTCATCATGAAAAATATATGGATGTACATGTCATTTCCTCCCTTCAAAAAATTCCTTCCTGCACTAACAACAATTTGTAAAAACTACACAAAACAATAACCAAATAATCAACATGAAACATCTTAACTGTAAATTGTATATCTTCTATTCTCACAGCATCTTATAACTTTTTAGGTTTTTCCATTTAAAAATCTACAAATGTTGTAAGAACCTCAATTCAAGACATGCTACTTACATGAATTGAAAACAAAATCAATTCCCTACCTAAAGCCTACTTATCATTGCATGACAAAATCACTCATTAATATCTTAATATTCTCTAAAACAACATATTACATAATAATTATCAATTACCCCACCTCTATCAAAATGAAAATAAACTTTTTGGGCACCAAACTGATATGGGGAAAAAAGGCTGTTACAATGTGTATTAAAACCATGCAAAAATATGCCACTAACAATTCCTATAATTCACCTCCAAAAAAGAGCACGTGTAATAATCAAATTTTTCACTCTTTTCTGTGATTCTCAGAAAATTTATTTACATCACTCCAACAAATACACCATCAACAATTACAAATACATTTTCCAAGAATCTCAATATTCTTGCCACATACTCAATTCTAAAGCAACATAGTCTGTCAATTAGATTGTTTGGAAGTTTATAACCTTGCCCACAAAAGTGAGCAGTTATTAACACTCCAAGTTTTTCTTTTTTGTACAAATAAATAGATTATTTAAAATATTAAATTCTGGTACTCTTATCAAGATTAATTTGGAAGAATTATCAACCTAGTTTCTTAAATAAAAAATGTTTCCTGTAAATATAGACACAACTTGTCCACTCAGTTACAAAGAGGAAGACCGATTCAATATTTTTCTCTTTAAATGCCCATTACTTCAAATTTATCAAACTCTCATTACCTATATCACTAAGTCTCAATCAGCCTTATTAATAATCCTCATCAACATCATAGAGAGAGAGAGAGAGAGCTCTACCCAAGTATTAAAACAACTATTTTTTACTATTCACTTTTTAGTTTCTTAGATGCTATTTCTGTTTCAACCCAACCTAAAAAAAATTACAATCACATTTGTGCAACAAAATAAAATTGAAATTAGAGATCGAAATCCTCACACTTCCAAAAATATATGCAACCATGTGAAACTATTCTTATATAGACTACCATAACACACTGATCATTAAAATTAGGATAGGATATTTGCTTTAACAACCAATATCTTTCATTAACCATATACTTTTTTCTAATCAATTAAACACTAATTTATAAAACCAGTTTAAACTTAACAGCGCCACTCACATTCTAATTAATTCTCCACTACATGTATATAATTTCTTTTTAATCTGATCTAAATAACATATATATATATATGTGTGTGTGTGTGTATAAATTTGCAATATTAACCCTCTTAATTAATACAAACTAAAGTATAATGTAAAAATATGTAATAAATCATTTACACCTAACTTGATATAAACTGTGTAATCATATCTTCATCAATAAAGATTATGTTTTAAAAAAAATAGTAAAAGCAACTGTTTTTTTTTTACTAATTATTATATTTTTATGAATTGTTTACAACAAAATGTTATAAAAATAATTTGCAATATTGTATGCAGAAGTAGAGGTGAATGTATTTAATAATTATGTTTAAAAATGCATACAAACAGATTTTAGAAAAATGTAAATGACAATACAACAGATTGTTTAAAAAAGTAATCTGGATATATTTAACTATCTATTTTATTTAAAAATAAATTAATTAAGTTTTTGTGGAAAAATTTATAAAAATAAAATTCACAACTTTTTACTTAAATAATAAGGCTTTACTAATGATATTTCTGTTGGAATGAAAGTCTGTGAAAATAGATATAATCTGTTTCTTATGGAATAGAGAAAAATAATCTTTGATTATTTTCTTTTATATTGTTCTTTTTCTACACATATCACTGTTAATAAATCTACTCTGTGATTTATTGAAAAATCCCTTTTTTCAAAATCCTAATGAATAGTATATGTAGAGACTTAATTCCTAATATTAAAAATACAACTGTCATAATTTATATTTTCTGGTTTCTGAGATGTCATTTCTGTTTTAATACAAATTTTTTGTAATTCCAATCTTTATTTTACATTAAATTAAATAAAATAAAAATGAGAAATCAGATTCCTATATCTCCTGATATCATGCATTCACATAAAGCATTAGCAGTTATCATTTAATAACATTTTCCATTTTTTAATTTTTTTAATTTTGCATATATATATATATATATATATATATATATATAAAATTAAAAAATTATATATATATATATATATATATATATATATATATAATTAAAGAGTATTTGAACACAGACTTTCAAGCTTCTTTCAGCCATTACACATGACCATATACACGTGGAAAAGATAAATGATCTCCAATATATGTATTTTATGTTGACCAGCACTCATAAAATGGTCCAGACCATGATCCCACATACACACATGTAATCAATGCTCAGTTCAGATTAAGAAAGCAAATCTTTAAACTTTAATGAACAGACTTCAATCCCCTCTAACTTTTCAGTTATTCACCTTATTGAAAATCTGATGATGGAATATCTTGTTGATGCCAATATTGCTGTCAATATTGTTGACAATTGAAAGTCTGTCTTCAAACCCCTTTAACTGCATCTTAAAGTTCAGTAATTACAATATGCTAGTATTGATTTATTTGTGTATATATATATATATATATATATATATATATATATATATATATATATGGGGGGTGGAGTAAAAACAAAAAGATATATAACAAGAAATTTTTACATAATCATCCATATTATACATATGAACTTCTTTATGTATCAAAATGGTTATTAACATTGTAAAATTATACTTGATAACGTAACAAAAAATATATTTTAATTTTATTGTAGAAAAAATATATTTGTTTAATTTGTAATAATTTTATAAATCAAAATATGAGGGGGAAAAAAAGCTTAAAAAGATATATAAATTTATATTTCATATAAGAACTCATCCATCTTCAATACAAAAAAATCTTTTGGAATAAAAAAAAATAGCTCAGAAGATGAGAAAACATATATTAATCGAAGCTCAAAGCACAAAGTCCCATCAAGCAATAGAACCTCATGACTTAAATTGAATAACAGAAAATTCCCATCAAGCAACAAAACCTCATGACTTAAATTGAATAACAGAAAATAAGTGGAACACAGAATCCACAAGGATTATTTCAACACAAGTAGACTACAGAGAAGACCAACCAAATGAACTAACTAAATTTTTACCATCTTTAGCTTCTGATGACTCTCAGGTATACTGGGTAAATGTAAAGTCCAATATAACACAACAAAAATATAACATGCTAGCAGTTAATAGTAGTGCATCAAACACTAATGTCTAATATTAAATGTCAGATAGTTGGATTGAATGTGAAAGACTTTAATCTGCTATGCAAAATTTATGCTATCAAGCATTGGTTCAACTCCATCTTTCTCCACTTTCTATTCATGGGAGATAGTAAGTTTCATTTGAATTCTCACAATAATATTCTTACGGAACTGAATAAACTTGGTTTCACTCATTTAACAATTATTCAAACAGCAGCTGAATAGGTTGGCATCCTAATAAACAATAAGTAATATTTATTTTTATAATGTGCAAACAGTATTGAAATTAAATTGAGAGATGGCAAAACCTCTCATGCTCTTTACTATAACAGCCAATCAGATCGTAAATTCTCTGTCTTGTATTTACGATCTGATTGGCTGTTATAGTAATGAGTGTGAGAGGTTTTGCAGTCTCTCAATTTAATTTTAATACTGTTTGTGCTTTATAAAAATAAATATTATTTACATGTGTTACTGCATGTTATAACATCTAAAAAACTACTGTGTAGTAAATCGTAGGATTTCATGCTGTATGTTTGTAATTTAAAAACTCAGTGAGTTAAGTGTGAAGATATTTAATATTCATGCTTTCAGATCTAAGTACTTTAGACTGGCTTGGATATATAGAAAGACAAGTAAAAATAGGGTGGACTGCTGGACCACCCTATTCTTGTTAAATTCTCTGTCTTGTATTTACAATTTGATTGGCTGTTATAATAATGAGCGCAAGAGGTTTTGCAGTCTCTCAATTTCATTTCAATAAACAATAAGCTACCCCCCCAACAAATTTACATTACTATATGTTGATAATAATATCATTTTAATTAATCTAACATATGGTAACAGCACAATTAATGCATTTTACATTTATACTCCAAACATTCCAGCTATTTATCTGAGTATTATCAATACAATCAATGTAATCACAGCCAACAAAAGCTATCCTTCCATTCTCATTGTAGGCTTCAGCATTACCTATGAGGTTTTCACTGACAAATACCTTCACTTCTCAACAGAGGTTTCATTAGTGGGAAAGGTTTTTTCTTCTACAAACCTATTCCTTTTACACTAAAAGCCATCAATCTTTGATAGACCTGATGTTTTATACTGCAGAGCTTCATTATGGTATGAAAGCAATTCTTCAACCTATAGCCTTCTCTGACTATCAGTCCATAGTGGCAAGTCTGGAAATAAGACATCTGCAATCTGGCCAAACTTAATCAGTCTATCAGGATGATCACAAGGGCTAGTGTGACTGAGGCCATTCCTTTGGAGGCCTACATCCTGTTTCACAAGATTAACATCCTATCTAGACCTCTGGAGGAAGCATGGTTTGCATACATAGAAATCCTCCAAACTCTAATGGGTCATCACACTCAAAGAACAAAAGGGTCTACTCCTCCAAACTCTAACAGCTCATCACACTTGAAGAACAAAAGGGCCAACTACCCTCATCAATGAACTAGACCTTATCAACAGCAAGATAAAACAGTTCTCCCTTGAGCCTAGTTCAATTGGGAACCTTCTTACTCTTAAGTGTCAATATAAGGCAAAACAGTTAGCCATTGCCAAATACATTTCAATAAAGAGGGAAAAAATATACCTTGTGGCCAGCACTGCTAGACTAGGCAATACCTTAGGTGGGCACTGGGAGCAAAAAGAAAACAGAAATCCAACTTTGCTTACTTCAATGGCTCCAAGATTTTGGGACAAAATATGATAGAGCTTAATGGATAGCATTACAGAGGACAACTGCAAACAAATCTTCTGGCTGATAATCATGGATGGGAGAAGTGGTCTACTGCAGAAGGTCACAACAACACAGCTGATCTCAGATATAGACTGTTCTCTTTTCTGGATAATATTCATCCTGGAATGCATGCTATCCCAAAATTCTTGCTAGTCCATCACAGCAACTTTGCCATCCCCATCATGATGAAATGATCAACTATCTATCAAAAAAAAGAGATATTCAGAATCTCTACCTTATTGCCTTGTTGTCTTTTATCAAGAAGAATCAAAACACTAATGACATTAGAAATATCAGACCTATTTCTGTGTCCCTGATTTTTATAAAAATTATTGAAGGTGTCATCAAAGAGAAAATTCAAGGAAAAATTCTAGATTAGATAACCCAAACCCAATATGCTAAGAAAGGCTCTTCAGCACTGACAGCAAATGTAGAGGTCAAAATCTTGTTTGATTTCATCAGAGCAAATAGACTCTCTAAACCAATTGCTGTCCAATTAGATATTTCTGAAGCCTTTAACATGGTCAACATAAACATACTTCTAAATTTATTAAAAACTCTGTATATTCCTACAGAAATAATCCAGATACTAGATAACCTACTGTACAATAGAGAGAGATATATCTCTAAATGGATCTTCATGAATGGATTCTTGCCCAATCACTCTCTCTCTCAAGGTTCTCCTCTCAGTGCCCTCCTATTCATCTGCTACATAAACCCCCTATTGAAAGGTATAGACAACATGCTCCCTATAATTTATATTCCCCACCTAAAAAGTCTATCAAATCAATAGCTTACATGGACGATGTTCTGGTCATTCTATCATCAAAAAAATATCTAAATAGTCTTTACCAAATAATCAACAAATACACAAAAACATCAGAATTAAAAATCAACCTGACCAAATCCTCAACCTGGAAAATATGCTTCGGGAAAAAGATCACATCTAATTACCTAACTGAACCTCAAAAATTCTAGGGATTTTTAATATACAAGTCCCAAATTGCTATGTCTAAAAAATAATTCAATCTACCAATCTAATCATCAAAACTCTTTCCAGGGTGTATCTTTCTCTTCAGGGTAAAGTTGCCCTCCTCAAAATAAAGATTATGTTTATAAACTTCTCATAAATTATATAATATCAATAATTATGCACTTATAATGCTCATTAAAGAAGTTATATATATTATTAAATTTATTTAAAGCTTAATGCTTTCAAAGCTCTATGGCTTTAACGAGCATTATAAGCACATAATTATTAATAAAGGTTATGTCCAAGATTTCATATTACCTCTCTGTCTTGACAATAACCAAGTCATTCATAAAAAAAATTAATAGGCTATGTACAAAGCTGTTCTGGAAAGGATGCATGGCCTCCATAAGCATCTAAAAACTGCAACAGCACAGGAAGTCAAATGGCATGTCCTTCCATTCTATTCCAATGATCTATTACAGAAAGCCCACTCACTGGTCTATAATTTAATTCAGAAGTAGGGCTATCCACAAATCTCTGAGATGGTTTAACCAACAGATTGGCCACCTCCTGGAAAAAATGCTGGCTTGATTAAATACTTCACACTTTGAATGAACATAGCAACAACTCTGAGAGCACCTTTAAAAACAAAATAACAATTTGGGATTCCCATCTGTTATTAATCCCAAGTTGAACATAAAAAAAGCCTAGACTTGAGATCACCAACCATAAAATCACTGTGCTATTCAAGTTCTGAGGTCTTGAGATGAAATTTCTTGATTTTCTAATCAATATTAACTTAGAGGCTCTGTATACTGAACTGGTTTCTGATTACAAAAGGCAGATTAATAATATAGACCCTTTGTGCCCCAATTGTATCAGGTATGAAAAGGCACATGATCACATCATCCATACATGCAACGGAATTACCAAGATCAAAACATTTATATATCAAAACTCTAAAATTGACTTTTACAGAAGAATTTCTCTCAAGGACTGCTTCTTGAATAAGGACATTCCATCCATTAAATTGTCTATTTTTTGACATACTCCATCTGGCTGGTGAGATGTAAGAAGCAGTTCATGCTCCCCTAGCCAAATGCAGATTTTTTTTTTGTCTATCTAATTAAAAAATTAAGGAAAGGGATGGAATCCTCTTGACAAAATTCTTATATGAAGAGACATGGAAACTCTTCCCGATTCCAAGACAGATTTTAATAAAACAAATTTCTAATGTTTAAACATGAATTAATCTATTTTTTACTAACACATATGTACTTGTAATTTAATTCTCTCAAATGTATTTCACATTTCTAGAAAAAATTAATTTTGTAACCACACATAATGTCTCAATACAATTATTTTAAAAATAATAATAAATACAGACAAAAATAAAAATAATAATAAATACATGTCTGTGTTCAAATCCCTTACATCTATAGTAAATATAACATTTTTCTAATTAATAATAAAACTTGAATAATTCTTAGTGATATATATATATATGATAATATGGACCAAGTGATGATGCAGGTTCAGCATGAAATACATGATTATTTATCTTTTTCTATATGTGTGTGGCCATGTGTATTAGTGGTATGAGTGGATAGTTGAAGGGTGCTTGGAAGTCTGTGTTCAAATCCCCCATAACTATATTAAATATAATTTTTCTAATTAATAATAAAACTTGAATAATTCTTAGTGATATGTGCTGTCTTCCCTAAGGTAATCTGATTCATAATTAGTGATTTGATATATTATGGTTATGATAAATGCATTACTTTTATATTGTTATTAAATATTCATTTTTATCATATCTTATAATTTTATATCTTTTTATTTCTACTTCTAGTTCATCATTCTGATATTCGATATACTGATTCTCATTATATTTTCTATTTGTAATAGCTTTCGATTGTTGATTATGATTGTATTGATATGATTATATCTAGGACTTCATATTTCTGAGATCAGGGCCAGATATGAGCCAATTAGATTGATTATACTTACTCAAGCCATGTTCTTGAAGGACTTGCATTTTTATTAAAATTTGTGTAGTTAAAATTTATCTTAAGAAAAAATATTTTAAGAATGCAATATTTATACAGAAATATATAATAAAGGTGTTACTGATTACACTAATCAGAATATCTATATATTCAATTTATTTATTTTTATACTGAGTCCTATTAGAATATTTAAATTATTGTACAAATCAATTAATATTTTTTTAATTAAAAATGCATATTAATTTATAAATGTTTCTTACTTTACTTACACATATGAGTACGTTTTAATAGAATCTATCAGAAATATCCATTCAGACCGAACCTTAATTGAATCTAGTTTATCTGACGGAGTAGCCTTTTATTTACTTTTTATTAAATATCCATAAATCCAGTATAAATCCTTTTCTCAAAAATAACTTTAGTATTATTGATGTATGCTTAGCGTCTTTACTTTCATTAAACCAAATGTACAAGTCTTAGTAATTTAAAATTTTTTCATAAAAGGATCTACATCTTATGATTCAAGAAAATTCATATTAATTCAATATATCTGCAACAAATCTATTGATTTTTATAGATTAATATGAGACACTTAGAAACCAATATTTAAAAGGGAATGACTATTAATTTTATCATTTTTATAAAGTAATAGTTTAACCATTTTTTGCTCCATTAGATCAATAAGTAGCATGATGCTAAACATTCCATTTTGTTCATAATAATACTATTCTGAACTGGTGTTACTTTATAATACTCATTTGACTAATAGTTTCACAAACATATGCTGTGATAGCAATATTTGACATTTTAGGTGGCACAATGACACTTTGATCGCTATTTTGTTATTTTAAAGCATTGTATATGTTAAATTGTGATATATGACAACATGCAGTGATTCTTTCTAAGAAGTTTCAATTTTTATTGTATTAATTTTAAAAAAATTCCAATAGATGTCAGAAGCATACAGAGTTTTGTCTGTGGTTGACAGCACATTCTAATGTTCTATTACAGTGGTGAAGGAGGTGGCAATTTGTGATTGGCTGCTGCTTTAGATTCATTTCTCCTGCAGCTAAATGCTCCACAAAACATAATTTTCAGTACTTATGCAATATTTTGTAAAAGATATATTATTAAACTACATGACTAGGGGGGGGGGTCTTTGAAAAAATTTTATTTTTAAAAAGACGGCTTTTAGTAAGTAACTGGAAATTATGACAGAAAAGCCATTAGAGGCTAAATAAAAAATCATTTTTATAAAAACTGTAAGTAAAATATTTTAATAACAATTAATAATATTTTACCTTTTAGAATTTTTTTATTTCTTTGATGATAACTAATTCTAAATATATCATTTTTAATAACATAAAATTCTAATATCTAATAGTTTGTTCTTTTAACTTTTTTAAATAGATATCATGAAGCCAATAATAATGTCTGCCTTTGTTATCAGTAGACTTTTAGTTAAATACTTATTTTTGCAATTTTAAAATATTAATTTTTCATGTTTTAGAGTTTTAGTTATTAGAAGGCTTAAATATTTATAATATAGCCAATAAATATTTTTTAATATATGTAAAAAAGATTTAATTGCACAAAAACGAAATCAAACATGGCATCATAGTAAAAATTTTCATCACTAGAGTCTATTCAAAAATTTGGGGGTTGAATTGACACTGAAAGAATAAAAAATCAGGAATGTTTGAATTATTAAAGAGTGTATTTGATGGCAAATTTAATCAGATAATAAGAGCAATTCTGAGTTTACCCACTTCTACTGCAATGGAATGGGATAATAATTTGGTACATTATGTTTGGTCTCATGATAGGTAAGTTTTAATTCAATTTAAAAGCTTACTTTTTTTTGTTTCATACATATTTTTTATTTATTTCAATGATATTGTTATTAATAATTTTATATAAATGGATGCTTTTTAAAAAAAAATAAAAACTCAATCTGTGAGAGAAAGTTAATATTAATGTTAATGATAAATGATTTTATTTTATCTCTCAATATACACCTATATGTCTTTTAGTGTTGAATTTTATGTGAGGATACGCTATAGAAGTCATCACCAATTTGTGTCACTATTTTGATTACAATTAATTATTCAATATAGTGTTCTTAAAAAATGTTTTGAAATTTTTGTTTGGTCGCCATTTATAAGATTGATGGTGTCATAAGATAGTTAATAAAACTCTACCATTGAAAAACAGAATAGCAACTTTCATACTGAAATTGTTCAATACAGAGTTTATTCATAATACACAATATCGTACACAACATTATAGAGCTGTATGAAATATTTTGATTATGAACTTAAAATATAATTAATGAATGTACAGTACAGAATTTTATTTAATTTTCATCCAGTATCCTTGCAAGCCAATCAGAACTTCATTAATGACATCCAAAATAAAGATTTTCATTGTTAACAATAACAAAGCCCCCCAAAAATCTTTCATTTTGTATAATAACTAATCCAAAATCATATTTTGATGACATACAACAACCTAGTTTATTAATACATCATTAAATTTTAAATTGTATACATTAGTTTAAAAACCATATACTGTACTTACTCATTTTTATAGATTGAAACTTATATGAACGTTATTTGCCTTTATGATTATTGTATTGTTATTTAGTTATTATAATTATTATTTTGAAAAAAAAATGATTTCATAGATTCCACAAGTAATAATGGACTTTATACAATCAAAAATTATTAAATCTAAATTAAAAATAGCATTTAATCTACTTGCTCAATTTTAAAATATCTCATAATTTGTTTCACAATAGTGGACTACGTTACTAATTTATAAAATGTAGAAATAAAAAAACTGAAAATTTTATTCAGTATAAAACTAAAATTAAATTTTATCAAATATTATTAATATTTAATTTTAAATTATGTATAGGGCCAATATTAAACAAAATATTTAGCCATTCAATTTTGGAATTGGAACATTTATGTATTTGCATTTAAAAAAAAATATAACCATAATTTCATGCAGTTAATAATAAATTTTATAAGGTAAAAACGCAATATAAACAAAATGAAAAAAATACCTTTAATATATTTTTAAATAGTTCATATTTGTGCTTTCACAAATAGTCACTATTTGAAAAATTTCTAAGTCATTTCAAAGAAATTGGCTACCCCACTTAATGAAACGCATCATCTCATGACAAAACAAGGCCATACCTAGCATATTTGTATATAAAGTGCTGCTCAGATCTGCATAATACATACAGCAAAAAAGAGCCTTAAATATTGATTACAATATGCAAACACAAAAGGCATTAGTTATATTTTTTCTTCTTTTTTAATATTTTAGATATTTATTTTTTTAAGTTAGTCCCATGATTATGATTCTGTAATCTGGAGTTCTATACTCTTATTTTGTTAATAAATAGTCTTTATAGTCATAACAGTTCAATTAAATGAAATATTATTAAATATTGTTTTTTTAATTCTAAATAATTTCACATAAATATTATGACTATGCATTTAAAAAAAATTAAATTTCAATATACACTTTTTCAGTGCGATAAAAAAAAATGTGTGCAAAATATTGTCAACTGTAAACTTTCTCTCCCTCTCTTGGTCCATTTTTCTATGTGTTTCCATCATAAAATAACGTTTTTTCTAATTATATCAAAAAATATTTTAAATTTATAGCAATATATATTTTCAACTGGAATTAGTGAACACTACATCACTTCATTACAACCTTCTAGATATACTGACTTCAACAAATAAGGATGCATTATGTCAACACTCTAGATAAAGATATCTCACATGGATGAATTAACTAACCAGGAATTAATGCAATTGGATGGAAAAAAGAAATCAACAAACTTATAGAGAAGAACCTGGACATTAAAAATCTGAAGAAACTGATTTTGTAACACAAGGTCATGAACAGTATTTTGAAAGCATATGATCCTGAATATTCCATCAAATCTAAAAAATGCTTTAAATCAATAAATGAGACTTTATAATATATTGTACAAAGAGAAAATCAAAGAAGGAAGTTAACTATTTACTTCAATTTTTTTCTCTAGAGATCATTAGCTATCAATAACTTGGTATACTCCTTCAAAAATATTTTTAATGGATTTAAAAGATAATGATAGAATGATTGAATGATCAACTGATGATTTGCAAAACTGAATAATGATCAATGTTGAATAGTGGATTGTAAGAAAAAACAATTTTAAGTTAAGTGATTTATTTTTTACTTGGATTTAAGCTGCATTATCTTGCTTACATAAATATTTCCAGTTCCTATCAATGTAACCCCATATAGGATAGTTTACACATGCTTATATCATACAATACGTTTTTTTAACTTCTGCATATACTAGGGTAAGTTGTTTGTTAATACAATATTAAGAATATATGATGTATTTATTGTCCGGAACAAACTAAATTGTTTCTGACAGAAAACCATTATAATGTCCAGCTTTTTATACCATCTTCTCGCTTTATAATGAGTTATGGCGGATCAGTAGTCTTTGCTAAATGAAGTGTAGAGGGGTAAATTAAATATTTTTACCATTTTCAAAGTTACTTCACTTTTAAATTATTTTTATAAGCATTATAATTTGTAATTACTATAGAAATAATTTAATTTTGCTTCAAATTCTATTCAAACTACAGACTACGTATTTGAAAAATTAAAACCTTTTCAGCCTCAACTTATTTCTATTTAAGTTTCTGTAAAAAGATTAAATCAGCCGAATCAATATAATAACCAATCGAACAAAAAACATTTTTTAAAAAGACTGTTAAGCATACAAATAATTTCAATATTGTCTATTCATTCATTCACTTACGTTCAGGAAAAATGTTATTAAAGTAATGAATAAAATTGTTTTATAATAACAAGATTTTATTTTATTTACTTAATTATTTAGATTTTGTAAAGAAAACAAGATGAAGTAAAAAAAACTGAAAGAAAATTTGATATAAGAATATTTGTAATCTATGAAACATCTTTCTAAGCAGTTGACTGTTAATAATTATTTATTATGAATTCTACTCATAACCCAAGAAATTAAAATGTTTTAATTTAAAGGTATTAGTTTTAAACCGTCTTACAGTTCCTTGTAACAAACTATTTATTTCTAACTATATATATGCGAATATTTCCATTATTTAGTATTGAGTACTGAATATCTTTAGAAAAATTTAATTTGAAATTTTTAAAGTACATTCAACTATTAGTGATAGCACACAGGTTAGTATATGCACAAAACTTCAAGAGATATTATTCTCCTCTATTCTTCAAGTGTTGCTGATCTAACTAGTGACAGTACAAACATGGAAATCCAACCTGGACTCTTAGATTCTTGAATATTGAATTTTAAGGTAACACTCTATCCAACTAAGCCATCCTGCCAAAGACAAGAGTCAGTAGAAATTTCATATACTTATCTATGATGTTCCTCCTGATTTCTCCACTTTTTTCTAAGGGCAAAGTTGATTAATGGTTTTCATACATTATATATTGCCACACTAGGTTGATTTTTGTGGTTATTCACTATTGCCATGTGAGCAGCTTCTTTGTATTTTCTTTTTAGCACCTTTTTCTCTTTATCCAATATTTTTGTATTTTCCCAATTGAATAAATATATGTTCATTGGTACATACATGATCTGCTATCTTGGGCACATCTGTTTTCTCTCTTCTAATCATCAGTTTATGTTTTTGCAATCACTCTTTAATGAGACATAAATCAACCTAGTGTGATTATACATAATGCATGGAAACAACTAATCAACTTTGCTCTTAGGAAAAAGTGAAGAAATCAGAAGAAATCTCATAGAAATTTCTATTATCTTTTACTTTTGGTAGAATGGCTCATTTGGTTAAAGCATTACCTTAAAATTCTTTATTCAATAATCTAATGGTACAGGATCAATTTCCATGCTAGTACTGTCACTGGTCAAGCCAGCAATATCTGAAAAAAAGATGAAAACAATACTTTCAAAATGTGGTGCATGTATACTAAACTGTGTGCTATTACTAACAGTTGAATCTACTTTGAAAATTTAAATAAAGACAAATTGTTCTAAAGACATTCAATACCCAGTACTAGATGATGGAAATAGTCCAATATATAAATACAATTAAAATACCATCATCACAAACATTCAGGAAAACAAAAAAAATATATTTATTTATAGTCACTATCAAGATTAAATTATCTTTAATTTAAAAAATATACAAATAAATGTTATATACATATTTTGAATAAATATTATAAATATATATGCGTGTGTCAGGTACATACACATACACAAACTAAGGCATCTTATTTTATTAAAATATGTAGTAATATTTTGTTAACGGATATAAGTAAAAAAAAGATTCTATGTAATCAAAACATGGAAATGAAATCAACTTTTTATATATTTTTTTATTTTATTTCCTAAAAAATCTACTCATCGTTTTTTTAAAATTAATTATAAAAAAAAAAAACGATAAGTAAAATCAGAAAAAAATTGAAAAACTAAATAATTAAGAATAGACTTTATAGAGAATAAATAAATATTAGTAGATAATATAAACAAGGTTTATTTCATTTCCTTTTAATATTTTGATTATGTACAATCAGTTTTTTTTTAATTTTATTTATAATATTGAAAAATAGCTATAGTGTAGAAAATATTACTGGATAATTTTAACAAAATTAAATGCTTGTATATAAAATTTATAAACATTTAAGGAATCGAATTATACATAATTCAAATAATAGACAACTGGTTTATATGCGATTTAATTTAATATCATCAAATCGATTTTCGCTCACAAATGAACCTGCTCAAGATGCCATTTTTAAAAGTAATCACGTGACAATGAATGTTCTACACTCTCTGGTCAATGTTAGAAAATAAGAAGCTGTAATATATATGAATGTACAGTATATGTGTTGATAGCATAAGAGAGATGTTGTTTACTTGATGATAGATAGTAATAGGTATAAGAAAGAAAAAGTTGAATAAGAAAATGTATAATAGATATATACATATTTGTAAATTTATAAAAATAATATTTTTTATTTTTTCACAGGTTTATTTCTAATGATGACCACTAGAGAATGTTAAAAGCTTAGACTGTTTATTGTCACATGATTAATTTTCAAAATGGTTCTTTGAGAAGGTTCATTTGTGAATGAAAACTGATTTGATGATATTAAATTAAATTGCATAGGTTCATTTGTGAATGAAAATTGATTTGATGATATTAAATTAAACTGTGTACAAACCAGCTGTCTATTATTTCGAGTTATGTATAATTGGATTGATTAAGTGTTTATAAGTTTTTGACAACATCATAGTTATATAAGTTACCAGAAAATGACTAAAAGAAATTATATATATGCACTAAATACATACAATATAAATTTTTCAAAATGATAGTATTTTAGGTAAAAATGATAAATAAATAGTCCTAATGTTTATGTATTATTTACTTATATTGATTCTACAAATCAACACAAGTTTTTACAATAAATTGGTGTATATTTAATATATTTATTTAGATATTTTGGATCAAATTTTATTTCTGAATATTTATTGTTAATTTATATGATTATCAGTTTTAGTATAGGGTTTTCAAGTATCTATTTTTAATAATAAAATACTTTTAAATACAATGAAAATTTGGTATTTTGGGGTTCTTGGTGATAATTTGCCTTGCCTTATGTAAGTATATAAATGTTAAGTTCTCTACCAAAAGACAAAGTGTGGATGTAATAAATGAAGGATTTGGAAACATAATTATTTTCTAAAAGTTTAGCATATATGCCTACTTCATAGGTCTCCATTAATCACTGAACATGCCATCATTTCAATGATATGGATGGATGAAGAGTTGGAGAGTGGAGAAGATTGAAACTTGTTTATTAAAGTTTGAAGATTTACTATCTTAATATAATCTGAGCATTGATTATATATATGTGTGGGAGATGGTGATTCAGATCAACTGAAGAGTGTTGGTTCAGCACAAAATACATATATTGAAGATTATTTATCTTTTTCACATATATGTGTTTTGTGTATCAATTGTATGAGATGGAGTGAGTGACTAAAGGAAGTTTGAAAATATGGGTTCAAATCCCTCTAATCATTGAATATTGAATTTTAATTGAGTATCCATGTTTGTTCATCTGGACATTTAGGATAAGATGTGTAAGAAATTAACTCCGATACATTGAACTTACAAACGTATATTATTATAAAATAATATACCTGTTATTGTGAGGGTTTGGAATGTTGATATTTACTAATTGCTAAATCTATTGCTTGTATTTATCATTATATTAATATAAACAAATGATACCAATGAAAATTAGAAACAAAAAATAAATCTAATACAATGTCTAAATTAGAACAAATATTTTCATTACTTAGATTTTGAATATTTGTTTAATATGATATTATATAAATGGTGTCGATAATAAACAGACACTTGACTATAACTTTTGGAATCAGTAGATTTGGGAAATGTGTAATATCCACTATTGTTCAGATGGCAAATTGCTGAATATTATATTATCATCATCACCAATTATTTATCATGAAACTGATTATTCCAGTTCCAAACACAAACTATTCTAGAGATAAGTTTTGCAATGCCTAACAACAAATTCCTCTACATATAGAACTCACGAGTTCATTTTCCTGCTTTTTTGAAATTTTGTTACATTGTCTTTTAACTTATTCTACATTAAACTTTTTTTTCTGCCATGTTTTAACACTGTACCCAAATATGTCAATTTGTAAAACAAATCATTGCTATTTTCATAACAGTGAATATAATGATAATACTTCAACTGCCAGTGACAATACATAATTGGCAGAAAAAATAGTTATAATATTACCTTTTTTGCTTCTTATCAATTTGTAATGCTCTATAATGTCTTTTAATTGTTAATGACCATGTCTTTCTATACATCCATAAATATTTTTGCAAATTTCTGTTTCTAATTACTCTATCCCCTCTTTCCAACTTTTTTTTTGGATTCATTTTCCCCCATTTTTTGATTGAATCCAGTTTAATATTTCCTTTAGTGATCTATTGTAAAACATCCTTTTTACATATCCTTACTCTTCCAGCTGTCTTATTTTGATGCCATTAACTATAATGACATATTCATGATTTATAATTTTTTTGAAAATTTTTATACATTCTCTTCTTGATTTCCTCCAGATCTTTAACAATAAACAATTTCTGTAGTTATCAAATCTTTTTTCATACTTTTCTTCAACTGTTAAATCTTACTTTCATATATAATATTTTTTACTGTTATATATTTTCACTGTTTATTGATGTTATTGTTATTCTGATCATTCTATATCCCAATTAATAGGTCTATAGATTTTTAACCATGATATTTTATTTTTCTTATAGCTTCATTTGTTGTTTCACATTGTGTGATTTTTATGCTTAGGTACAACTTGTCATGTTTTTCCATTAAAAATATGCTTCACTATTATTATATTTATTTCTTTGTCCTGTTCTCTATATTCCTCTATTATTTCTTTAGCCATATAACTTAAATTATTGTGATCCTGAGCCCAACTGTTTAATCATCTGCATAGTACAATGTAGTACTTTTTTATAAATCTCCTCATATGCACTTAAATGCAATTTTTATATAATTACTCCTTTATTTTTCTAACAGTTTTGACTGTCCAGTAGTCTTCATCAGAGCCACAATATTTAAACATATAATCATATAAAATGTTGTAGCTCTGATGAAGATGGCAGGACACTTGAAACTGCTAGAAAATTAAGGAAAAAAATACATTAAAGTGTATATGAGGGGATTTATTAAAAAGTAATATACATGAATATATGAAGAAATGCAAAAAAAGTAAATGAGAAGAGATAAGAATAATAGTACATTATATAAAGTGTTTTGCTATTATAAAAAGGAATTTTCAATTTCTAACATTTCTTTTTTCATATTTAAGAACTTGTTTTAGATATATTTTAAAATAATATTATAAATATATGATTAGCTATTATATAATGATATTTTGTATTATTTATTTAATGGATCCTATTTATTTCCTTTCTTGATGTATTAATATCTATATTTTATTTTTGACTTATTTATAACCTACATTTAACCATGAAGCATTGAGGAAATATCACGATTGTGAAAATATATAAGTAATTCTTCATTTGCAAAAAATAAAAAAAAGTATAAGATTTAACTAAACTAGGTATAAATATAAGAAAATTGAAGGACAATTGATATATTTAATAACTGTAAGTATCACATGATTACATTTCTTATGTTTGCTCAAGCTGTTAAAACAGGCAAAACTCTCTTTACAGTAGAGTCACTCAGGCAAGTCAGAGTAAGTCTGGCATCCATTGATTACTCTGGCTTGGGCTGAGTGACACTAGGATAATTTTGCCTGTTTTAACAGCTAGAGCAAGCATAAAAAATGGAGTTCATGTGATGTTTAATGGTTTAATATCAATCCTTTCCTAATAGGATAGTGGTGGCTATGGCTATTGAAGAATACCAAAATGTATGGGTACTGAACTGAGTTCAGACCTATATGAACATATAAGCTAATGAGTTGGGATTTAAAATATCATGTTTTCAGATTTTAGAGGCATAGTTTCATAGTTAAAGTAAGATAAAAGTTGGCTGGTGGAGGGTTGCATTAGATACTAAAATGTAGGTGCAGTGTTATCAGATCACTGATGAAAGCCACAAACTAGAAACTAGTCTGGGAATATTGGATGAGTAGGCACTAGATAGGGATTTTATGCACAAGCCTTCTGGCATCCATCGATTATTCTGGCTTGCACTGAGTGGGACAACTGTATAGAAAGTTTTGCCTGATTTAACGGTAAATATATACAGTTGTCCTCAATTCTTGCAAAGTCATCATTAAAATAATAAAAAAGTATCAAATGATTGGACATTAGAAAATTATGTGCAACAGATATTTATAAATAAATATACCATATTAAATAATACTAGTAAATTTAAAGTATTAAAAAAGATATTAAGTCATTGTTAAGAAGATAAATACACTGTATATGGAATAATTATCACACATTTTTATATTGCAATAGAATAAAATGGAACCAATAAAAAAGTACTAAATATAATTAAAAAATGGGAATAGAAGAGGTTCATATATTTAATGATATATAAATTTACTAAATATCAAAATATCTAGTTAAATAAAATACCATCAATTATACTTTTCATTGATATTAATATTATGCAAAAAGGCTATACTCTCCATACAGTAATGCCAATCAATGCAAGTGAGAATAATCAATGGATGTAAGAAGGTTTGTGCAAAAAATCCCTATCTAGTGCCTTCTCATCCAATATCCCCAGAATAGTTTCTAGCTTGTGGATTTTATCTGTGAGGATCCTTGGATCTGAGAGCACTTCACCTAGATTTTAGGATCTAATGAAACTCTCCAGAAGCCACCTTTTACCTTGTTAGATAACTTTAAAGCTTTGAATCCAAAATGAAAATACAATAATGTTATCGATTCAAGCTCATTAGCTTCTATAGTTAGATAAATATTTAGTGATATTAATATTAAAAAGGAAATTATTACAAATATGCAATTAATCAATATTTCATTAGAAGAAAAAAAATGTTTATTAAATTTAGTTAATGTTTAATTAGAAAAAAAATTGGAAATAAATTATTATAAATAAACTTTTCATCTGAAATAAAAATTCTATTAAGGATACAAATACAGGTGACTAATAAATGATATCAAAAATGTTCTTAATTTTGGAAAAATTACAATATTTGAAAGAATAAAAATAATAAATTTATTATCATGTATCCAATATTTATATAGAAAAAATAGAACATGAAATAATAAAAGCATACTATAAATTATCAAAAGATTCTACTAATATAATAAAAACAAGACATACAAAATTATTAAATAAAGTGAAAAACGCAAAATTACAAATATAAATCAATATAAATTATTTGTAAGGGTAGCTTACAATCGAAACTTTGTTCACTCTCACCAACAAATCAAATTCATTTATAATGTAAAATTAGTTTATAGGTGGTTGATCATGTATTTTTATTTTATGGAGTAAATAAACCCATATATATATATATATATATATATATATATATGGGTTTATATGATATATCCTATATATATTTCCTTATATATATATATATATATATATATATATTAAGGAAATATCATGATAGATTAGTTTCACTTATCTATTAGAAAAATTAAAACCCTAATTAAAAAGAAATCATACTAATATATATCTTTACAAATAACGAATTCAATGTCAATGTATTGTATGTCATTATACAAGACTTAGACTTGGTAAACATGGTAATGACTCAATGTCAAACCAGTCACTAGATAAATGTGGAAGATGAAAGCATAATTCTACTACATAATTTTATTTTACTTACAATCAATACAAGATGTGCAACAATAAAGTTTACACAGTGATGGAAAAAAAAATTAAATGTGAGTATATCAAACAACGAAAGCCAGGTTCAGTATAAAAACAAACCCAGTTCATTTCTATCATGTTTCTCATTTTTAAAAAGAATACAAAGGCTGTATAACAACATCTGAAAATTGAATATTCGAATCCAAGAGAACATGGATGGCTTATTCGAACACTCACATTATTTGATCATTGTAATGCAAATTTACAAAAAATTAGAGCCAATATTTAAAAAAAAAAGATTTCTAATAGATACTTGGAGCTGGATAAAATAATCGAATTGATTTAACCTTTAGAGTGGTGATTATTTTATTGGCTGAATGAGGTAAAAGTTGAAACTTTTAATTGGTCTATTGACAAAGTTAAGTGGCAAACCGCAAACTCAAACATCAAAATATATTCATCTTTTAATATTATATTCACTTTAGTTTTGTTTGTAAAAAATATATTAATAATTTGTCAGGTTATGAAAATGAATGAAAGTTTTTTCAAAAAGAAATTGTTATTATATAATTATATAAATTTTCGCTAGCAGAAAATGTAAAATGAAATCTTACTCACCAATCAAAACATTTTGCTAACAACATGATTTTCTTTGCCAAATTAGTTGCAGATAAAGCAAATAATTTTTGTTAAAAGTCTGAACTATTTTTCCAAAATAATTTTATTTTCGACATATTTTATTGAAATAATTTATAATTTGTCAAAAAATACTGTTAAAATGGTCTAAAACATTCGTTTATCATTTTTGAAATAAAACAAAAACAGATCGTAACTTTTTGGCAGCCATTTTCTTTGTTGCCAAAATTTAATAGCCAATAAGATTTAAGAAGGGGCATTATTTTTTTTCTTTTTTTGATGTAGAAGACCATTTTTATTGATTTTTTGCTTGTAAAATAATTCAAGAGAGGGCAGCATCTTCCAGAACTTTTTTTAATCTTTAAAAAAAGCCCAAAATCATAATTGTAATATGAAAAGTGACCGATTTAAAGTGATGTCAAGCCACTTCATTTTTAAATGAATTAAGCATGCAAAGTTCTAAATAGACATTTAAAATATAAATGACCATACTATTCTTTGAATATGGATAAAATAAAATAGAACATCATCAGCATAATTATATATATATATATAATAAATAAAATGTCTGTTAATTAAAAACAAAATTGTAATTATAATTGAAATAATAAATTTAACAGTTTACCAACTATTACAAACAATCCTTAACTCTGCAGAAGTACTTTCAGGTAATTTCTTAAACCTGCCTCAATTGCCATTAAATTCAAAAACAAAAGTGGAAGGAAATGTCATCAATTCAAATTCCACGAATCTCATATTTTAATGTTAGCAGCTTGTCAATTTGTTAAATGCATTTTATTCCTGTTTATAAAAATTGCTTTTTTAATTTTAATTTACTATGGTTTCTCTCTTCATGAAGAATGTTCACATTTTCAAAATAAAATTTAAATTTATATTTACATATTTTTTCATGAACAAAGAAAACTGAAGAAGATATTAAATCACCATTATTTTTATTTTTTACATGCTTGTATAACAATTCATGCTCCCTCAATCTCTTCTCAATACTGCACCTAGATTCACCTATATAATAGCATACAATCACAAAAAATTTGATATATGACATTACTTTTCTGCTTGACAGGTATGACAACCTTAGAATTATTGACTAATTTATTAATATTGTTTGGAACATAGAATAAAACATTAAACACATTTTTATATAAATCCTTAAAAACTTTCACTTGTGGATTTGAAATAAATGGAATAGATATGCATTGTTTACTATTAATCTTCATTTCTTTTAAATTATTATAACTTTTTTTAAATTGACATAAAGTATTGTTTATTTGTTTCATTTTATAACCAACATCAAGCAATTCCTTGGCAAATATCTCAATATTTTTCAGTGTATCACTTTGGTAACAACATAATTTTTCATTCTGAAACAAAAAAGATCTAAAACTTGCCATCTTATGCATCATTGGTACTTTTAATTAACAATTTATATATCCTCTTTTTTGCAGTGGCTAACTAATAAGTAAGCCACTGCAAAAAGATGATATATAAATTGTAAATTAAAAGTACCAATGATGCATAAGATAGCAAGTTTTAGATCTTTTTTGTTTGGGAATGAAAAATTATGTCATTACCAAAATGATAAACTGAAAAATATTGAGATATTTGCCAAGGAATTGCTTGATGATGTTGGTTATAAAATGAAACAAATAAACAATACTTTATGTCAATTTAAAAAAAGTTATAATAATTTAAAAGAAATGAAGATTAATAGTAAACAATGGATATCTATTCCATTTATTTCAAATCCACAAGTGAAATTTTTTAAGGATTTATATAAAAATATGTTTAATGTTTCATTCTACATTCCAAACAATATTAATAAGTTAGTCAATAATTCTAAGGATGTCATACCTGTCAAGCAGAAAAGTAATGTCATATATCAAATTTTTTGTGATTGTATGCTATTATATAGGTGAATCTAGGTGCAGTATTGAGAAGAGATTGAGGGAGCATGAATTGTTATATAAGCATGTAAAAAGTAAAAATAATGGTGATTTAATAACTCCTTAAGTTTTCTTTGATCATGAAAAAACTTGTAAATATAAATATAAATTTCATTTTGAAAATGTAAAAATTCTTCATGAGGAGAGAAACCACAGTAAAAGAAAAATTAGAGGCAATTTTTATAAACAGGAATAAAATGCATTTAATAAAACAAATATGAGATTCATGGAATTTGAATTGATGATGTTTTCTTCCACTTTTGTTTTGAATTTAATGGCAATTGAGGCAGGTTTAAGAAATTAACTGAAAGTACTTCTGCGGATTTAAGGATTGTTTGTAATAGTTTGTAAACTGTTAAATTTATTATTTCAATTATAATTATATATATATATTCAAAAGATGGCGCTTTACCAAAACCACCGAACAAGTGTTAAATTTGTTTACATAAACGAAAAAAGAGTCAGAATTAACTACCTCTTTTATTTGCTCACTCCCAGATCAGCTGATTCCAAGCTGGTTTGCTCTCCTCAGTGAGGGATAGAGTATAGAAACTAGATCTAAACACTGACTCTCAAATGAAAGAGGTAGTTAATTCTGACTCTTTTTTCGTTTATGTTGTTTAGATCTAGTTTCTATACTCTATCCCTCACTGAGGAGAGCAAACCAGCTTGAAATCAGCTGATCTGGGGGTGAGCAAATGAAAGAGGTAGTTAATTCTGACTCTTTTTTCGTTTATGTAAACAAATTTAACACTTGTTTGGTGGTTTTGGTAAAGCGCCATCTTTTGAACATAAAAACAAGTGATAGCAGGTTACGTGAGTAACTTGTTTTTGTTTTTCATATATATATATATATGATGAAATAATTCTGTCCTTATAAAAATTATTAATTACCAAACAGTGAATTAAAATTTTTTATAAGCTTTTACAAACTGCAAAACAATGTACTCCAGCTAATTTAATACTGTTGTAGGACCAAAATGTTATCAGTCCTGACCATATAAAGCATGGTGATTTAATATTCAATTGCATAATGCTTGCTGAAAAATCAAATGCTCTATCTCAAATATCTAGATGGATAAATAATCAAAAACAACATCAGAAGATGGAATAAATGTCTAGATGGATAAAGAATAAAAAACAACAGCAGAAGATGGAAATAACATCCTCATGAGTCATGTGTGTCTTGCCATAGAAAAGTGACCAGGATAGTGATGAACTGTATTTATATGTGACTCTAGTTGCCTAATTTATAAACATTATGCAAGATAACTTTAGAAGAAAGTCTTAGTTTATTATATAATTTTTTTTATTTACATATATGTTTGTAGAATTCTGTATTTTTTTATTTCACTTACACACTTGGAAACCTAAATTTCTATAACCTGGAAGGGCCCATGAAGAAAGTGCAGAAAGGGAGGTTGTAATGTTAGACAATACTTTTTACTTTATAAATTTAGACCATACCTCTCTCCATTGAGATGTGACATTGGGTATTATAATCATCCTTATGACAATATGGAATATGGTAAGATTTTATTTGATATTATTCCATATTAAGAACATGCACTTGCTACAGAACAGAGTTTGTGTTGTTTATTTGTTTACTTTTTTTCTTACTAATGATTGTTTACATTTGTATATTCAGTATAAATGACTAATATTCTTGTGGGAATGTTCTTTTCTATCATCCATAGGAAACTTCTACATAGACAGGGTGATTCTCAGAGAAGTTGGAACCTCTACAGTTGGAAATGAATTATGAAGCATTGTGCACACCTCTATATAATGTCGTTAAATGATTAATTAGCTTTGCAATCATTGTAACAATGAATTAATATTTTTTCTTTTTGTTATTCTCATTTACTTTGTAAATATGTATAGACTTTACATATGTCTACCATGGAAAGGGTTGGAATAATAAGCACATTTAATCATTAATATGGTAGAGATACATACTTATCAAAAACAGGTTTATTCAACTATGTTTGCAATAAAAGAAAAAATTATAAAATAACATTAAATTTGGCAATACATTTATAAACCATTAAATTACCTCATGTCCAATATTAATAAGATTCCATGTGGAATTTACTATAAAGTGAGGAGCTAACTTCAAATCTCTTTCTTTGATATCTTTTAATTTTTATAAAAAAATTAATGTTGGTTTAGGTATAACTGACTTGAAGATTAGGAAGCATCTGACAAACCATAGACAGAAAGTGATGAAAGTTGCACTTCTTATAATTGCAAAATCCCCAAAGGCAAAACCTTCTATGAGTGTGTTGATAATTGGATGTTTTGGTGTATAAATTTGATTAATCAATATTCTATAGCCCTGAAGAGAGAAACAATTGTTGTAAATGTGAAATATGGTATCATCCTCCCTATGGCAGAGTGAGCAAACAGGGTCCAAAGATGAAAAACCTCTATACATCACAAGAAAGTGGCTTGTTGGAAGGGCATTGAGATTTAGCTTTAGATACATACTTAAAACCAACATGTATATACATACTATATTTTCTTTTTGTTAAAAGAGAGTTTTTGAATTTTTATTTTTTTAGTCAATAAACATTGTTAACTTGATTTTCATTAAATGTTCTCTCATTTATCAAAGTTATTTATCCATCTGTTCATCAATTCATAACCGGTACATACATACACACACATATTTTCTCTTACATCATAATATAATAGCATGGTTAGATGAGTTCTCCACTTGGTCGGAACCTATTTAGAAGTAATGTAATTGCTATTTAAAGTAAATTCATACTTGAAGAGAGCCAAATGCAACATTCTCTCTGGGTTTGAAATTCTAAGGCATGTGGGATTCAAAAGAGGGGTGAGGTATGGATGAACTAGCCTAAATTGAGTCCAAATTTAATGTGTAAACCTAGAGCTAGCCTATTAGAGGTAGACATGATCATTGGTTAGGTACTTCATCACATCATTTATGACATCCTACCCAAAGACCCTAAGTCTGACCATAGTTATATTTATTCTCCCTTTTATGGTAGAAAACCTGGATTGTCACATGTTTGGCACCCAGACTTTAGGGGCATGAAACTTAAATTTCCAAGGAGGTTTAGCCATTAAACTTGTATATTAAAAAAATATTTTTTGGAACTTCACCTTTATGGATCTGGCTAGGTAGCAGTGGATTAACACAACTAACCAAGAAAGAGAACTTCATGCAAAAGATCATATATGAATTGACTGATGGGAATGAGATGATAAACTGAGACCATAAATAAATAATTAACTAATACAAATAAATTAAAATAGGTGAGTTAGATGTGTAAACAGATAGGCTAAAGTTCTAGGCTTAAAAAGTAATATATATACCAATATAAAATTGCTATGAGAAGTTGAACATATGTGCTAAATGGTAAAGAGATAGCACAACTTAATCTCATATTCATAATGATAAAGAAGTAAATAGCATTATACATAATTACCAAGGAACATTTTTAATAATACTAAGGAGTAATAAATTGTTAACAAGCAAAAATATGGAATGTAATGAGGAATTACAAGATATTAGTGATAGTGAAATGGAAGGTGATTCTAATAGTATTGGGGAAGGGTCTTTGTGGATCCAAATACCCAAGAGGTCTTTGACCAAACTTAACCATCCTCCACAGGCACATGTTGCAAATCAGGTGTTACATCAAGCACAAGAAACACTCAACAAGGAAATGGGCCAGGTACTTGAAAGCAAAATAACACAGAATACTGGGGAGAAAACAATGATGGAACAAATACTACAAATGCTCATGAGCTTCATATGAAAGAAGAAATGAAAGGAGGCATGGATAATATGAAAATGGATATGAAAGAAAAATTCAGTATCAGGATGGCCAATATGGAAGAAGAGTTGAAAGTGATCATATATAATGTTAGATTAGACCTAAAAATAATATGAGAGACATAGAAGCTAGGTGGTCCACAGATATGGAGCAATTGTCCATCAACATAGATAGTGTTTTCAGAGAGACAACTCTGAAATAAAACAAACACTTGGCAATCTGAAGAATGAAATTTCATGAAAAAAATTTTAAATGCCAGCAATAATTTGAAGAATTCAAGTATAGCATTATTGGACAGTTAAATGTTAAATGTGATGACATGCACAAGAGTCAAGAGGTCTTCAAAAACAAGATGTGTGCAGAACAGGAAAAGCTACAAGACAAGGTCCAAAAGGAGTTCCAAGATGTGCACTCAAGCATTGATAAACTTTCTGTGAAACAGAGAAGTAAGGCAGAGTCATAGAGTAGGATCCTAGGAGCACTTGATCACCACCTTAAGTGACTTGAGGACAAGAAGTCCTGTCTAGAATGGTTTCAGTCTCTGTTAAAAACATTGGGATTGACTTGATAACCCAGAATAATAGAGAAGAATTGAGTGATAGAGGAAATCACTTGGATGTTGCCCTCAAGGCATCACAGAGGATGGATGAAACTTGTGAAGAACCTACTCTCCCACATCCCATAATGCCCAAGAGGTAAAATTACCCTCTTAACTTTAATTTAAAAGTGTTAGTCCCAAATACTTTAAGGCCAACCCTGAAAACTGTACAGTGACCCCAAAGAAATATACCTCAAAGACAAATAAGACGCATGACCAACCAGCCCAATTTCAACACAATTAACCCATTTGTAAGGTTAAAAATATTTAAGGGAGCCACCAAGGAAGCCCCCATAGAGTATCTTAGGAGCTTTAATTTTTACTTATTGGTGAATCAAAATATATCAGAAAGAGAAAAGTTGATCATTACAGACAGCCATCTTCAAGGAAATGCACTGATGTGCTGAAAATCACTATTGCAAACCCCATCCCCTTTCAATGACTACCAAACATTGTTAGTTAAAGAATTTCTGGAAAGGGATACCAGCTATTCCAGGAGAAGTACAGATGTACACCAGGAGAGTTCTTTCACTGCCAGGTCATAAAGTTAAGAACATTTAACACCTACCATCTGAGAAAATGCAAAATTATATGAATAATATGAATAAATTTGCCACTTAAAATAGAACAATCACTATTTTGTACCAGCAGTAGGAAGATCAAGCAGATAGCTGAATTGCTCAACAGTATAGACATGAACAATATCAACATATCAACTAGAACAACTAAGAAAAGAAAAGAGGAGGTCACTGTCAACACCATATTCTACAAAAAAGGAAAATAACAATGATACCAGCCACTATAAAGGAAAATTCTTACAAAAAAACAAGATGAGTATTGACAAAACAGGGATAAATACACCTCATAGTCCAGAGAAATCCCTAAAACCAGGGTTTAATAATTACACACCCATAGTACAGAAAAAAACAAACTAGAAAGGTACTTGAAGCTATGTTTCTCATCTCAAGAAACCAAAATGACCATGAGGAATGTGAACCAAACCTCTGATCGAAAAATCACTAATATGATGTGTTTATGGGAGAATAAAGTACTCTACTTCACTTTTCAAAGCTGCCCCATGAAAGAGGTTTGTTTGAAAGCTTGCTGGTTAAAGCACTATTAGATTCTGGTAGCCAGATTTCAGTTATGTCAGACAAATTCTACCAAGAGATTCTGATCAAAAATCCCAACACCAAAACCTATCACTAACATCTATTCAAGTTATCATGGTTAGCAGCAGGAAAGCTAAACTAGCATAGAAGCTAATCTGGGTTGAGATCAAAGTAGGCCAAATAATCTTTTCAAGTGTTTTTAATACTGAATGTTCTTATCCTTGATGTCATTCTAGGGGCAGACTTCCTACCCTTGAACACTTGCATTATTGATTTCTTTGAAAAAAAAACAGTTAAAATAAATAATCAAAGTCTTGGAGATGACATTGCTTCCAAGATATGATCTGCCTGAAGTTGACTATATTATATCCAATATCCCAGAAGCACTCATAGATGACAAACTTGCAGAGCCCAACTTGCTTGGAAGTGATGACACATTGAATTTGCAATCTGTAATTAATGAATTTAGCCCAATTTTCTTGGAGATACCAGGAGAGATAGATGGATTTCAACAGAGAATTAGATTAATACATGACCAATTATTTCAATCCAAATTGTACCCTATTTCATACCAGTATCATGAAGAAATATTCAAACAGATTAATAAAATGATGGATTGGGGTAATATTTCCAAATGCTCTTCATCTTACTGCAATCTGCTTGTAACTGTAAAAAAGTTGATAGTTTGATGAGATTTTATTTGGAGTCTAGACAACAAAATAAAATTACTGTCCTTGACAGAAACATTCCACCACCCATACACAAAGTATTCATGAGATTTGAAAACAAGAAAGTGTCTCCATTTTTAATCTAACATCCAGTGATTGACAAATTAAACTCCATTCCAATGATCACCAATACACTGCCTTCTGATGCTAGGGTTTTACATATCAGTTTAATAGGATGCCTTTTGTATTGATAAATAGTGGTGCCAGTTTAATTAGCTATCTAGATAAAACTCTATTGCTTGAGATTATACAGATCATGACTGTTTATGTGGATGATGTGATCATTGCATCTGCCACAACTGAAGAGTATCTTCAACATCCCACTATATTTTTGAGGAGTACTACAAAAAGTGATCAAAATCAATTTCAAGAAGAGTAATCTAGTTTCAAACCAGGTAGTCTTTCTAGGTCTTATTGCTAGTTGTAATGAGATAAGGCCTCATCTGAAGAAGATCAGTGCCATTCAAAATGTTCCAAACTAACCAACAGAAAACAAATTAGATTTTGTAGGCCTGTGTAAGTTTTACAATAGTTTCTAGCAAAAGTTCTCAGATCACATGGAATCATTGTTATCCCTAATTAGAAAAGATGAGCGATGGAATTGAACTGAGAAACAGGAAACAGCATTTGAGAATATTAAAACCAGGTTTTTAGAGCAAATCATGTTAGCCTTCCCTGATTTTAATAAACCATTCATTGTCTAAACTGATAGTAGTGGTTTCAGATTAGAGGTGATGCTATCCCAGATTCAGGAGGCTGGTCAGCCTGGGGTCCTCTATTTTATCATTCATCTCATAAAGGGCCCAGTAATAATTTACACAGTTAAAGAAAGAAGCACTAGAAATAGTGTGGGCTTTTAAAAAGTTTCGACAGATGCTATTT
Source organism: Epiperipatus broadwayi (assembly GCA_028023455.1). NCBI lineage: Eukaryota > Metazoa > Onychophora > Udeonychophora > Euonychophora > Peripatidae > Epiperipatus > Epiperipatus broadwayi. The sequence goes on along the minus strand of JAQFVV010000070.1, from coordinate 1,461,966 downwards.
GGATCAGAAGTGATAGTGATCACAGATCGCAAGAGCTTCAAATTTCTGAATCACAGCTATCTGACCAATAGTCATCTACTCATATGGAGTTTTCAGTTAGAGGAATTCAATTACACCATGCAATACTGTAAGGGATCAAAGAATGTTGTGGCTGATGTGCTTAATCAAAACACATGTAGGCCAGAACAGAATGATTTATCAGTAGAGAATGCCTCCATTGCAAGTGTAAATTTGAATAAGAGTAACATAGAGAATGATTTAGTGAACCTACCTCAATTACAATTTAATGACCTGGATTTAAACCCAATCATGAAAATTTTGAAAGAAAAGTTTTGAATATGTTGAAAAATGTCATAATCGATAACCAAGGCTTATTTTACTGAGTAAACATAGATATTGATGAATGGAGGATAGTAATACCTAAAACATTGCATGCCTCACTCATATAATATCCACTGTTTATACAGACACTCCAGTGCTTATAAAACAGAACACACTTTGAGAATTTGGTTTTACTGGCCAAGAATATATAAAGACTGACCAAGAATATATAAAGACATTATAAAGTCACTTCAAGATTGTCTAGTCTGTCTATAAACCAAGCCAGTAAACAAAAATTGCAGCAATACTTTAAAATTAATTACACCTAATTACACCCAAAATACCAAATGAGAACTTATCAATTGATTATTATGGGTCATTTTAATAAAAAAAAGTACTTATTGATAGCTTATGATCTCATCTTAATACCCAAGCTAATACCAGACACATGATTAAGGTATTAGATACCCTCCAATTAATAAGGATAGGGAAGCCCAAGACCATCCTAACAGACCATAGTACACCTTTTTATCAAAAGAATGGAAAAGATGGGTGGAAAAATCTTAAATCAGACATGTGCTTATATCCATTAGGAATTAACCCATGCAAACATATAATGTGTTCAGCACATCTAGAGGATGAGCATAAGGGATGGGTAAGGCAAAGGTAGTGTGTAGTCAAGTACATAAATTGAAGTGTAAATGAATCAACTGCATTCACACCCATTAGATTACACTTCAACCAACCTATACTCCCATATTATTTGAAAAATATCAACTCCCAATTAAATGTACCAAATTTGATATAAAAAGAGACATATTAAAAGCATATGTGCAATTAACAAAACTGAGAGAAATATCAAAAACAAAAGGGGAGTTCCCACAACTTCAAGATAGGGGACAAAGTATTCATCAAGACACCCCATATAAGTAAACCAATAGAAGGCAAATGCCAAAAATTTTATAACCAGCCAAAAATTTTATAACCAATATGAAAGTCCTTTCACTAGTATGAAACAGTCAGGTTCCACTGCATTTTGGATAGAAGTAAATGGAGAAGTGAAGAGAACATATAACCCATGCAGTTTAAAACCTTATTTTGGTCAAACAGAGTGACCACTAGTCTCAATTAGAGTTAGAGAGGAAAGCAAGATAACATCAAAATATGATCATTAATCTATGATGAAAGTATACACAAGTAAATTCAAAAGCAATTACTGGGATGCTTTAGAGTCAACTGAGAGTTAAGAGCTGATCCACATAGAATGATGGATACTCCAATATTTAGTTAGTCCTTAGGGAAACCCAATAAGCCTCAAAAAAAAAGAAGAGAAAAAACTAACAAGTTTGACTATGTACTATCTGTAATAGAGACACATCACTAGTTGATCTCATACCATGCAACTATCATCATCATCATAAGGAAAACATGAATTATAATATAGCATTCATCCATGATGAGCAAAAGAAACCAGAACCTAATCCTGGGATAAATATCATTTAAAGTAATCAGTTATAACTTCCAAAAATACTATTATTGATAATGAACAAATGAAATTCTATGAGGAGATACAAATGCATAAGTAATTATTAACATATAACAATTTAATGAACATAAATAAGTTTATTTATATAAATTAACATAGCACAGATTTTACGCAGTTAATAATTTGTGTATAGATAGATGGCATGATTTATAATACACTACAGATACTGATTCACTGATGTAAAGAAGTATGCAAGTGATAATTTACATATGTAGGCAGTAATTGATATATGTCATGGAAATGTGGCTTAATATGCTAATGGGAATTACAAATGGAAATTTAATAGGTTAATGCTGCTAATGCTATGATAGACCAATCAAAGGTGATGATCATTAATTTATGGTTACATAGAAGAGACATTTATAAATAACCTCCAAATGAAGCTTTACACTTTGATACAATAATTAAATAACTTGATAAATTAAGAAAAACTATTTAATTAACAATATTTACTAATTATTTCATAGGAATCAGCATTTATTTGTGTAGATAACTTAATAGTTCAGTTTAACAATTCTATTCAACATGAGTGCACCCAAACTTGTTCAAATGAGAGGGCAGGTAGCTTAAATAAGCTTTACTATGACCTTTCTAAAATATTAGTTATAATCAATAGAATGGTTTATGAAGGTCACTGCATCATGACTTATATATAATCTGGAGCCATAATAAAAGAGAAGTTGTGATGCTGACTGCAATGATACCATTAGAAAGGAATTCAGGTTCATCTTTGGGCTGAGAGGCTTCATTTATAAGAGTCCACTTGTATCTATGACAGAGTGGTGTTTGTAGAGATGATTGGTAAGGGTACCATGGTCTGGGTTTGCCGATGTTATTCCATGCAGAACTCAATGACTTAATATTGTCCTGAGCGCTATCAAACCTTATTCTGGGACAAGTTATATGAAGAATATCTGAGACTTCCAGAGAATAAGTATGACAAACCAAAATACGAGGCTTTTAATGCTATTATGAGTAAGCAACATTGAATACCACTTAGGTCTTTAATGACTAATATATTAATTAAAACCCCAACTAAAGTAATAATAATATCATGCATAATGCGATGATGAAATATTTACTCATTCAGAAAGATGTATATGACCTTGGAAAATTAGAATGTCAAAAACAAAAAAAGCAGAATATCATTCCCTCTATTTAACAAACCCAACTATACTTAAATGATACATAGATTATAAAACAAATTACAATGCTCAATGGCATGATAAGCAAATGAGTAATTATTAAAATGAATTGATCATCAAAACTTATTTAAAGAACATAGTATTTAAAATCAATAGCATTAGACAAAGAGAAAACATGTTTTATAATATCCCATAATATGATGGTTTAACAGTCCACCATTAAACAGATATATTGATATTCAATCGAGCAAACCTTTTATTTAGTAAGAAATCTTATGTTTGAGTATTTAAGCATCCCATAATATCAGGATGAAGACTGAAATGATATAAGTTCACTATAACCCAACAGAAAATACATAGTTTAAAATAAGATTAAAATAAGTTTGGCACATGAAAATAGAAAATATAATTAGAATGTGAAATTTACAAGATAATAACAGATTAGAGATTTATAATTTTGTGCTAATATTTTTTCCAAAAGAGGTTTATAAATTTTACAGAGAGAATTATTTAAAATTAACACAATTAGTCAGTTATCAGATAGAAAGAAAGTTACATTGTAATTATAAATAAAATTTACAGAAAAGTGAGGAATATTAAGAGGCCATTAGTGGCATAAAGGGATTACCTTCCAGATGACTTGGCAGCCATTTGAATTAAACATATATGAAACTTAAACATGAAAAGCATGGTCAGCAATACAAATACAAAGTATGAATAAAATAATAGTAAGCATTTTTCAAATGTCCTTTCATAGTTCAGATAAGGCGGTTTTGAAATGGCAATGGCATGACAGAGAGGCGGCATGAGGATAATCTAAAGATCAGGAGAGGCGAACTTCTCTACTCATGCTCATTTTTTGTACAGGTCAAGTGATGTTGGTTCATTTAGCACATGACCAGAACTTTTCCCTCTATACTCAAAATTTTCCAGTATTTATGATACCAAACCTTTCAGAAAGTTCTTTACTTGAGGTGACCAGATATGCATTAATTACCTAGCTTGATTTTAGCTGCTATTGTTTACTTTTTGCTGTAGAAAGATGCAAAACAGATAAGTTCCAGAAAGTATTGTTCAAATCTACTTCTAAGTTGGAAATAGATTTAAAAGATCTAATTTCCATTAATTTGAAAATTGTTGAAATAGCTAAATGAATTCGAATTTTTACATTAATGAATGTACGTTCTTTTGTCTTATAACATTTTAAATTACAATAATTAATTTCCAGAACTTTTTCTGGTAGTGCTTTAGCTTTACATTAATTATAAAAAAATAATATATAGAAATTTTCTACATATTTTATTATATAAATAACATTAGTTTCCGTATCTGTAATACATATACGCACAGACACAATTAGCGGTAATGAAGGGAATTTAAGATTTCAGAAATAAAATCTAATTACAATTAATAATAATAAAATTGGTTAAACATAACCATTTTAATAAAACAGGATGGAAGTCATGCGTGTATATATGTATCCCTAACATTCCCGGATGACCAAATATATGTATAAAACGGGTTCAAACCGTACTTTTAAGGTTTCTAATGTCACTTGGCAATGAAGCAAAATATGATTGCAGAAATATTTTAATTATATGCTGGCTCCTAAACGTAAGGAACTTTCATTTGAAGAAAGTTAACGATTAGATAATTGTTTTACAGCAAGTAAATCAATCGAAGTGTGTTTAGTAAATTGTTTTTCCTTTTCAGTTATCAATAAAGCTAGTTTCTTTTTTTGTTAAAAGATTTAAATTCTGAATCTTTGATAGATCGAAAACAAACAATATTATCAAAAACAGACTAGAGAACTGGGTACATAATATTGCCTAATGTTGTACATTTTCTTTGCAAAAACAATCAATATAATTTAATTTCTTCCTGGTATCACGAATAAAAGAAATCAAAATTTTCTTACTCACCATCTGTAGAATATTGTTTATTTTATAAGAATTGGAATGAAACTTTAATTTGCAGCTATTTGAAATTACTTCATTACCTCTACAACGAATTAGAAATGTAAGATCACATAACATTTTTTTCTTTTTTAACACAAGATCATTCAAAAACTTAAAAATACCCCCCCAATAGAGATTAATAATATTATATTTAAGGTTTTCACGCTTATATGATGTACATAAAATAAACAACATTCTACAGATGGTAAGAAAATTTTGATTTCTTTTATTCATGATATCAGGAAGAAATTAAATTATATTGATTGTTTATTTGCAAAGAGAACGTGTAGCCTTAGGCAATGTTATTCACCGAGTTCTGTGGTCTATTTTTGATAATATTATTTATTTCCAATCTATCAAAGATTCAGAATTTAAATCTTTTAAACAAAATAAGAAACTAGCTTTATTGACAACTAAAAAGAGAAAACAATTTATTAAACATACTTCGATTGATTTTGTTGCAAAAAAATTATCTAATCATCATCTTTCTTTAAATGAAATTTGCCTATTGGAGAAAGGTTTTAATTATGTGCTGGCTCCTAAACGTATGCCAGTTGAAAATATTCTATGCAATATAGTCTTTTTTAAAAAAAAAAAAAAAAAAAAAAATAGACTTATACACGGGCGATCTTATTAGATTTGAGGGGGGAAACCTCCAAAAATAATTTATCTAAAGGAGAATTTGTTGCACTTTATAATTAAAAAAAAAATTGATTCTATTGTCATTATTCAAGCAGATAAAAAGTAATTCGACTATTGTATTTAATCGTTAAGATTATAGTAATAAATTTTTAACTTTATTAAATGGTGAAACTTACAAAGAGATTTTTTGACATATTTAGAAAAAAAAAGACAAAATGTCTTATAAAATGTTCCAGTATAGGATATGAAAATTAAAATTTTTCCAATCGAAGGATCTTCATTATATCCTAAATTTTGCCTAAAATTCATAAACCTGAGATACTGTTGTGGCCTATAATGTGTGCTATAGGTTCTCCCACACATGCTTTGGTTAGATATTTATCCCAATGCTGACAGAAACATTTAATCCATAATTAAAAATTCAAGTCATTTTACTTCTATAATTAAAAACTTAAAACTAACTAAAACTGATTTACTGGTTAATTTTTGATGTTTCTTCTATGTTTATAAGTTTTCCTATTGAAAAAGCTTTATTTATAATAGCTCAATACAATAATTTGCCTGATTTTATTATTCCATTAGCAAAATATTGGCTTGAAAATACATTTTTTATTCATGATTTTCAAAAATATAAACAAATTAAAGGAATTTCTATAGAATAACCACTGTCAACTCACTATACGTATGCCACACACAGCAAGCTAGAGATCCTAAGATCTAGATGCAGTGCTCTCAGATCCAAGGCTCCTCACTGACGAAGGCCACAAGCCAGAAACTAGTCTGGGGATATTGGATGAGTAGGCACTAGATGAGGATTTTATGCACAAGCCTTCTGGCATCCATTGATTACTCTAGCTTGCTGTGTGTGGCATACGTATAGTGAGTTTGCATGTTTTAACAACAGTTATACACAAGCATAAGAGATGGTGATCATGAGATGTTTATTGGCTTAATAACCACTGTCACCTATAATTGCTGATCTCTTCATGAATAATTTTAAAAGTCAGCTAGTAAGAAACCTTCTATTCAGTTCAGATATATGGATGATAATTATTTGGCATGGGATATTGATGCTTTGAATTATTTTCTTGTTTGTCTTAATGATCAGCATTCTAATATTAAAATAACTATAGAAGTTGAAAGCAATAAATCACTTTCTTTTTAAATGTTTTGATTACAAGAAAACGTGATGACTCCTTATCAATATCAGTTTATAGAAAATTCATCCATACAAACAGATATCTTAATTTTAATTCTCATCATCATTTTATGTAAATATATTTGTAGCAAAAATTCTTTTGACAAGAGCTTGTAATTTATTGTATAAAATCATTTTATTCAAAAAATAGAACTAACAAAAAATAGTCTACGTTTTAATGGTTACAATAAAAACATTATATATAAATCATTAAATAGTATTGGTACTAGAAAAATAAAAAAATAAAATTGATACTTCAACTAGTTATAGAGTGATTTAAAGGAGACACTGATAAAATCAGTAGAAAACTATCTAATTATAACATAGTGTTTAGTTTTTCCATTAGCAAAAAAAAAAAAGACTTTTTTTTATAAACCTAAAGACAGAGTACTCTTGGAATACCAGGGTATTTATTTTATGAAATTACCTATTTAGAAAGTTCAAACATCTATGTAGGTCAGTCTAAAAGATGAATTACTGTCAGAATCAATGATAAAAATGACCTTAATTAGCAGTTAAATACATCAGTTTTTACTTCACAATTTAATAGAAAATGGTCACAAAACTAATTTTGATAATGCTAATCTACTTGCTAATTTGGTAAATATGGCTTGAGAACCATGAGGAAATCAAATGAAATATTAAAAAGACCAACTCATTTAAATAGAATTGATGTGGCCTTGCTTATTTTATCTTTTCTAATATAAACTTGAAATCAATTAATGATGAAACTGATGAAAATAAACATTTTGTTAATCCATATATAATGAATGCTCAACTACTTCCCATTCAATCTTATTCTTTACCTCACATCAATCTTGTTCTGTACTTGAGATCTAATGGTTTATCTATGAAAAGTTAACCTTGATAATGGCAGATGTTATTCATTGAAACATTGGAAATTAATCAAAACTAACACATGGTTTAACCCAAAACTATTTTATGTATATCATATAATCATGAAAACAGTAAATATAATATATATATAAAATTAATTTTACAAATGGAGATTATGAAATTAAATTAAAGTATTTACATGTAAAAATTAATATAGACAATGATAAAGAATTATATTAAAACATTTCATTAAAAAAAGATAAATTTAAAAAAAATCTCAGTGGATTTACAAACATGGATACAAAATATAGCAGTTAGTAAAAAAATTAAATATAAATATAATAAATGTAATACTGATAAAATTATAACTAATTTACAAAAGGAATCAGGTATTAAATTAGACAAAAGCTAAGTATATAAACCTAATAATATTTAAATTCACATTTTAATTATAAAATATCCAAAATAAATAGTAATTTCCATTCTAAATGATGATGATGATGATAATAATAATAATAATAATAATAATAATAATAATAATAATAATAATAACAACAACAACAACAATAATAAAAATCAATAAAACTTTCATATTGCTCTAAAACTTACAATACATTATTAAAAAATAAAAATTACATAGATAAAATCAAAAATAAATGTTGGTCGAACAGTAAAAATCTAAACAAATTAATATGTACCTATTAAATAAAACATGACAAATATAAAAAAGGAATATTATATAAAATTAAATGTGGAAATTGTAACATGTTTTATTATGACTATACAGGGAAACAAATAAAAGAGCAAACAATTATAATATACTTTACATTTGAATAGAAGTAGAATTTAGATACTTAATTTAAATGTAATTGTCGAGGATTTCAATGTAGATATTCAACCTCTCTTCAGCTATTCATTCTATCTTATATAACCAATACACATGATCACACAATATAAAAACGATAAATGATCTTCAAAATATGTATTTAGTGCTGAACCAGCACTCATCAGTTGGTTCAGATCATCATCTCCTCCACACATATATAAACAGTGCTCAATTTGTATTAAGATAGAAAATCTTCAAGCTTTAATGGACAGGCCTGATAGAAACAATAAATCTTCTTATTTATCATATGGTTATAAAATAGATGTACAAAAATATTAAATCCTTAAACTACATTAAAGTATCTAGTAGGAAAAATATATGAATTTAATTAGAATAAAGATAATTGTATTAATATATCTAAAATATCAATAAATTTAGTTCACAATTGGTCAATTAGAAATGAGTAGAAAATTATTTAATATATATATATTTTTACATAGTGTGTATTTTTTATATATTATAATAATTCTTATGTGTTATACAATTAACACATTTTTTTTATTATATATGTAAAGATTTTGATTGCTTTATCAGATTATTATTATTATTATTATTATTATTATTATTATTATTATTATTATTATTATTATTATTATTATTATTATTATTATTATTATTATTATTATTATTATTATTATTATTATTATTATTATTATTATTATTATTATTATTATTATTATTATTATTATTATTATTATTATTATTATTATTATTATTATTATTATTATTATTATTATTATTATTATTATTATTATTATTATTATTATTATTATTATTATTATTATTATTATTATTATTATTATTATTATTGAATCTGATTAATTATATGTATATATATCAAAATTACATCAAATTCACAATTCAACAAGACTGGCCAAAAAATAAATTCTAAAACACAACCAATGATTTCATTCTACAAGTAGACTTCTCAAGTATAATTTTTTTTACATGTGAGAAGTCTACTTAGAGCAGTGAAACCATTGATTGTGTTTAGAGTTTGATTTTTGGATAGTCTGATTGAGTTGTGAATTTGGAGTAATTTTAATTATTTATTGACTAGTTTAATTTTGTATATATATATATATTCTCACAGTTAAGTGAATTGATAGCATTATTTCTGAGTGTTTCCAACAAAAGTATAGTAGATAAATAGCTGATGTTTCAGTACAGTAACAAGTATTTTCCTCAGAGAAAGTGTATTCTACTGAAATATCAGCTATTTAGTTATTATATTTTTACTACACAGAAGCACCTGGAAATAATACTATCTATCTATCTATCTATCTATCTATCTATCTATCTATCTATCTATCTATCTATCTATCTATCTATCTATCTATCTATCTATCTATCTATCTATCTATCTATCTATCTATCTATCTATCTATCTATCTATCTATCTATCTATCTATCTATCTATCTATCTATCTATCTATCTATCTATCTATCTATCTATCTATCTATCTATCTATCTATCTATCTATCTATCTATCTATCTATCTATCTATCTATCTATCTAATCTATCTATCTATCTATCTATCTATCTATCTATCTATCTATCTATCTATCTATCTATCTATCTATCTATCTATCTATCTATCTATCTATCTATCTATCTATCTATCTATCTATCTATCTATCTATCTATCTATCTATCTATCTATCTATCTATCTATCTATCTATCTATCTATCTATCTATCTATCTATCTATCTATCTATCTATCTATCTATCTATCTATCTATCTATCTATCTATCTATCTATCTATCTATCTATCTATCTATCTATCTGCCTGCCTGTCTGCCTGCCTGCCTGCATACCTACCTACCTACCTACCTACCTACCTATCTGTCTATCTACCTACCTACCTACCTACCTACCTACCTACCTACCTACCTACCTACCTACCTATCTACCTATCTACCTATCTACCTACCCCTCCCTCCCCCCCCCCCCCCCTTCTTACCTACCTTCTATTATCTATCTATCTATCTATCTATCTATCTATCTATCTATCTATCTATCTATCTATCTATCTATCTATCTATCTATCTATCTATCTATCTATCTATCTATCTATCTATCTATCTATCTATCTATCTATCTATCTATCTATCTATCTATCTATCTATCTATCTATCTATCTATCTATCTATCTATCTATCTATCTATCTATCTAATATAAATTAAAAGTTAAAATAGATTACATTTACATTAAGGAGGAAAAAATATTGGCTGAAAAAAGCTTTTATATATTTATATTATAAATATACGCTTAGCCATTATATAATAATATTTTGTATTATCTTATATATAAAACCCCTACTTTCTCTGTTGTCTGATTGGTGAATGTATGAATGATTTTCTGTAAGGCTATCACAAGTCAAATTTACAATCAATTTTAAAAATATTCCATTTATGCAAAGAAAGTAATTCAAAATGCTCAGTATGTGCTTTGAACTACAGAAATATAGTATTCATATTGTGAAGAAAATATGATTACAATATATAAATTTATGTTTGAAATGTGATATTTAGTGAGGGGAAAAATAGATTTTATAGCACTGTATTTACTTTTAGTTTTGGTTAGCAGATAACTGAAGTTGAAATGACAACTTTCAGGCTAGTGTACAATTCTCACATTTACTTATAGAATATTAAAATCTTTTGTTTAATTTAAATTAAATATTAAAAAAGTTTTTGTTAAACCAACCAATTAAAAAAAACTATGGCCTATTTAGGCTGGCTGCATGGTTTACTTATAATTATAATTTAAACACTGTAGCTGAGTAGCAGCATTCCTATTCAAATCATTAACTGCCATAATAAACCTCATTCTATATTTATTAATTCCAATACTACCCACAGTATTTTGAGAGGAGTACATCAAAAATGAAATAACTTTATCATATACAATTTATATATATTTTTGATTAATTAGAGCAAAATACAATTGAGACAGGCATTAAAAATATATTAATAGTAATAAAATCAAGTCATACATCATGTGACTTAATTTAATAAGCTTTGCATTTACAAATCTAACATAATGAGCATGCTAATAGCTAAACACACTTTTCTAATAAATGCCATAAGAATAAGCATTTAAAATCTTTATCTAGAATCATCCCTATTCCCAAACCACATTCAAGCTAATGGTGCTCACCAGTGAGACAATAGAATATTCAGACACTAGATCTAAACTACTAACACAGCATCAGCACTTATGATAATACTTAACTATTAAGTAGAAAATATAGGTAAGTGTTGGTTTTGAATTGGTATTTTGGATCTAATGTCTGAATATCCATCCTAGTGCCTCACTGATACCGGTTTGGGAATAGAGATAATTCTAGATAGAGATTTTAAATGCTTATTCTTACAGCATTTGTCTGAAAAGTTTGTTTAGAGTTATTAGCACGCTAGTGTATATATATACTTTTCAATATATATATAATTTTTACTCATTACATATGTTTAAGTAGATATAAATTTGAAATATATATGCAAAATTTTTGCCTGGGATTGTGTTAAAAATGAAATCATTTACTTATTTCAAGCATTTGTTTAAAGCATTATTCTTAAAAATATTTACTGATAAATATATAACAATAATATTTATAAATTACAAAATATCATTGAATTTTTTGACTTACATTTTAACATTATAATCTAATGCATTACTAGAAAGAATAAGTTTATTCTCAATAACTTGTAGTCAATGTGATTAACTCGTTCTAATTTATGTTAGAGAGTATATCTAAAGAAACACAGACTGGATTCCTTTTCACTTTTAATTAAATATAGTGCAAAGATTCGTTTATTAAGATTTTTAGCACCTGCTGTACTTACAAGACAAGAGCAATTAGAATGTGAACTTAAGACGAGTACTAATTATTAGCTGTTTAATTTAATTTTTTTTAAATTTTCTTAAAAAAAAACTGAAGTATTTCTTAAATTTAAGAAACAAGTAACTTTTTAATTTATAACAAACCCAGATGAATTTTAAACTTGTTAAATTGTTTACTGTCATCTATTTTTTTGTTTTATTTTTCAAGTCTCCGTCTGTTAATAAAAATAAACTATTGACAATTGAAGCGATAACAATTGTTAGGGTGTTAAATATTCTGTAATGTTTATAAAGTTCATTCACAAAAAAGCTTTATAATTCATAAATTTATATATATAATAAATGTAAAATACAATACCCGTTATAAAATATTATTATATATAAATAAATAAATTATAACGGTAAATACAATATTATAGTTTAATATTTAAACTATAATATTGTATTTACCGTTAAAATTTATTTATTCATATAGCAGACACACAAAAAAAAAGTATGGCCGTTCTACCTCTAAGGAAGAAAGAGAAAAAAAAAACCCACTCTAAATATTTTAGTTTTACTTTGATTATTAATCTATGAATGACAAGCATGTTGAGATATAAAATCTGTTGGTTTATTTTTAGAATGCCATTTTTTACTTTCTTTAGCAGAAAACTTGTCTCTCTAAAATACTTCAACATCATATCTGATTGTAGGTCACCAATGTATTTTCTTCTCAGCCATATCTTCTCAATGGAATCAAACAATATTGCATTTTTTAAGAATATCCTTGAGATAATCCTTATAATGTAGATGTGATTTACTTTTCCATGAAAACTATGCTCAAGATTATGACAAAGCACCCACTTAGGAAGTCTTTAATCGATTATTTAATTTTCATGTTCAATCCAAAAAGAATGTGATTTTACAATAGTAGATATCACAGTGTCACATCCATTTACATGAAACATACTAACTTATTTTATGATCTTGCTATTGTATTGTCATAATTTTATAGATTCTTAATTGAACTTTTTCTTATTTTTTTATAATGTGTTAATAGGCTGTCCAAGATTCACTTCCGTACAAAATATTAGATAAAATCTATCTTCGTACAACTAAGTTCCAGTAGTTGTTTAAAATAATATATCTTTTAACTCTTTAAAAGCAGGAACAACAGGTTGGAGGCTGTGCTGTATGTCAATATCAAAGTTAATTTTCTTACTTGTAAAATCATCAAAGTATTTAAATTGTTTTGCATTTTCAAGTTCATAACCATCAAAGCTAAACTTTTTTGTGGATTTTACTTTTGTCAGTGACATATAAATGGTGTTTTCACATTAATTATTAAACAAAGACTTTAAATATTGCATTTACAATAAAAAATACATTCTGTAAATTGTTATTCGAATTGATAAAAATTGCATAACCATTAGCATAATATAAATTCAGAATCCAAAAGGTTGAAGGTCTCATTTTTGCTTTCAAATCAATTCAAATTACAAATTCTACCATCAAACCTGTATCACATCCTGATTATTGTTTTCATAAATCATCTACAAACAGTTCCAAAGATTGTTATCATAAAAATTAAAAACAATGTATAAAGCAGTACACACCCTTGTTTAGCATCAGTTTTCATTTCAAATATCTCAGATTTTCCACTTGCAATAACAATATTTCTTCTCATTCCATATGTAGAATCTGTATAACAAAATGATAGTGGATGACCAATTCAATGTCATAGATTTGTTCAGAATGCTTTATCAAATAAATAATGCAATATATAAGTCACTCTTTTGTTTTTGACATATTTCTACATTCTGGAAAAAAAAAAATGTGTATAGTTCTTGATTCTGTAAAACCAGATAGATTTATTTATGACTAAGAGTGACATATTCAAAAAATCTTTGAAATTGTTTTTGCTAATTACTACAATTTTATTTATTTATTTTATTTTTAAAAATGGAAAAAAATAGCAATATTCTTACAATCAGATAGCACAAATTCATAGGTCCCTCTGTTCCCTTCTTGTACTTATGCATTTGGTTAATGAATATATATTCTCTAATGGAAGATAGATTGATTATCAACCTGTCCAAATGATAACATTTGATTATTATCAAGAGTAGCAGTTAACCATTGACTGCCATTTTTTAAAATGGTTTATTTTAGAATCTTAATTGATTATATTTTGTTAGTTTATGTTTTTGTTCAATAGAAACATAAAGCAAATTTTATGTATAATGTAGAATTTTCAACTATTCATATTTTTTATATTTTCTCCTCTACTTCTTTTGCATTTTTCTTTATATATTCATATATATTGTTTATAAATGTTAAAAAAAAAAAGAATATAAAAAACTCTAATAAAGACCGCAGAACTATCAAAACTGTTAGAGAAATAAAGGAGAAATTATATAAAAAAATTATTTAAGTGTATATGAGCAGATTTCTAAAAAAAATAACTGTCTATATTTCCAAAGTAAAAAGAATGAATTAAAATAAATGATTTTTAGCAGTTTTTTTTTAAATATGAGTTATCAAAAAATTAAAATTACATATAGAATATGATCTATATTTTCTACAATAAAATTTAAAAAATATAGATCACATTCTATATGTAATTTTAATTTTCATTGAATAGCTGAGTGGTTTGACCAGCAAAAACTCATTAATTAACATTTTAAAATAGAAATATTTTAAAAATTAATGAGCCTTTCTTAATTCATTATACAGCACATTACCTGTAATTTGATCTCCATATGTTTAAAAACATCTTTTTTAATATTTAACAATTTTTAAAAATTACTTGTGACGTTTTATTAACCCTATGAAAAGTACATATTATAACAATAAAAAAATAGGAATTGTCTAAATACATAGAACATAATTACCAATTAATATAATTCAGAGTCAAAGGGAATTTTACTGAATTAAAACTGCACAATAAGACAAATATTATGAATAACAACCTAAATTTTTACTTCAAGTATAATAAACTGTAAATAAATCTAAAAACTATAATAAACTGTAAATAGATTTATGTTTATATTTCTTCTATTCTTAACCTTTTAATTAATAATTTCCAAATTGTATGTGTATAATATGTAATATTAATTTTCCCAAAGACATTATGTTGAATATGTACTTTAATTAATATTCAAATAATTAAATGTTTATTCAAATGTCAGGGTAAATATGAAGTAAGTATATATGTTAGCAAAGTTACAATTAATATGTGATCCAACAAAGAAATAATAAGTAATCTAATCTTGAAAAAAATACAAAGGCCAAGTTTAATTAATAAATTCCAATTTTCATTACATTATTAAAAATTATATTATGATAATGAGTTATTAATTTAGGATATGACTGGTTATATTTATTATCTCTAGCTACTTATACATAACATTTAAATAAGTTTAATAATTTACATGTAAAGCCATCAATCATAGGTACAATGTATATTCACTATATTTGGTTCTACATAAATAAAAACAATGATTAAACTTTATTAATCCTAAAAACTGCTTAGTATTTAATAACATTTCAAATAAATCATGTTCGTGATTCAACTAACTTAAACATAACTCATTGAAATTCTGCCTAAATCTCTAATATATTGTTATAAATATCTTCAATGTACTGCCGTAGCAACTCCATATGCTTCAGGAAAACACTATATTTGTTTGAGTTTAGCTTCTAAAATTCAAATTAATAATTCAACAGACTATTAGAGTAAAAAAGTTTTTAAAAAATAAATTTCTATTCATAATTGATGAAAATAATTTATAGCTATTAATATAAAATGTATAATTGTCATCCAATTTGAAATTGCAGCCATATGTTATCAATTTCTATGTTAATCTGTCTACTCATAAAAATAAATATTTTCTACTAAAATCTAAATTATTCTTTTATACTAATTAATATTTCACAAATATTTTGTAATAGAATTGATAATTGGTAAAAAAAATATAGCATTTTTAAAATTATAACAAAGAAAGAGAAATGTCAAAATTGATGACAGGTGCTCTCTTGCAGAAAGAATAAGAAACTACCAATGTCTTAGAAGGCTTATATTTGTGTCATTGGAATTGCATTAAATTTAAATATTATTTATTTATTAGTTTTAAAAAAGTCTAAAAAGGTCATTATTCACTACGGTTTTTCCTATAAAATGAATGAAAAACACAAAATAAACATTAAAATAATGATTAAAGTGAGTTAAAGCTGAGAGTGAGAATTTTTGGTTATTTCATAAGATTTTAATTGAAACAACCATATGGGGAAGAATCTATATATATTGTTAATGAGTAACCTTTTGTATTTGATTTTGATTTTTTTATCAATTTGCTAATAATGTATTCTGCTATAACTAAGGTAAATTTGTTATTTATACATGAATATAAAAACAGGCATGTAAAATACATTTATAAAAATAAATCATGGCTACTCCAATATTTGAAGGAATGTTGAGTTATGACATGATTATCATAAATGATTTGAAAAACTTGTAGTTGTTTTGTAACATACTATTTTATATCAAACTATAATTAAACACCTATAATGATGTCTTCAAACAAGAAACAAAAAATATATGATGGAAATAAAGTCAAGGTAAATGGAAAGAGGAATATTTTGTTGTATAAAATAACAAAGGTTTAGCACATGTTTGATTTGTCAAGAAAGTATCACTTTAAAAATATAATATTGATTATCATTTTACCTTGAAACATAAATTGTTTAATGATACTTTTTCTCATGGGTTTAATAAGAAGTAAAACATTAGCTTTCTTCAAGAAATCATTGCAGCAAATGTTATGTCAGTGGCAATCTCATAAGAAGCAGTGGTCACATGAGCATCATACAAAATCTGTTACATACTTGGAAAAAATATGGAACCATTTACTGATGCTGAAATTGTAAAAGAATGTTTCATAATTGCTTCCAATATAAAAATCAAATAATATTACAAATTGAAAAAATCCAACCATCAGATTCTCCCTGCATTAGATGTATTGAAGATATTGCAAAACATATTTCTGATAACATAATAGAAGATTTGAAAAATTGCAACTATTTTAGTTCGGCTGTTGATTCTAGCACTGACATTTCAGCAACATCATAATATGCCATTTTTTGTCAGATATTGTACTGAATAAAATTCAATTCCTGAAAATATTTTTGAAATTTCTTCCTATGAAGAACAAAACCAAAGGTAGTGATTTTTTCAATAATAATAGTACTTTTCTGAAAAAAAATAATATTAAAGTGACAAAATTTTTTCCATGTGCAGTGATGGATGTCTTTCAATGATTGGATCTGAAAAGTGGTTCATTTCCTTATTAAAAAATAAATAAAATTTAACAAATCTCATCATTTTATTGATTAATTGACCAAGAAAGCTTGGTAGCACATATCCATAAAAGAAGTAGATGTTGTGATGAAAACTGTAATAAACATTATATATTTGAGCCTGAGAAATGAACCACAGAAAATTTAAAAATCTTTTGAAAGAAAGAAATAGTAATTATGGGATGTACTTTTGCATATTTTGGTGTGATGGCTAAGCAGAGGTCAAGTTTTGGATCACTTTTTTCATTACAGCATAAAATTATTTCATTCTTTAAGTTTATAATGAGCTTGATGATGATGGTTGGTGGTGTCTGTTAGCTTTTTTATGTGACATCATGAAAAAACTTTGTGATCTTAATATTACTTTACAAGGCAAAAATAAAATTATTTCACAAATGGTTAATAAAGAATTTGCATTTGAAAAAAAAGTAAATATTTATTACTAAGAAATAGAAAACCAAATACTACATTATTTCCCAGCATTAACTAAAGCTAAGTAAGATGGTATTGACATTTTTTCACAATTCTATATCATCATTGCAAATTATTTACAAGCATATTTCAAAATTTAAAAAATATTAAGAATTGTTTCTTACTAATAGAAAATCCCTACTACTTAGAAATAACAATTATTACACAATTATCTATATTTGGATATGATTATGTTGAGCTATGGAATGAATTTGTTGAATTTGAAAATGACATGAATTCCACTTGTAAAGAAAAAAGGTAGGGAAAGGAGTATGTAGAATTTTGGAAATTAGTGACTGAAAAATATAAAACTGTCAAAAAGTATGTGCAAATGTTGCTCACATTATTAGCATCAATATATCTTTGTGAATTGTCTTATTCAAAAATGAAATATGCAAAGAACATATATAGAAACATTCTTACTGATTCACACCTTGATGATATATTAAGAGTAGTATCATATAGTATTAATAAACCTGATTTATCTAAAATTGTTAAAAGTTCATCTTAATATCAAAAATCATTTTAATATTTAAATAAATGTTTAGATCAAATAAAAGTTTTTATGTTTTATTAACCTGTTAATTGTAAAATATAGTACTGTGCTCTACAATTAATGGCATGTATTGCTTGAGAAGTCAGACATTTTTTATGTAAAAACAATTGTTTGCTGACTGCTAATATAGCAAGTTGCAACTAGCTTGGTGCAGCAAACAAATGGGTATGGCCCGGGGGGGGAGGTTTGAGCATGGCTGATATAAATACATAAATTGTGGCAAGTTGTATATAAAATTCAACACAAAATGAATCCATCAATTTTACCCCTCTGCAGTTACATTTCAATCATAAAGATTAAAAATTGGATACCAAATTTTCAGCAGAAATACTTGATTTGTATTTTATTAGGAAAAATATATTCATATAAAAGCTATTCCACATTTGAAAAATGTTCAATAACTGAACTGAGCTGCGAATAACCATTTTGATTTATTCTCCAAACAGTGAAGACAAAACTAGTAAATCTTTTTTAAAAAAATAATTAGACTTTTAAACAAAAGTATAGCAATTTCAAAATATGTTTCTCCAAGTTAAATGATTTATTAACTTTTATGACAAATCAAAATAATTAACATGATTCCAAATTATTATATAAGTTGAAAAGCAATTCTAACTTTAGCAATGTTCTTAAAGCCTCTTCAACATTTTTTAAAAGACTTTTGCAGACAGTTTAGATAATAGGATTGAAAAATAAAATCTTCTACTTATTGATCAAAGTTGAAAAATGTGTAATATAATTATTATTGATTTGTTCTATAAGAAGCTTCGATTATAATATGATGTCTCTTTAGTTGCAAAATAAATAATTAAATGATTTGCCACCCGGGATATCTGTGCAAAATGATCCGAGCGCTGAAAAGAACAGAATTAAACTTTAGTTGTTACATCATGCTACTACTGAACTAAATCGCGTAGAACTAGATTGCAAAAATCGTAATTGCACGGCTACGTTTTGTTATTGATAAATATATAATTGGAATTATAGCTCAGAGGTTCATAAGAAGTTTGAATGCAGAAAGATCCCGAACTGGAATTGATCCAAGAATCTTTCATTCCATAATCTGTTGACCTTAATTAAATAATGCAGGGTTTTATTTTTGATTAAATATGTACCGGTAGACAATATTACTTTTGTTTAAAAATATCTTCAACTTAAATTAGTAACGTTAAAGTGTAGTCCATGAGTCTTAAACACAATTAATTTTATTGTTCTTTTTTTCAATACTTCCTTATACACATAATAATTCACATCCTTTGCGTACATATACGGTAAATTTTAGTATCTGCATCTATAATTAGATATATCCATAATTATATACATATATATTACACAATTGAAAAAATCTTTAACAAAAAACCTAATCTCTTGTTTTAAACCAAAAAAAAAAGTTACTTTAAATTAGCATTGTTGGAAAACCAATCAAAATGAAGGCTTAGTATTTTTATTGAGAATTGTAAAAGTACTTTATCTAAAATTCCAAAGTTTGTAAAGTTTTTTATATTACCTGATTCTTTTGCAGTTGTCGGTGCCATGCTGCTGATGAAATGAAGAAAACATTTCTTTCTCTTAATATAATTGCATCACTGTTTTTTAGATAACATTTTTGTATTTAATATTTTATAAGTTTCTTTTAAACTATGTTAATAAAAAATACAAAGTGAAGCACTTATTTACTTTAGATAACTTATTTAATAAAACATACTAATTGCTTTTTTATTAAACTGTTTCTATAATGTTTTTAGCACATTATTTTTCCTCACTATATATGTACACACTAGTCGAAGCAATTTCTAAAATTTACACAATAATAAAAATATATGCTGGCATTTGCCAACAAGGTGTGATAGAAATTCAAAAATACTTACAATAGCCTATACAGTATTTTATCTTAGATGTTTGACAGTATACATAGTAATTTAAAGATGTTCATAATAGTCTATATAGAAATTTGTCTCTTGGGAGGCCATTTTAAAATTATATTTAGCAAGTAATAGCAAATTGTGGCATTTTTCTTACTGCTGTTTCATATTAGTCTACATTATCTAAAAATCAAATGCAAAATTTAGAGGTCAGCGACAGTTGCTTTACAAGCAGTTGTCCTGGGTTAGCAGGTTCACTTCCTGGCTGATGCTGTAATACATGAGAAAAAAAAAGTTAAACTATTAGACACACGTGACAATTAAACAACTATTCAAAATTAGAGTACAAATTCACTACCAATAATGTTTCTTGACAATGCAAAGTAACACAATACAAAACAAATATATAGTATCTCAGACAATAAAATCAATTACTCAAGGCTTTAATAGGTTTATAAATATAGATAATAACAATCAAAATAATTGTACAAAGATTTTAATAATGTTATATGTGTTTTATAGTTAATTACAGTATGTAATAATTAAGAATTTATTTATTGTTATTATTATTCAAATAAACGAATATTTTGATATAAATTTTAAACTAATGGTTTTATTTCTACTCAGAATTATTTAAAAATAAATCATAGATATAATAAAATATCTTTACTAACAAGAAAATGATATATAACAATAGCTGAAATATAGTCATATAATCATCACAAATAAAACATAAAAAAGCTCTTTTCAGCAAATTTTACATTTTTGCCCTTTTCAATATGGCTTAATTACGCAAATAACCTATACTGCATACATAGTGACATCTACTGGCTCTATATAAAATTAACACAAGCCTATAATTACATTTACATATCTCTATAACAACACATATTACACAACCGTCCATTCAGTTTTCATTATCCAATTATTTGTTAAATTAATTGATGTTTTATAAATGTTCATACAATTATTTCTGTTATAATTAATGTAATTGGTTTCATACATTTTTCTTCTATTAATTTCTTTAATATAATTTAATGGACTTATATTCTTAACACAATCTATTCTATATCCATATTTTAAGTAATGAACATATAATGCAGATCTGTCATCTCTTCTATTAATAGCATTATTATGTTCTTTAGCCCTTTCTTCTAATTGTTTTGATGTATGTCCATAATAAACCATACTGCAAACCCCACAAGTAATTTTATATACTATACCCTTTTTATATTTTATATCATCTTTTATCTTATAATTCCCTACTAATATATCAAGAGTTTTACTGTTTGACCATCCTATTTTAATATTTTGATCTATATAATTTTTATTTTTTAATAATGTATAATAAATTTTAGGAACATATGAAAGTTTTATCTATTTTATATTTTCTGGTTCATTCTTATTACCCAAATTATTTTGTTTATAATTAAAGAATATATTTCTAATGCTTCTAGGGTTATATCCATAACTAGTATATAACTCTATAAATTTCTCTTTTTGCAAAGTAGCTATCTTTCTATCTGTGTTATATTTATCATTTTTGTTTTTAAAATTTTTAATAACTGTCATTTTTTGTATCCATGCCTGTTGCGAATTCATAGAAATTATTTTCCTTAATTTATCTTCTTTAATGAAGTGTTTTAATGTAATTATATTATTATCATCTATCTCTATCTCTATATCTAAATATTTTATTTTAACAGCAATTTCTATAATTGTAAATTTTATAGTATCCTTATTATTATTAAGTTCATTATATGTTTTCTTTATAGCTCTTTTATTACCAATTATTAATATATCATCAACATATCTAAAGTAATGTATTATATCTTGATTTTCTATTCTACTATTAACAATTTTCATTTCCATTTCAATGATGAATATTGATGACATTAATCCACTAATTGCACACCCCATTACCCATCCCTTATGTATACTCCAATATTAGCTATTATATTTAAAATACAAACTATTATGTATTAAAATTAACATGATAAAAATAAATATATAAAATTATTACAAAAGATGGAAGGGAAAAAAATATTAATACATATCAATATAAACATTTATATCCTTCGTCTTATGAAAACCCATATTTATTTACTAAAGTAAAAACTCATAAAGAAAATAATCCATTGAGACTATTGTTTAATTTTACTAATTTTATTCTACAAAGATTTTCTAAGTATTTAAATAAGTGGATAGTAAATATTATTGGTTATGGGGAGTTTTGCATTAAAAATACAGAGGCTATTATAAATAAGTTAAATAAGATAAAATTGAGTAGAAACCAAAGTATATTTGTAATGAATATTGAAAAGATGTATCCTAGCATTACAAAAACAAAAAGGATAGAAATATTAATACAGAAATTATATATGCATATTAATGATATAGAGGTAATTAATATTATAGAAGAAGGTTTAATTTTAATACATAATAGTTTGTATTTTAAATATAATAGTGAATACTGGAGTATACATAAGGGATGGGCCATAGGGTGTGCAATTAGTGGATTAATGTCATCAATATTCATCAATGAAATGGAAATGAAAATTGTTAATAGTAGAATAGGAAATCAAGATATAATACATTACTTTAGATACATTGATGATATATTAATAATTGGTAATAAAAGAGCTATAAAGAAAACATATAATGAACTTAATAATAATATGGATAATATAAAATTTACAATTATAGAAATTGATGTTAAAATAAAATATTTAGATATAGAGATAGATGATAATAATATAATTACATCAAAACACTTCATTAGAGAAGATAAATTAAAGAAAATCATTTCTATGGATTCACAACAGGCATGGATACAAAAAATGGCAGTTATTAAAAATTAAAAAAAAAAAAATTTAAAAATTAAAAATTTAAAAAAAAATTTTAAAAACAAAAATGATAAATATAACACAGAAAGGAAGATAGCTACTTTGCAAAAAAGAGAAATTTATAGAGTTATATACTAGTTATGGATATAACCTTAGAAGCATTAGAAATATATTCTTTAATTATAAACAAAATAATTTGGGTAATAAGAATGAACCAGAAAATATAAAAGGGATAAAACTTTCATATGTTCCTAAAATTTATAATACATTATTAAAAAATAAAAATTATATAGATCAAAATATTAAAATAGGATGGTCAAACAGTAAAACTCTTGATATATTAGTAGGGAATTATAAGATAAAAGATGATATAAAATATAAAAAGGGTATAGTATATAAAATTACTTGTGGGTTTTGCAGTATGGTTTATTATGGACATACATCAAAACAATTAGAAGAAAGGGCTAAAGAACATAATAATGCTATTAATAGAAGAGATGACAGATCTGCATTATATGTTCATTACTTAAAATATGGATATAGAATAGATTGTGTTAAGAATATAAGTCCATTAAATTATATTAAAGAAATTAATAGAAGAAAAATGTATGAAACCAATTACATTAATTATAACAGAAATAATTGTATGAACATTTATAAAACATCAATTAATTTAACAAATAATTGGATAATGAAAACTGAATGGACGGTTGTGTAATATGTGTTGTTATAGAGATATTTAAATGTAATTATAGGCTTGTGTTAATTTTATATAGTGCCGGTAGATGTCACTATGTATGCAGTATAGGTTATTTGTGTAATTAAGCCATATTGAAATGGGCAAAAATTTAAAATTTGCCAAAAAGAGCTTTTTTATGTTTTATTTGTGATGGTTATATGACTATATTACAGCTATTGTTATATATCATTTTGTTGTTAGTAAAGATATTTTATTATATCTATGATTTATTTTTAATTTGAATAAGCAACATAAAGGATTTATTCCTTGTATTTTAGATGTCAGAATTATTTTTATCATAAAGTCATATCAAAACACATAAATTATATAAAATGATTACAATAAAAGACATAATTATTTGATAATTATGCATGAAATATTATAAAGAAGAACAATAGATTGTTTATTTCACTAAATCATAACTATTTAGATGACACTGCTTAAGAGCATCATATTTTAACTTATCATTGAAACCACCTTATTATTATTTGAAAATTAATTTGACTTCTTTCTTGATGTGAATTTAAAATGTTATATTAGTTTACAAGAGACATTATTATTGGAATATCTTATA
The DNA here is from genome assembly GCA_028023455.1 of Epiperipatus broadwayi. Taxonomy (NCBI): domain Eukaryota; kingdom Metazoa; phylum Onychophora; class Udeonychophora; order Euonychophora; family Peripatidae; genus Epiperipatus; species Epiperipatus broadwayi. Next base: position 1,437,194 of record JAQFVV010000070.1, on the reverse strand, counting down.
GCATTCATATTTTGTGAGTTAAAAGGACAAAATGTTATTCAAATTAAATTATTAAAGTGAGTAAAAAGAGAAAGAAGGTTAGCATTGTCTTGTACAGTTTCTGATGATAATATTTATTTTATAAAGCACAGATGGGATTGGATACATAGATAGACAAGTAAAGAAGAGGGTGGAACCACCCTTTTCTTATTAAATTCTCTGTCTCAGTGTTTAAAATCTGATTGGCTGTTGATAGTCACAAGCACTTGAGAGGTTTGCAGCTCTCAGTTTAATTTCAATACTATCTGCACTTTATAAAATAAATATTATTTACATATATTGCTGCAAGTTATAACATTGAAAAACTACTGCATAGTAAATCGAAAGATTTCATGCTGTATGTTTGTAATTTTAACTCAGTGAGTTGAATGTGAAGATATTTAAGATTCACACTTTCAGATCTAAGTACTTTAGACTGGTTTTGGATATATAGATAAACAAGCGAAGAAGAAGGTAAAACCACCCTTTTCTTGTTAAATTCTCTGTCTCAGTGTTTAAGATCTGATTGGCTGTTGATAGTCACAAGCACTTGAGAGGTTTGCAGATTTCTGATGATAGTAAAAGTATAATTCAGTTTTATAATTAATGTTTGTAAATGAGATATTTATTTATATAGCACGATGTTCATGAATTTTAATAAACTAAAGATCAGCATTTCAAGCCAATGCACATGTGCTTTTTTATGAATCTTAATAATTAATGTTTGTGTAATGAAAATATGGAAAGTAAGGTTAATTTTAAGATGATTTAATTTATGTTTGTAATGTTAGGTGTGGTTATTATTAGGATGATTGGATTTTAGTAAGATTCCTCCTGTTATCCAATTATCTTGTAGAGAGTAACTGTTATTTTATTACAAAAGAATAATTGTTATCCTTGAAATATCCATAAGGTAGTAATAGTTATTATAAAGTAGTTTAAAATACATTTGATTTCATTATTTTTCCTGTAATTTATTAGATAAATGAAGGAAAAGTAATCATTATTTTCAATGAAAGATTATGTTAGTCATTATCTATTGTAGATAATGGTTGGAAGATTTTTACAATAGTTATGCCATTGGGAGGTATATTCTATATGTTTTCTCAATGTTGAAACCACTCTATTGTGATAATCTCTTAAGTCTACCTTATATATCATATAATATATGTTTCTAGTCAATTGTTGAGTCTCATAAAGGAGTGTTTTTATATAGTTTATTATTTAATATCTGAGCTAAGCTAAGGATAAAATTGATTTGTACAGTTTATATATAGTGATTTTGTGTGGATAGGTTACGAGATATAATAACACACACACACTCCTAAAAAAAGTAAGGTAGACATATTGTATATTGGAATTTGCAAATATCTCATTATTCTATCAGTTCTGTATAAAATCTTTACCAAGATAACTACAACTCATCTACAGAAAATATTGAATTTTAAGAATCTAAAAGAACAAACTGAATTTAAAAATGGTTTTAAAAACAGTGCTCTACATTTAGGTATTGAAATAAGTTACAAAATGAGATTGAGTTGCCATTTTGTTTCAGATATAAGATTATGAAATGTATTTGATTCTATAACAATTTTTACAATGATGAAATCATTGTATCATCTGGATATAGACCCAGAATATTACTAAATTCTGAAGAATATTTATCAAAATGTAATAGTAGTCATGAGAATACTAAGGACTTTATCATGAGAAGAGTGTGACTGATTCTATATTTCCAAAAAAATTTACAGCAGTTTTAGAAGTACTTTGTAGATTAAAATAGAAAGCTAAAGGATTAAAAGTAAATGGCTATTATTTAAGTCATATAGATTTTGTAAATTATGTGTTGTTTTTGTAAATAATGCTTCAGGGCCTCAAGAAATGTTACAAAAATTATCAAATGAAAGTAAGAAAGTAATCCTAAAGAAAAATTCTAAAAAGATTAACTTATTTTCTCAGAAGAATGAAATAATGATTGATAATTATGAATGAAAAAAATTAACAATTATAATTAAATAAGATTATTAATATAGGTGAAAACATAATGGATGAAGTTAATCTTAGAATTAAACTTGGATGGAGTGATTTTGGTAGAAATAATTTAATATTAAATAAAATATGCCAATGTGTTTTAAAAAAATTTGAATACATATGTTTTACAGATATATAACTTAGATACTTAACAGAGTAGAGACTTCAGTCTATTCAATGAAGTATGAAGAGATGTATGTTTGAAGTAACAAGAAGATATCAAAAATGAAATATATGAATAGGAGAACAAACAGATATCACTTACATCACTGAAAAATTAAGAGTGAGAAATGAAGCTACATTGGATCTATTTCTAGAATAAATAGTACTAGATGGACAATTAAATCATTAACATAGATCTCAAGAGACTGTAAAAGGCCTAGAAATAGTCCACATATAAGATGGAGTGGTTGAAATAAAGGAATTTGCTATGTATTGCAGAGAAAAATAACTAGAGATTATAAAAATTGGATTAAACTTTGAGTTTTATAATTTAAAAAAAAATGTCTATAGATTACCTCATATTTTTGTTGATCTGCTGGTAATTGGGTTTTTGAAATGACTTGCAAAGATTTTGTTCAGAAACTGTTTTATTATCATTTCTGATCTTTTCTATTTGTAAAAGAAGTGTAACTTATTATATCTTTCTAATTCATAATTCAACTGAAATCAAATTCATTATATTTTTCTTTTTTTTAAATATTACGGTTATTTTCTAATATAATCTCTTGCATCTCATGTCTATAGATTAAAATACTTTATGCTATAAACAAGATAATCCTAAGCTATTTATAATAAATTAATTATGTTTATTTATACATTCTTAACTTCACAAAATTGGAATTTAAAATACAAAAAAATAAAGAAAATATTTGAACTTTTATAAAATGTCTATGTTCTTCTATTTTACACATTTCATTTTTTTATAGCTACCAAAATTTACTATATACGTTATAAAAGTGTTTTATTGAATTAATTTGAGATAATAACGTTCAATTCCAGAGTTAGATAAAACAACTATGCAATATTTTTATGCATCTTTTGATTATACAAATTTAACAAAAATTTCTAAACTTTGAGCAATACACCCCCCCATCTTTTATATTGAAATTAGGTGCTAAATTTATATCTACTTAGCTTACTCTATTAATCCTTTTATAAATGTATTCAATAGTCTTTATTAAAATATTCTACTAAGAAAATGCTTCTTTATTTTTGGAGGAAAAAATAATGTGTTTAAATCTACATACTGGAATCATAATATGCTGAAACAATGCACATATATAAGCATATTTCATTGGGTAGTGTAAGGTGGACATAAAATTATCACCCTTTATATGAATACATCTTATATTCATATGGTTATTTGTAAAAGCATTCAAGCCCTAAAATCAGTTTAATTATCATTAGGACACTTAAATAAGAGAATGAAGCTAAATTGGTTCATGTTCTTGATTTTCAGTTTCTAACGCTATATGTTAAAGGGAAAAAGAAGCAAATTTAAAGTCTAGAAGAACTCAGCATGTACTTCTATATAATAGAACTAAATGGGTATAATTCTGTATTTTTTGGTCATGGGAAAATATCTAGTCATTTGTTTAAACCTGCTGACACTAAAATTATATGTCTGGAAAACATTAAAAGAAATATAAAATAAGAAAGGCTTGGCATATAATTAACTAAAAAAATTCACTTAATGTTAAATCCATCAGGGTTCCTTTCATTGAGAACAGGTATTTTAAATGTATATAGCACTTTATAATTTTTATATTACAATATCTATCACCAGTGTAGCCAATAGCACTCTTCCTTTTAATAACAGATCTTCTCCGAATTTTCTGTACATGTTGGTAGATTTTCTAACTTTATTGTAGTCTTGCTTTGAAAAAAGGTGCACTGTATTGTAATGGATAGCAGGCTCATGAATATTTATCACCAGAGAGCACCATTATGCCTGTAATCTAAACAATGAAAGTTTACTGGTAAGGATTTCAAGTATAAATGCCTACCACAGTGGTAGCATCACCCACACATAAAATACTGCCTCTAGGTCATGGGGAGTAGAGATTCTTAACAAAGATCAATGCAAATAACAGTAAAACAAATGCTGGAATAAATCCAACAATAAACAAAGTAAAAATTATTTACAATGTATCAGAGCATAGTATAGTACAGTTAAATTATAATGAACCTGATACACCAAAGCTCAAACACACACACACATATATATATATCAAAGATCAACTACAATAATTCAATTATATCCAAGATTTAAATGCAACAGAGTTCAATTACAAATGCAATTGAATGGTTGAACTGTTTTTATGTTAGCATGGAGTACAGTCACTACCTAGTAACTTTAAATATTATACTTCACAAAAATTTACTTATAGTATTGGATCATCTTGGATGTAAAAAATTAGTCTAATACATTGTGCATGTGACATCACACCATTGAAAATATAGATATTGACAATAAATTTGCTTCTGAATCTCCTGTATTACAAACAAAACTTATATAATTCATGGGGAGAAATGTCTTTACCCAAATCAAAATTCAATTATCTGTACCGCACTCAGGAAGCATATATATCACAGGGAGGCAAACCAACATATAATAAATTTATGTGAGTAGATAAATACCCAGGGTCTCTATGGACAATGCACACACATGCATAAACCTATACTTTTAATTTTAGATGCATGTTATGCAAACAAAGTAAAAAAGCAAAACTGCTAACAAATGTAATCAGCTTATCAAATGATTTATAGTTATGTGTACATTGAGGTAAACACACATATATAATAATGGCATTAAACATTTTCAAAGAGACAATAAATTTTACTTATTAAATCTAAATAATAAAAAAGAAAACACCTTATATTTGTCTTTTTAAAACTTTTTAAACTTTTTTTTGTTTAAAATTTTTATTTAAAAGTGGCATTGATCTGAAACTTCATCATAATAATGTCAGAAGTCATTTTACTCAAAAAAGTTCTTATGAGGGGAGAGAGAAAAATGTAAGGAACAAATTGATTTCCTTTATTTCAATTATGCTAAAGTAAAGCTACTATGCTCTGTTAAATATTACTTTAATATAACAGATAAATACATAAAATTATATAATTTAAATAATAATAATCACTGGCTGGTTGATCATGTAAGTAAATGTTTTATAAATAAGATCATAAAAAGTTACCTTAAATCAAAGCAAAATATATGGTTGAGCTGATATTATTTTATTAAAAAGACCTAAATTCTACATATACATATGTACATATGCAATTGAAATTCCTTAGTGGTGTTATGGGTAAAGCCTCTTCATTTACTGATTTTCAATCATATAGAAAATTGTCTGGAAATATTTGCTCTAATATCAAAAAGCAGGCCTGTTGAACAGCATAGTCCACACATTGTTGTCTTAAATTCAATAAGCAAAGTTGGACATCTAATGACTATGGACTATATACTGATAAAGTGAATCATGTTTTCCAGTGGTAGCCACTCATGGTTATTACCTTCACTTCTACTAAGTGTTCCAGATATATTGGGCTAAGCAGAAAAAAGCAAGAATCACAACAGGATCAATGACAAATAAAAGAAGACTGATAAAATACTTCTGAGTGGGTCTTTTTACATCATTTACTTTTTTTTCTCATGTGTCATAGCATCAGTCAGGAAGCGAACCCACTAACCTGGGACAACTACTTGTAAGGCGGCTGTTCTGATCTCTTGACCACCAATGCTTGACATATCATTTACTTTTTTTAACTAACAAGCCCACTGTTACCCAATTTTTTAATTAACAAAGCCAGTAATTATATATTTACACAATTCTCTAATTAGATAAACCAGCAATTATATTCATTCCTTTTGGTTTACAATTTTTTTTAATTAAATAAATCTTCATGTATAAAGACAACACATAAAACAATATTAATTGAAATACAACATTTCCAAGAAAAAGACTTAACAAAAAAAAAAAATTTGCAAAAGTTTTTTAAAGAAATGAGAAAAGTGAATTCTAAAACAGATTTATTAAACTAAATTTAGTTAAAATAAATAGGTATGTTTATCTTTTAAAACTGCAACAAAATTGATTGATATTAATTAAATATGGAGACCTTTATCAATCTGTACTTATATATATATATATATATATATATATATTATAAAATAACACTACAAAATTGAATTTGCCTATACAAAATTAAACATTTTAACCAGTTTACGGTATTTTATGCCATCTTGAATAGTTTTTACTCAAGATACTCTAAAATGCTGTAAGCTATCTATAACAAAGATTTTATGCATAATTTTATATAGGCATACTCAATTTTGTAGTGTAATTTTGGAATATTTTGATTATTATATTTATTTTCTTTCATATTATGTATATAATCTTATTGGAACTTATAAACGCTGAATTTGCAATATTTTTCCAACCCCTACATTTATAAAATTAATTATAGATTGAGATAGAAGAGTTACTAAACATTCCTTTCCTTAGGAAAAAAATAAAATTGACAATTTACCGAACTTATTGCCTTAAGGAAATTTTTCATATTTTTTTAAATATTAAAATTTAATTTTTTTAAACATAGCTTACTGTGACCTGCCAATTGGTCACAATCTCAAATATTGATTTTATTACTTGGTTCCTCTATTTGGGGTCAAATATCAGTTTTCTCAATCAGTTGAACATTATGTGGTGTTTCCTCCTTTTATTTGACATCTTCAACAATGTTGAAAAATATTGCTCTGGAGCAAGGTGATTGATTGATCATAACTTTGATTGTGCTTTTCAATTTTATCTGCAAAATTTTCCTCCATTTGCATATAATGCCTTTTTAAGCAAGCATGAATAATTTCACACCAGACTAATAACATAATGTCATTATTTGTTGTAAGGTAGTGCAGGTTTCCACTGCAACTGTTTTGAATAAAACTCCTATAGAAAATTTTGTTTCTGAGTTTTTATCTGATTTAAATATGGGAAGATAATTCTTTTGTCAGTTGTATCAATGTCTTTCAGCTATACACCTAAGGCCTGATTTTTTATTTAAAATATTGATATAATCATTCATGGAATTAAATTTCTTACTAATATTTCTGGTCATGTCAATTCCAGAAATATGATTTTTACTTATATACAAGAATCTGCTATGCTATGCAATAAACAATCAAAGTGTTTGATAAAATCATAACTCTGCTTTTTATAGAAAGCAAATATCTTTTGTAAATACAAAAGTTCATCATCAGCTTCATTTACAAATAATATATTGATCTCTTGTCCTTTTTTTCATGACAATGGCTCACATCAGCCTTAAATCATCATCGCTCACATACACCTGTTTTAGGTTAACTTCTATTATTTGTTCAATCTCTCTTTCAATATTTTTATCTGTTCTATACACTCTTCTATGTCACATTCTTCTCTAATTTTTTTTATTTGGAATGATGTTACTTTTAGTACAACCACATAATCATATTCTTTATCGTTAATGTTATCCATTTTCTTTTGCATGTCCTTTAATTTCCCTCTCATTAAACACAGACTTTGCTTAAATTCTGTCATCATATCATATTTATTTTTTTCCAGTTTTTGCTCCAATGATTGCTGAGTTTCTTTAAGCTTTTCTTCCAGTTGTTGTACTGAACACTGATTCTGTTTTAATTCTTCCAAGATATTTATCAAAACACACACAAACACACACACACACACACACACACACATATATATATATATATATATATCCACAGATGGCGTTCTACCAAAAACACCGATCAAGCATATGTTTTGTTTACATAAATGTCAGAGCAGTATTCACTATCTCTAACTATAATTCCACTTTCAGATCATGATTTCAAGCTATTTGCTATCATCAGTGAAAGACAGGAATAAAGAAACTAGATCTAAACACAAACTCTGAGCGTTTATGAAACAGTTTCTATTCAGCTTGCAAGCATGAATTTTTTAGACACGTAATGTCTTCAAACTCAGCATAGCAAACCAGATAGCTATATGGATCTGATATCAGTTCAGCATCACCACATAGTAGAAGCCTCTGCAATCTATATCATTGCAAGAAAGACTTCAAAGGTGCATTTATGAAAAACAAAATGCAAGTTAAAAAACTTGCTAACGCTTGTATTTATGTCCACAGATGGCATTCTACCAAAAACACCGATCAAGCGTATGTTTTGTTTCCATAAACGTCAGAGCAGTATTCACTATCTCTAACTATAATTCCACTTTCAGATCATGATTTCAAGCTATTTGCTATCATCAGTGAAAGACAGGAATAAAGAAACTAGATCTAAACACAAACTCTGAGCGTGTATGAAACAGTTTCTATTCAGTTTGCAAGCGTGAATCTTTTAGACACGTAATGTCTTCAAACTCAGCATAGCAAACCAGATAGCTATATGGGTCTGATATCAGTTCAGCAGACCCATACAGCTATCTGGTTTGCTATGCTGAATTTGAAGACATTACGTGTCTAAAAGATTCACGCTTGCAAGCTGAATAGAAACTGTTTCATAAACGCTAAGAGTTTGTGTTTAGATCTAGTTTCTTTATTCCTGTCTTTCACTGATGATAGCAAATAGCTTGAAATCATGATCTGAAAGTGGAATTATAGTTAGAGATAGTGAATACTGCTCTGACGTTTATGTAAACAAAACATACGCTTGATCGGTGTTTTTGGTAGAACGCCATCTGTGGACATAAATACAAGCGTTAGCAAGTTTTTTAACTTGCATTTTGTTTTTCATATATATATAAAGATATCTAATCAAATCACAAATAAGTAAGTAAATAAATAAATAGCTTATCACTAAAATGAATGCATAGCCAAACAATTATTTTGTTATTATGTGGTATATGTGTAATATTAATATTACACACATGTCCCCATGAATAGTTTTAATATTTAAAATAGAAAAGCATGGTTCTTATTTATCAATATTAATTTCCATGATCATCTAACAATACCTCTACTTTGGTTAAAATATTGTATAGTGAAAAATATGGATGACTAACTATTTACATGTACATGCTTGTGGATGAATTAATTAACTGACTGTGGTATATATCATAATAGTCAGTCCATTAATGTTTAAATTATTAGATATACCTGACATTAAACATCAGAAAATGAACCACCATATATATGGTAATGGGAAGATTTGTATATTCATGAAACAAAATTCAGAATCCAGGTAAAATACACCAAAGCTGACTGAAATGGATGGTGAGATCCCAAGTCCAATCAAGATTCAACTCAGTCACCAGAATTTCCATGATTTAATACCTTATGAATGATATTTCTGAGGTTACACTGAGGTCTTAATTCAATCTGCAAGCCAGATCTGAACAGGGAGAGACATGAGACTCAAGGACAATTAACAATCTATTGATAAGTTAAGGGTTAAACAGATTACTTATCACACCAATTACCTTAATTAAAACAATGCATATTCAACATATAAAATCATTAAAGAATTGGACTAAGATAATATAGATTGAATTGAAATAGAACTACAAGCAAGGAAAATATGGAACAAGTTTTATATTTTAAACAGGTTTATTAAAACAACAGCATAAAATCAAGTAAAAGAAAATAACAAGGATTATACAGTGTTAAGTATATGTGATCAACACACACAGGCATTACATAGTAGATGAGACTACTATCAATACAGCAGTCTCATCTTAACATATAAAATAGAAGTTTGTGTGGTTAATAAATCATGCCTATAATCTTTTAATATGCCCAACCTATTGTGCATTGGTTCGGTAATGTTAGAAAATAATAGCCTAGCCGAGATGATGACTACATACGGTGCTAAGATGGCTGTTATATATATTAATCATATGAGTAAATAAATAAACTCAAGATAATGCAGATTCAACCCAATAAGGAAGATTCAAGTTTCAGTCTAATGTGGAATAGTAAGTTAATGAGAAAAAGAACAGGTTAGTTTTAGATTCGCATATATATATATAAATTAGTAATCAATGTCTGTATTCCAATTATAAACAAATATATAATTCTTCGAAAAACAATACAATAATTAATACAGTAAATAATATTTTAAAAACAAATATCTACTATAATTTAATAGTAGTACTTTTGACTATCTAAGTAGTCATTATCAACTGCATTCAAATTCCTAAAAATTAAAGATTTAAAAAATTATATTCCTTAAAATAATCATTTTAATCTCTTGTATTTTAGTACTTGGTAAATTGCATTTCTTATTTATTTTAATATTACAAGAGATTAAAATGATTATTTTAAGGAATATAATTTTTTAAATCTTTAATTTTTAGGAATTTGAATATAGTTGATAATGACTACTTAGACAGTTGAAAGTACTTCTATTAAATTATAGTAGATATTTGTTTTTAAAATATTATTTACTGTATTAATTATTATATTGTTTTTCGAAGAATTATATATATATATATATACTATGGCACTAAATAAAATATTAAGGAATAAGTTGGTGGTGTGAGTGAGTAATTATTCAAGGGCTTTGACATCAAATTCTCAGTGCTCTAAGACCAGACAGTTTGCTACAATTAATATATGAACAGATAAGTTTGGAAACTCAGATAAGATTTATAAATATGGTCTGGATTATTTGTGAACTAAGGAATGTGGTGGCCAGTCATTGTGAGCCCACTTAAAAAGTGCAGCAAAAGGAAAATGTACAAATGTGTGCTTCGTAAAGACACACTCACATCACACAGGCAAAATACCAATATGTAAACAGTTTCTATCTGCTAAACTAGCATAAACAAGTTCTTAAACTAGCATTATAATTATGCTAACAAAAAGAGCCTAAATTAAATTATAAACCAATTTAAAATATTGAAGCTATATATATATATAACCATAATTGAGGAGGGAATGTATATTTGATAGGCATTAATAAACATTTACAGTTGGTCCTTATTTTTTTTATTTATTTTGAAAGATAAATAAAAAAGTTTAAAACAAAATTGAAAGACAAATAAAAAAATAACAAAATGACCATAAATATTTAATTTATAATTAATAATAGGATGAGCATAAATATTTAAAATTACAGTTAATAATAAAACTTAAGAACACATTATAATTGACAGAATTGCATAACCCACTGTAGAATCACCCAAGGGCAATCCACATGTGCATTTCTCATTCTGATGTCACAGAATATAAACTTTTTTTTTTACAGCCCACTAAGGTCAGTAATAAGACAAAAGATATTTAACTATTTACATACATGACTGTTTGCAAATAAAGATTACAAACTGCCAAAAATAATGAGAAAACAAGGTTTGTTAAGTATAAACAGCATAACACACATTCTGGCATAACATGAGTCAATTGATTCATAAATTAACTTATAGTAAATAAACCTTCCCAAATTTTATTAAATTAATTTCCTTTTAATTATACAAAGATATTATATATGGTGGTATAAAGATTTAAAATAATTAATATTATTTTAGAATACTATTAGTATCATTAATTGTTAAAATGAATTCCAATCTACTGCATGGATACCTATCTGCTTTTAACTATCATAGACGCTGTTCTAATGTTAACTAATACAAGTTTATAAATTAAGACTAATCTTATTTCTTGACCATTGTAATCAATTGCACATTATGATATTAGTATGCAATCAATAGGTAATAAAATAATTGTAAAATACAGGAAATCACACCTGTATTATAATAGCTACATAAGAATTCATACATGGAGAGATTATATGCCTATGGTAGGAATCAAACTTCTGCAGAATAGTCACCATCAGTCACATACATCTCACTACATAATATGTATTAAAGAAAAATGGATGGCACATTGTAGGTGTTGATCATCCAGTGCACATCATTGTTTAAATAAGATGATTATAATGGATCGGCAGTCGCAAATAATGCTACAATCATTTAATATTAATATGTTACAAGAATGAGAATCAGATGTAACTCAAATTGATGAATAACAGCTGTACATTTTTATCAATAATAATAATTTGAATACAAGACTAGTTATCAAAAACTGACATCTATTTAACAGAACCCTAATGTAGTTTGACTTTGCAGCTTGATTGAAGTCCATTAGCAATTTAATAAATTTATTGCTCTAACCTGTTATTTAATTTTTAAATAAATGGAACTAATGATTTAATTAATAAACACCTTTTTAATAGCATGGCAAGAGATTGTAATTACAATAGCACAGACTAAATTGTAGCATGATATTTAAATAAAACAAAAGACAATCTCTTGCCATATCTACTTGTAAACTGATTATGTAAACAACTATTAATTAATATATTTCATTAAATAGGAAACAACAATTAACTAAATATGTATTTAAAGGTTATACTCATTCTTTTGGCTGTAACAGTTTACATTCAGTCCTTAGGTATTGGTAGAGTTGATTCTTAAAACCATAGCTATGGTAAAAGATTAAAGTCACTATTTCACATGTATTTTAGATGCACAGATATCAATTAAATCCTGTTTTGGTGGATGGTTCATTCTGTTGCAATGGACATTCAACTTCTCTTCATCTCCAGTGCATACATAGTGGACATACATTTGTATTGTTTTTCATACGAAGACAGTTTCTCTTTTTTGGACTCAGTGATTGGTTTTTTGTTTGCCCTCTGCCAGCTTGTCAGAGAGAAAGAGATAATGGCTTCTCTCCTCTTGCATGGTAGACTTTCTGGAATGATCACATAAGAATTAATTAAAGCAGATTAATAATAATGGGGAGAATGATAATCACTGGTAGAATAATATTCATTAGCGTGATCAAGATAGAATAATAGAAAGAATATAATGAATGTAATTTCCAGTGCTATTTATATAATTTGGAACTATCTTATCTGTAAAACTCAGATCTCCCTTGTTGTGGATCCTTTGATTTATTGTCTATAGATAACTCTATTAATTTCACTGAGATCTGAGTTTATATGTAGAATATCCCATTTTCAAAATCTTATTTTTGAGTGGGATTATCAGCATTTTTAATTAAATTATTCTAACTATTCATCTTCTAAAATTTAATCTAGTAATCGGTTTACAAGCATTTGTTATTTCCATCTTTTTTATTGTTAAATGAAAACACTTTTTTCTTTTAAACTACTTTTAGTTCAAGTTTAGAATCAATTATCTTTTTAAATTTTAGAAAATAATTTTCATTTAACAAAACTAACTTTATAATTAATTATACCATAATTCTCTATCTGTGCATTTAAATATACATTTAGTTTTTATTTATAAAAAATATTAAAATTTCTAGTTTTAACTTGTTGTTTATACTTTGTCACTGGCAAACATGAAATATATATATGTACTGATATATATATAGCTTCAATATATATACATATAATTTATAAAGAATTTGTATTTCAGTAAGATGTACTTTACAAAAATCAAATCTCCTTTAAAATGTTCAATTCATCATTAAGTTATTCCAGTAAATATTTAGTAGCTCCATGCAGCATTTAAAAACAGAGACTAATGGAAAAATCAAGTGTAATATCCTGACTATATCAGTATGCTATATATTACATGTATATGTTAAACATAGAATTCCATTAATAATCTTCATCTTTACCAATGCACTTTTAATGCGATGTAAAATACTAAAATTTTAATTTTATCCACCTAAAAACCTTTAAAATGTTTAATTGCATAAAAGGAAATAAGACTTTCTGTAGTAGTAGTAGTAGTAGTAGTAGTAGTAGTAGTAGTAGTAGTAGTAGTAGTAGTAGTAGTAGTAGTAGTAGTAGTAGTAGTAGTAGTAGTAGTAGTAGTAGTGGTAGTGGTAGTGGTAGTGGTAGTGGTAGTAGTAGTGGTAGTAGTAGTAGTAGTAGTAGTAGTAGTAGTAGTAGTAGTAGTAGTAGTAGTAGTAGTAGTAGTAGTAGTAGTAGTAGTAGTAGTAGTAGTAGTAGTAGTAATAATAATAATTCAATTCATATCCATTTATTACGTGCATTTCAACGTTTACACTTTAACAGAAATACACAATAAAGAAAACAAAAAAAAAACAATAATAATTATAAAAAAAAATAACTATAAGCAAATACAAACTACATATATGTTAATAATTATAAATTTAGTTGTTTTCTAACATTCATAACAAATTGATCACAAAAAATATCAATATTATTAAAAGTTAGATTATATACCTTTTGCAATCTATTAATAACTGACTTACTAAATAAATTATTTTTACATATACTAACGTTGAAAGTTTGCATTTCTCTTAATAAACAACTAGGTACTTTCAATTCTATTTTTGATATACAATTACTGACATCAATTTCCCCATTAATCAACTTTTTCAACAATATCATATCCTTCAATATTCTTCTTTCTTTTAATACTGTTTTAATAAGACATTCTTCCATTATTAATTTATTAAATCTTTTTTCAACATTATATATTCTAGACTGAATATTAATCAGATTGAAGTTCCATATACAAGAATTATATTCTAAAAGTGTAACAACAAGAAAAAAAACCCTATATTTTATGGAAATAGATAAATCTCTCCCATATCTCAAAATACAGCCCATCTTTTTGTATGCTTTATTAATAATATATTTAATATGTGCATTAAAAGTAAAATTACTACAAAATATAACTCCCAAATCAGATACAATCTCTTTATATTTAATAACCCTATTCTCAATTTTATATTGATAAACAGATTTTTCAGTTTTATTAGTATAGGAAACAATGCATGTTTTATTAATATTAATCTCCATATTGTTACACTTACACCATATAATAAAACTATCTATATCCTTTTGAACCCCAATATGATCATTATAAGTAATAATTCTTTTAAATAACTTACAATCATCAGCATAAGTAAGTATCATACTATTTTTATGCTATGATCACGATCACACATATAAACATTAAAAAGTAATGGTGCCAATATTACATCCTGAGGAACACCTATCATATTATCTAAAAAAAGAGAATTGGTTTTATCCATATGCACATAAGTTTTACAATCCCTCAAATAATTAGAAAACCACTCAACTAAATGAGGACTAACACCCAACATTTTAAGTTTATACAAAAGTCTAATATATGAAACTTTGTCAAATGCCTGAGTCATATCAAAATATACAACATCTAATTGCTGATGATCAGATAAGGCATGAGCAATATGATCAGATATCACCATTAAATTAGTTTCAACAGATCTACCAGGTAAAAAACCATGCTGATAACTTGGTAATACCCTAATCATATCTACAATAATATTACTATAAATACACCTTTCATAAATCCTAGCAAAAGATGATAGAATTGAAATAGGTCTATAATTACCAGAATTAGATCTATCCCCTTTTTTAAAAATTGGTATAATCTTAGCTTAGTATAAGCATGCAAACCACTAAATTTCTTATATAATTCTTTATCATTAGTTAATATATATAACCTATGATATTTATGCTTTCTGTTCAAACCCTTACACAATTCCTTAGAAAACCATTTAGGATATTTGTTATTAGTATTCAAATAATGCCTAACAGGAATATATTGATCTAGACAATTTTGAACTATACCAACAAAATTATTTGCCGCTATATTTGGATCATTTTTCATCAAAACTGCATTCCAATCAATATCCCCAAAAGCTTTATAAAGGCCATAATAGTCACCATGTTTGTAATCTCTCTTACTATTTACTATAGGCTTTATATGTTCATGAGAACCATCTATTACAAATTCCAAAGGTGGATGATAAGGATCAGGGGCAAAAGAGCTTGATCAGCCTCTTTGCACTTCAAATCATCCTTAGTGCTAAACAATAAATCCAACATACCACTCTAAAATTAATAATACTATTAAGTTGAATCAATCTAATCAAGTCAACAAAAAATTTTAATCTATAAAGTTTACTATTATCAGCAGTCCTATTACTATGTATTGAATAATCAGCTTCATTAAAATCCCCTACTATAATAATATCATATTTATATTTCACCAATATATTCTCAACCTTAACTAAATATGCATCTAAATCATTCATTGACAAAGTAGGTCGAAGATATATAGTACCTAACAATATTTTATTTTTATTTTTTAAACTAACTTCAATCCAACAAGATTCAATATTATTATCATTAATAATTATCTGTTTATGCTTTATGTCTTTTTTAATAGAAATCAAAGTACCACCACCTCTTGTTTCATTATTATAATTCCTATCACATCTATACACACAATACCTATCATCAAATATACTAATATTATCAATTTCTTCTTTTAACCAAGTCTCTGTTAAAAAGATAATATATTCATTTAATAACAATTCAAATTTAAAATCAATTGTCTTAGTTCTAAGACCACAAACATTTTGATAATAACAATTCATGAATTGTTATTTATTACACAGATTATTTTGAAAATTTATATCTTGCACTATAGTGCTAATTTCATCAACATCATCAGTCAATATAATATCTTCTGTCTTTTCTTTAATAATCTTGTTATTATTTAATATAGTATCATCCTGTGTACTATCAACATTAAAATTTCTTAAATATTTTAAATCTCCATAGAAGGGCAATATGACCGCTGACAAAGGCCAAATGTTACAGACCAAAACTTTATCAGATTCAGATTCTTCTAGAGACAAATAAAATGAAGAATATTTTTTAGACTTTGTATTCAGTTTATAACACACACTATTTATATCTAAAACATTTTTAAAATGGGAAATCACATCTTCATCAGAGGTATCATTATCCATTCTAGCTAGAAAAAAAATTTTAAATTTCTTTCTTGTCTTAACAGCTTTTAAAACATGATTAACCTGATTTCCTATAATAGCAAAGTACTTGCATTTTTAATATTTTTATGCTTATTTTTTCCATAAAATACAGTTTTAAAACCATCCTTTCCTTTATCTCCACAATCTTTTAAATAAAAGGCATATGATTTTTTAGAAGTGTTATCTTGATTAGAAATCCCAGACGATTCATCTGACGTTACATTTGTTTTCATATCTGACTGACCAACCTTCACTTTAATTGCTTTATTCCGCTGTTCATTAAATTTAAAACTTGATCTATTAGTGACTCTAAAAACTGCCTCCTTTTTTAATTTATCAACTCCTTCACTTCTATTTATAGTAGAAAGTGGAGGGAAATTTAAATTAGAAATGATAAGTTGAGAAGCTTGCTTTTCTTTTTGCTTTAAAAGAAGTTGACTTTCTTTTTTATTAAAAACAACAGAATTTCTGTCTGTGCTTCTATAATCATTATTTTTATTTGTATCCAAATTATTAACAGATACATTTAATAATATATTTTTTATCGTAATATTTTCTACTTTCAATAATTTAATTTCACTTGATAAATCTGTAACAATATTTAAAATTCTATTCAATAAAAACGTAGATTTTTCACAAGATAAACAATTAGTATCCATTTTAGGTAGATTTTTTCTCCCTTAATAATAACAATAATGTATTTTATGTTAAGATTATATTTTGTTTATATATAAAAACTATTATTGTTAAACATACATGTAATTTAATTGCATATTAAGATGTAGTAAATATATAAATATATGCATGTGTAATATATATATATATATATATATATAAACATCATGTATTTAATTAATTTTTAAATTTAGATGACGATTAACATAAACCCCATCATGTGATCATCATTTCATATGCTTACTAGATTGTTATAACAGTAGAAAACTCTTCATATAATAGTAAAATCAAGTGCAAGCTTTAAAAATCAGTGGATGCAAGAACGTTTGTACACAAAATCTCTATCTAGTGCATACTCTCCTCACTGATTCAAACCACAAGCTAAAAATTAGTTTGGGAATGCTGGATGAGTATGTACTAGATAGGGATTTTATGTACAAACCTTTTTATATTCATTGATTACTAAGGGTTGCAATAGTGGCATTTCTGTAGAAAAGTTTGATAATGTTATGATGATGATTGACATCTAAGAAAAAGATGTTATTGAACTAAGAAGCACATTCATGTATTACCAAAATATTAAACCTGAGATTTAAGATGTGAGAACATCTTTTATAAAATGATGAGTTATTTAAAACAATTACTAGTTAAATTTAGTATTAACTATCTATTCCCATTTTCACTGCTCATTGATTTTAGGAGAGTACTTTGTTTAATATAAGTTTCAGAAGGCATTTATAAAGGTGAATGTGTTGATTTATATAACCAATGTACATTATTTCTAAGTGATGTAGTTGCTGGGAAGGGAAATGTATTTAAAAAATACATGTGGGTATTATTTATAATGAAAACTTCTCAATGACCATTAACATTTAATAGATCATTTTAAAGTTATGCCATTGCATAGTAGTATCAGTCATTAAATGATATCCTTTCACAATTCCATACAACTGCAATTGGAACCTCAATAAAATAATGTTATCAATAGTATTCCATTAAAAAGATTGCTGAAAAAAATGTTTAAAATATTTGTAAATCCTGGGTTATTACATGCAATAAATAATGTGTATGTGAAGGACAAATTAGTAAATAATGTTATTCAGTTAGTATTTAGTCACTTGTATGTCCTTATCAATAAAAATACATTAGGACAAGTCTTATTTGATTTCTTTAGTAGATTAAAAATCCTTTGATGAAATGTGTAGTGATTGTAAAATTAGTCTTACAGGCTAGAGATAGAAAAATGATGTGGATAGAAGATAGAGAAAAAAAGAAAAAAAATCATTATCCTATTATTTTGTATTCATCATCATTCGTATTGTTAATTATTATGTTGATGTATTATAACTTGGTATTTAATTATGGTCATTCTAATGTTCCCCAGCAAAAAAATCAGAGAGAATGATCATTTTACATTGGCTATACAAATCAATTTGTGTTTTCTGCTCAATGAAATGATTGTATTAGTCAATCTATGTGTTGTGCAAAAATTAAATAAATAAATTTTCAGTATCAATGCAACTATTTTAAATAACTTTTGGTAAAATATTATTGTTTATGTCAGCACATAAATTAACGTGTTCAAAAAGATCTTTTAGTGTTATTACTGTAATAATGCTCAACAAATAAAACTTTTCCCTTTCTGAATTCTCTGAATCTACAGTTGAAGCAAAGATACTAATATAATAAACAGTAGTACCATTGTGCAAGCTGAGGTCTAACAATGTTATCCATTTACTAACATTCCAAGGAATTCCAGCAGTAGAAGGAACTAAATTAGTATTTCTGATAAGTCCAACTTCTTATATTTTCTTTTCACCAACAAACCTACTTTTTAACAAAACTTATGTTCATTTAACACCTTTCCTCTGGAGGATGACTAGGAGCAGCTATATTGCTTTTAAATTTTGACAACTTTTTAGCCATTAATGTGGTCTTCTATTTTAGTCTGGAAAAGTTAGCATCAAATAAAGTGTTTATATTGTATATGCCTTTCTTTATAGAGAAATGAGATTTGTAATTGAATTACCACTGCCTCTTGCTTTGTTAAA